>CP136888.1:2738296-3040796 GCA_033000465.1 Sciaenops ocellatus | reverse complement strand
GGAGGAATGTGGGGGGATGACGAGTAATTTTTAACAACAGGAATTTTAACAATAACTCTTTTAAATCATTGAGTTGTAGGAAGTTTTGAGCCATTTTATGTCATTCAAACAGTCATAATCAGCAGTTAGGCTTTCCGGGCCATCAGGTCTCAGCGGGAGGTATAACTGTGTGTCGTCTGCGTAACGGTGGACAGATCCATTTCACTGGCCAAAGTGGCCATCTAGTTTTCTCCAAAAAAATAAAAGTATGTTTTCAAAGAAATGTGAAACATCTAATATTTTTTAGGAACAAAAAAGGAAACTGAATAATTGTGCAAATAATTCACTATCAGCATATTTCATTTGTTTTCCTTCAATATCCACAGTTAGTAGCCTAAGCATGCAAGACAACATCTCCTGGGTGAGATTTGGGAAAGATGGTCAAATCTTGGTTGAATATTGTAATTAAAAAAGGGAAAAAAAAGAGTCAATGCTGACTTGAAGAAGGCAACAGAATGTCCTTCACACAATGTAGGACAAAGGTGATCAGATACAGTCTTACTTCAGTGTACATGTTGGTAAATGTTTGATTGGATGTCACAGTTTTTGCAGAATCTCTGATGAAGGTGTGAAGGATATATATCCAGGTGACTTTTGTTTCTCCGTGTCTCATGACTGAACAAGAGATCACTGATGTGCAATTACTGTGTTTGCTTTCTTCTATTCACTGTGACCAAAGTGTGTTACTGAGAAGGAGCAGACTGTTAAGCCTTTCTTCAGAAGTAAAATCCTTGGTCCAGTGGCTTCAGGGCTGTGGACACACGCCCCATTTGCCCGTACAGTATGGATTACTGCAGTAAATTCCTGGCTTCAACAGCCACAAATTGTAACCAGCAGTTGGACATCTCCTCAGCTACAGTCTACACGCTTTGTCAGAAAACCTGACCTGTTGAAGACAGTCCATCAACAAGTCACTTTTTCCATTTTCTTTCAAATTCCTGAACGGGGTCGACATTTGTGTGAAATAGGCCCAACAGAGGTTGGTGCATCCATTTCCTTAAGTTTTGACACCACCTTCTGATGAGTGACTGAACTACATATGACACTAAGATAAGCCAAGCGCCTACAACATACAACATAAAATGCAAGTAGATACAACTTACGCGCACACCAATTCAAGGTGTCTTAACACAGGTTACAATGTGGGCAGAAAGACTCTTCAGCCTTGTGTTTGACTGTTCTTCGCTGTTTTTGTTATGGTCAGAAAATTGGCTGTGATGGCATCATCGGCTCTTCAGCAAAAGAAGACCGCTGTGGTGTTTGTAATGGAGACGGACGCTCCTGTAAGATTGTGAGAGGAGACTTCAACCACACCAAAGGAATGGGTAAGTGTGTGTATGTGTGTGTTTGGTATCCAGTCATTGCCATTCACTGCTGATGTGATGCAGAATGTTTAATTTCATTTTGAAGTAACTACTGTACTTTGGTTGCCTGAACTTGAACTCACAGGGTGGATGTTTTTGTCTAAAGCCTGAAGGTTTTGAGACATTTTATACTAATTTAAGGAATGACCATTATTTTTTTAAAGGTGCTAACACAATGAACAGCAATTTAGTTTAAAATTAAATGTTTGGTTGCTACTCATACATTGCAGGCTTTAAATGCAAAGAATACTCCATTAATCTGTCACTGGTTACACATGTAGTATAGTATCAGCACATTCTCACTCCCAACGTGTAAAATATGTAAGCTTGGTCAGTGGTCCAGTGTTTCAAAGAATGATGCTCAAGGTTCCGCCATTGCATCATTTCTTGAGGCATCCTTATATCATACTGTTTTGATGAGCCATCAAAGTCAGGTGACATAGTGTAAAGAGTGAGAAAGTCCACCTTTGGAAGAGGTTAGGGTGGATGGGGCAGTCAAGCAAACACAGGACTTTAACCTCAGAGGGCACTGTTTGTGTCACACGTGAAATCAAAGGTCAACGTTGACTTATTTTATGTAACTTAATTCGCGTAAGTTAAATGACATTACTAACGTACTTATTTTAACACCAGCCATGATCTTCTTTTAAATCTAATCAAATGGTTTGGATGTATAAATCTAACCAGACTGTGACAGTTTCGCAACATGAATCATTTGTTTATTATTGTTACCATGACAACAAAGGTCACCTGACTTTGCCCTTTCCTGCACGTCCCAAACTCAGGAAATGGGAAATGAGTCTCAGCAAGCTTTATTTTGAAAGTCTAACCGGGCACTGTATATTTTTATTGCTAACCACACACCAAGAGCTGTTGACCACCTGAAGTATCTACTTGATTTGATCCAGTGCAGTGACTGCAATTCAGAAAAGAAGTGTTGCCAATCATCCTGGAAAACCTGGAAACCTGTAATTATCATCCCACATTATTAGCTATGTGAACGTCCTTGAGGATATTGGGAAGTAAAGAGTGTTTTGCTGAGTTGTCACTGCATGGACGCACCTAATCATGGCGATGTAGACGATGTTTCTCATTCACATGCTCATGTACCAAATTCCTCTTCTGGTTATTCCAATTGCATCACTTCCTGTCTTATTTGGAAGAGTCCTGCCAGATACTAAAACCGGCTCAATCCCAGACTATATGTATGCATGTAATACATGCAAATAATGAAGTTTTTTTTTTACCACCGGTATATAGTCAAGAAACAAGATACTTGTGTCAACAGACATTCAGTTCAATTCAATTCAAATCTATTTATATAGCACCATATTATAACAAAAGTTATCTCATGACACTTTTCATACAGAGCAGGCTAGACCGTACTCTTTATAATATTATTTACAGAGACCAACAGTTCAACCATGAGCAAGTACTTGGCGACGGTGGCGAGGAAAAACTTCCTTTTAACAGGCAGAAACCTCGTTGCTCATTGCTCATTGGTGGACGGCCATCCACCACGACCGGTTGAGTTAAAGATAGAGAGGGGCAGATAGAAAGAGAGAGGGGGGGGATAGATAGATAAATAGACACCAATTAAACGATGTATTCTTGGAATGGGAAATGTTCCAGTTCATGCCTGTGACTCTGCAAAGTCTTCTTGAGTTGAATTTGGGAGAAAACACTCAGAAAACAAGCATCAAGACCTGCTGATAGAAAAACAGATTCATAACACAAAGGATGGTGGTACGTTTCAAAAACTGTTCACCGCATCATAAACTCAAAGAATGATCATGGTAGATTGTTACATACTTTCCACCTTGTGCACATAATTAAAAACAAGTAATATTTATTAATATTAATTCATATCAGGGCTTGATTTGGGCTGTTGCACTGTCAGACAAGTGCACAACTCATCATCATCACCCTTTTCTTGTGTGGCGAGTAATAATCATGGATATCTGGTCTGTTAGTGTGTGTGCACACATGCATGCACATTCTGGTGTGGTCCACAGGACATGTGACCTCCCTTCCACTTCCTTGTCTTGTCCTCCAGTCACCACTAGGCAGTGTAAGAGGGTATCTACCTGTGTGATGGCTAAACCCAGAGCTGTCCCCAAGTGTTTCTCATGTAAGATGCATGCACTGTGTGTGTGAGTGTGTGTATGTATGTGTTTTTGTGTGTTTACTGCACTGCTGGAGTGTTTTACTGTAGGTAGATTGGTTAAGATCAGATATCTGTGGGCTCCTCTGGGTAGTGTAGTCTAAAACATTAAAAATGCTTACAGTTACATAACCACCCTGTTACCCCATAGCCAGCTGTGAGGTATGCCAGGGACACATTCCTTTAATCCAAGGTGTTTCCTTCACCGTGCTGCTCCTGCCTGGTGGAGGAGTAACGGTGGAGGAGGAGAAAACACGTCATGTGTAATAAAACATTCGAAATGTTCGAAGTTTGACATTTTGCCGTACTCTACAAAACGTCATACTCTAACATAAAACTTCAAATGTGCTAAACCCAGGTGAGCCCATAGCAGTCTGTGTCTAACCATAGCTGGACAGGGCAGGGTGGTGGAGGGTTGATGGATACGGCTGGATGGCTTTCAGGGAGGGAGCGGTGTGTTTTGTTCATCATGGATACAAGTTGCTCAAACCCTCAGAAAAGATCTGCACACGATCAGTTTCAGCCCGGGCTCACAAAATTTTGTGTCATGAACGCAACCACTTGAAATGCAAATACCACGTCTGCACATGAAGAGGTTCTGCCTCATCACCATGGAAGGTGACGGATAGACTCACAATGATAGTGTGTTAGATGTAGGACAAAGGCACAGAAGTCCAAACACTTAGCAACACCTTTGTTGCTTTTTACATTTACACAACCGTCAAACACTTTCATCATTTCAAACTCTGACTCAAAGTCAACACAGGAAGTAGCTGTCTGGATAGGCCATCATGACTAACTGCTGCTCCATGTGCTACCATTGTAAGATCATTGTGGTATGTATAATGTACATGACCAGGCAGCATTTATTGCTCATGGGTCTGCCTTTTTGCAGTCCCTCACATACAATAGCTAATTAATTAATTACTTTGCTTTGCTGTAGTTGCACAGCTGGGATCATCCATGGACACATGGCATCTGTAGATCTGAATGAATCTGGCTGGGTGGTTGGGTCTGACCCAGACATATCCCTGTGCAGTTAGCCATCATGTCTGTTCTAGCCGACTAATTCCTGTGTTTACTATGGGTCAGACTCAGGGTGGAATTTTCCTTTAAAGCATTCAAAATTAAATTGCACTTCCAAAACATCTGGTGACTTATGAGCGACAGATAAAAATAGAGCTTTTTTATAACTGTGGTACATTTAATTAGTTGCTTTCCACCACAGCATTACCTACTGAGTTTTATGGTACCCCCTAAAGTACAAAACATACACAAAAACAAAAATGTGCTTCAAGTCTTGCAAAATGCTGCAAAATGTAAAACACATACCTTCCCTCGGTGGCTCACAGTTTCGTGGCCTGTGAAAGTCACCCGTTAAGACATAAAATGAAGCCGTTTGTTGTTAGTGACATCACGTCGCTCTGATCTGACCTTTTTGTCCTCAGAGTTTGCCTCATAACTCAGGTTTCTTTAGCATAACTTGCTATTGTGTTACACCAACCACAAACAGAAGCTAAGTGGACCTGCTGGTCACTGAGACATGGCTTGAGCTCGGCTTTGTCGTGTGATGAAGACAGGATTGCAGAAAGAGCATTTGATGGTTGGCCCATCTCATGGTGGAGGATGATTCACATTCACACATTCACCCTCAGAGTCATTTGCATTTCATCATTTGGGTTCATTTCACAACATTTTTAGCTGTTGTCTTGTCAGTGTGTCTGTGTTTGATGTCACCAAAAACTTGCTGTCAGTCAGAAGCAACTGTATCCTCGTGGTGTGTAACGGTGTGCTGTGTGTTTAAAGGACTTTAATGCTCAGAGGATTTATTGGTAAGTATGAAGTCATATTGGTGTCTGTAACTGTGAAATACTGCACTACACTATGAAATGGTGTTGGACATGGTTGTGTACTAGGTGCAGGAACAAAGCAGCTCACATTTGCTTTTACCATACAATCAATTTGAAACATCCATTTTACTCATTTTTTTCTCTTTTCTTCCCAAACAGAATATTTGTAGTTTTGGCCATCATTTCTATCAGTTGCAACATTTTACAAGACTAAAAACGTTTAACAAACACTTAACAGCCATCTGAATTATGACAAAGGCAAACAATCTGTATGCATTGAAAAGAATGATGAAGGTGTGAATTGAATTTTTAAATTTTCTCAAATTTCTGTGAAGACAAATGTCAAAATTGATGAAATAACCAGATTATCCATTGTAGTTTGGACCCTTTTTATTTGTGTGCTGTTAGCTGTGTGTTCTTTTGAATACAATGGAGGATAATAATGGAGATTTCAGGCATGATAAATTTCTGTTTCACTGCCATGATGTTGTGATGTCCTCTTGGCTCAGTAAAAGATCTGTGGCTAGATCTCAGACGGTGAGTAAAATTTTTATAACTGACAAGAATTATGGCCAAAATGACAAAAATGAGACCAAGGTTCAGTAAAAACAAACGCAAGTCATTTTAAATCATCAGATTGAGCTGCTTTGTGTTGAAATAATGCAAACAAATGTAACTTTCCTACTTCACAATATGTGAGAATTTCAATGTTTTAGACTTTCAGTTATCTGAAGACATCTATGGAGCCCAGATCCTGACATATTATTAATATAAAAGATTATCAGACAAAGTCAAAACTTAAACTAAATACATAAATAAGTAATACTGATCAAATACAATTTTACTTTTCTTAAATCTTCTTTTAAACTTCTTACTAAACTCTACTTACTTATTTGATCACATTTAATCAATCATCTCCCAATGCAATATTTCTCATTTCTCTCTTCACATTTCATCAGACTTTGTGCCTAGCATAACTGAAAACACTGAGTGCTAAACACACTGAGCAGCAGCCGTTTCAGCAGCTACCTCACAGAAGCTAACCTAACGCCAGCCAACCAATCAACAGCTTGAATTTTTCTCACACCTGACAAACTGTCCCCTGTCCCAACCCAAGTACATTACCAACATCTCCCTCGCAAACTCACAACTCACACTTGGCCAACCGGCTGAACAGAGCACAGACGCAAACCAAATAAGTGGACAGAGCACCACATCATCTAAATAGAAAGTACATTCCTTCAGATCCCAGATCAGAACTTTGGTCTGAAAAGTTTCCAGGGCATTATGCAACCTGACTTGCAGAAATAATCTATTTGGTGTTGTAATTGCAGAAATTTATCCAACCCACTTGAACAATGGTACCTGTCAGTACCTTTTCAGTAAATGAAACTTTCTAGCACACTTGGCATGGCTTACCTGGTCAACAATCTTCCATTCACCAGAGCAGAAAAGAATCTTGTTTGCCACATTGTCACCGCATTCACAACATGGCAAGATGATTCCCAACTACATGACAAGAGCTCAGCAGTACCAGTCTAACGTGAGCTTCACATCAGCATCCAAGTATTTGTGCATTTCAGGATTCACACGATAAAATCTCTGCCTGACTGGCTGAGCATCTCCAACATCGATATCGTGCTCATTGAGGTGCGTCTGAGTAGGAAATCACCAAATAAACAAGGCAAGGCACTAATGAGCTTAGATAAATCTGCCTGCTTTCAGATAAGTGACCCAGCTAAACATGTCATTTGCACAGTGACTCAGAGGTTTTTAGATGGCCTTGCAACACAGCAGGATCAGGACAAAGTAACCCGTCCTTCATCCCACCTGTCACAGTCTGAGGGGCATAAGCCAAAGACATTCTGTCCAGACAGGCTAGGTGTGCACGCTATAGAGGAGACTGGGCTTCAACATCAGATGGACTTGATGCACAACAGTAGCAACTCTAATTCTGTGCTCAAGAGTGAATATGTGAAAAGTACATAAGGCAGGGAAAATGCATAGAGCGCTCATACATGACACTTCATATATTCAGACACATGCATCATGGAGTGTGTTGCTGCACATGCAGTCAAAGCGTCTTCGTTCTCATCAGGTTTTGTCCTGATCAGAGGGATCGAGGCTACTGCAGGAGGCAGTAATGGAACATCACCCCAAGCGCGCCCTCCTGCCAAACCATTTCCCAAATTAGCGGGATGTCCCTAATTGGCAGCTCCAGATACACGCCAACAATCACTTGGACCTGAAATCGATCAAAATGCATCCCCTAAAAACATCAAAACAGTTCCAAAACAGGAACGGAGCACCGTGTCACTGTCCTCTGAGAATGGCAGTACTGAAGCAGAAATGGAGCCAAAGGCAGTCTTAACTGGCTCCTCACTTTCCACCAGAGAGACCAAACCATATGATACAAAAGACAAAAAAAAAGTTAGAACAAATCGAGTTAACCAGGTAAAGCTTCTTCCTGCTCCACACTTTTTACAGTCACCAGAGACAATTTACTGTAAGTATAGATGCATTCAAACAAGCACCTTTCACATCCACGAAGGCCCATTTTGTCTTGACTTAGCTTCAAGGGCAAACAATCATCTTTCCAATGCTCATTTTATGACAAAAGTTACAGACCACCTAATATGATCTCTCACCTCTGACTTATCTGAACTGACAAAAGAATAAACATTTGCTTCAACACTCTT
This sequence comes from Sciaenops ocellatus, assembly GCA_033000465.1. Classification (NCBI taxonomy): domain Eukaryota; kingdom Metazoa; phylum Chordata; class Actinopteri; family Sciaenidae; genus Sciaenops; species Sciaenops ocellatus. The sequence continues at coordinate 3,032,680 of CP136888.1, read as the reverse complement.
CCTCAACAGTACTGCGAGAGCATAACTCCCCAAATTTACAGTCATAGTCATGCTTCAGACTGAGTCATCTGCCAAAGCAGCCGCTTCTGTAGCCACTTTTACCTTTTGATCATTAATGTGCGTGCAATGCTCTCACGTACAGACATTTTAAACTGCTTTTAAGACTATCAAGTCACAGAGCTTCTCAAAACTGTTCAGTCTTAATGCGGAACATCAGCCTGTAAAATGAGCTGTTAAATCATGAGCAAATTCCATGTGGGACTGCTTATCCCCCTTCCTTCGAATTCCAAAAACTCTGGGGGTAAGCCTCAGGGACCAACTTATACACTTTTAACAGAGCTAAGTTGACAGCCAAATACTTCTGACTGTCTGCTGAAGACGATGATGAATAGACCTCCTGCGCTCTGCCGGTCAATGCCACACTGCAGCAGAATGTTCAAAATCCTTTAAACCAGAGAAGCTGTGGTGAAAATAACACACGTTACTCACAATTTCTGCCCAGCACTAAAAACATATTAAATAATTATGACCTCTATCATGAACATTTTCAAATGACACAGGTACATTAGAAATAGATAGAAACCTTTACAGGATGCTTAGAATTGTAGCTATGAAACAGATAACTAAAAAGGGAAGGAAAACCTTTTTTATGCTCTATTCTCTGTTTGTCTGTGAATTTGTTTTCACCTCATATTTCTGTCTCTTTATCAGGCTACATCGAGGCTGTGGTTATCCCCGCAGGAGCCAGGAGGATCAAAGTTGTGGAGGACAAACCCTCGCATAGCTTTCTGGGTAATGATGCTTTGTGTTTTACAGAGTGTCCTCAAGGTCCTTCAGAACTATCGCTGCTAACTTCCAGACATGCTCAGAAAGACAATAACATGTTTCCTTATGAACAATTGTCAGCTGCTGTTAATGTTCTACATATAACTGCTTTAGTAGTAGTATGGATGGATGGATGGATGGATGGATGGATAGATGGATGGATGGAAAACACAGTGGCTTTTCTGGAAACACTTTAACACCTAGTTGTAAGCAGCTCCTGATGATTGGTCCACTACATTTCTGACTGGACTGAACTTCTTGTTCAGTTCTCGTTTTTAACTTAAATCTAATAAAAAAACTGACGTTTGGATGTTTAAATGGTTTTCATGCTTACTGGATCAGTTCTTCCTGTCAGTGTCAGACCTGTTGTTAGGTTAGATTTATTTATTATATATATTCTTTTGTTCTTTAACTGAAAATGGTGTTTCCATGGAGGCCAACGAGCAGAATCATTCCATCTGTGTCAGTAATTTATTTACATTGACTCTCCCTCTAGACAGAAGTCACAGTTTGGTTCAGGAGTCATGGTTTGATGTGATTTTAGTTTGGATACGTGTCTTTTTGTAACCCACTTTAGTTTCACCAGCAACTAAATGGTTCACCTCCACTCAGCGTGTTGTGCTAATCTCACCACATGTTGCTGACAGCTAAACGTGTACGTGCAGAACTTGCAATTGTGACCTTGGTTTCTGCATTACATGTATCAATCTACATACTGTGTAGTTTGCTGGTGCCCTCATTGGGGCTTTTTAGACTTGACTTTCTTACCTGATTGAACCTTAACCCAAGGCTGCAGAGCGCTAATGGGTGGCCTACCCATTTTTACAACTTGTAATTGTTTTATCTCCAGGCTAACATTTAGGATAATTCCAGTTCACTAGATAACTTTTTTTTGTAGTTCTGTCCATTATTTCATGGACCACACACACAACTTGTTGAGATTTGATTAGACAACAAACATTTGGTTGTTTGAATGGACTTCCTCTGGTGATGTCAAAGGACTAAACTATGGTTTATTCCAACTAAATGTGAAGCCCAACTCCACACAGCCTGAGAGAGTGAAGTACTAATCTGGACATGTGGTGAGGTAGTCAGTTGGCCGGGCTTCAGAGAGCCCACAATCCACTTCAAGGGTTCTTTTAATAGACTGGCCAGAGCTGTCCTTTTTGTGGTTGAGGAAGGGAGAAGCTGAAGATGCAAACTGCTCTGAGCACTGGAGAATGAGCTCTTTTTTAGAATTTAACCTTTAGAAATGTCACTGTAGTGTTTGACCAATTTTTCACATATTTATCCACCCAGCACTTCCATGGAACATCTCGACCTATAGCACATGTTGCAGTATGGTCAGTGAGCACAGATTTGGTTTTGATCACATACCTGGCAAACTGACAAAAAGTCTCCTCACAGTGCCAGTGACCTGGTGTTAGTCAGGCAATAGTGTGGCTGTAGATAGGCTGTTGGTATATGTCTGCCATTGGCTGATTATTTCAATTGACATTCTCCTTCCCTTCTATTACCTGCCTGTTTTCACAGTCCCTGTTGCTATGTGAAACAACAGACCTGCACTTTGAAAACAGCAAATTACCTTTAACCTTAGTCTGGTTGCTAAAGGTACGAACATAAACAATCGGCAGCTCTTGCCTTTTGGAGGCATTTAAACATTTTAATGCCAAAGCTCAGCGCCCCATGTGCAAGTGTTCCACTAAAACAAGTTCTCCCAGACACATTATTTTGCACAAGGAAAATGCAACAAAAGAAATACAAACCAGCCACAGCATTTTTTCCCCATGGCAGAATGAAAATCGGTTGAGCCAGACCTTTCCTAGGCACTGTGGCGATGCGAGACTAGTCAGGAAATTGTGTAACTCCCCCCTGAAATTATTTTACAATTATGTGTTGATTAAACATATAGGAAGATTCACGTTCATTTGTAAGCTTTAGACGTGTTGGCAGATGCATTTTTGTTGTTTCTCCATGCTTCAAGTCTTTAACTACAACTCTGTATCTTATGAACAGGCATGAGAGTAAATAAGTGTGCTTTCAAAGATGTTGAACTTTTTATTAACCATTAATCAGGAATGGGTCACACATACTGTAAACCTGTGCAGAATGGGTTAGTTCTGACCTCACATGTCTTCCTCACAGCCCTGAAAGACTCCAGTGAGAGGTCCATCAACAGCGACTGGAAGATCGAGCTTCCAGGAGAGTTTGAGCTGGCCGGGACCACAGTGCGCTATGTTAGGAGGGGACTGTGGGAGAAGATGTCCGCCAGGGGACCCACTAAGAGCCCCTTACACTTGATGGTAAACACATCAGACACTCCGTTCTGTTTTATCACGATGCACCCCAGATACAACAGCACTGAAACATCCTGCTGGTGGTGCTAATGCTCATGTGACTGTTGACTGTGCATGATGTTAGTTTGTGTGTGTGTATGTGAGGGTTATCAATTTGATATTATTGATCTTTAACTGTAAATTAGATATTCAGTTATATATTTAGATATTTTTACCTACCATGCATATGTTCATGCATTTGATTAACGCATCATTAATAGTCAATTAGTTTACAACGAGAACCCATAAAAAAAATTGATTCTACATTATAAAACCTACTTGTGGATGAATTAATAATTGATAATAATAATTTCTAATAATAACATTTTATCTTTGGTTTAAATGTGATCCCAAATGATACAGGATTTTTGAGGTTGATACCTAGATCAACAGGTTTTTTACATAAATACACATATATGAGGAGCCCTTATGTATAGCTTCAGTATTTTCCAACCTATTTGTACATGTTTTTGTGTCAGAGTGACTAATAGCAACAACAAGCATTGAATTTGGTCCAACACTGAGTGAGAGCGCTGCATCCTCACAAGCAATTGCACACTGTCAAATCATGTCCTTTAAAAGTGTTTTTGCCACTAACTTTGTGAGAGAAGACTCTTTCTACATTAACCTATTTTTTATCTTTTATATCCAAAATGTTTTGTTTTTTTGTTGTTGTTTTTTTTCTATTCACAAATCTTTGAAATGAAAAGTTGACAAAGAAGAAAATCATTTTTCTGATCTAACACTGTGTATCAAGACAAAAGCCCACACACAGTCAGCACGTGCAGAGCTGGAGACATGGCTGTACAGTCGGTTACACTATTGGGCATAGTTGTAAGGCAGCAGTCTGGGCTGTAATGGAAGCTAATGAATCTCAAGTCAGAGAGGTCCAAACATCTTTTCAGTTCAAATGTTACTGCTTCAAAAACCGATAATTTTGCAGTGTATAGTCATTCGGTATTTAGTAGAACCTTAGTATCCTATTTTCTGGCCTGAGTTGCTGTTCCTGTACATATTCAGCATCTGTTTTGCATTTCCCGATTGTTCTTTTCACTTCACATTAGTATAGGTCTGTCAAGGAGAGGACAAAGATGTTAGCTGGCATAGACAGTTTGATCAGCAGCGGCATGCAGGCTACTGTAAATTGGTTAGACGTGAACTGACGAGGCCGTGTGGCCTGCCCGGCCAATTTGAGAAGGGAGGGGATGTTATTCAGGAAAATTTGATTGTTTATTTGACTGCATGGGGAATAATACAAGCAGCAAAGGGATTCTGCTTGGCTGCAAGAACAATGATAGAGGTTAATAACAAGATAAGAATTCTGTTGGAAGCCCACTGCAGCAATGTTCAGCTTACACTTACTGCCCTACCAATACTCTCAGACAGGATATTTAGAGACAGTTTTAAAACTCATTACAGCACTCCCCTGGCTTTTACATGTATATGTAGAAAGAGCCCTTGGTCACAGTCATCATTTCTCAGGTCTGTACTGACCTTTATGTGGTGACTAGACTGTGAGAAAATCATTCCAATGTTCAGCCAAAGTCGGTTAACCCAAACTAAGTGGGTAGTGCTCTGCAATATGATAACGTATCGATCATGTGACAATAGAAAAATGTAAGCCAACATGATACAGAACAAGTGAAGGGTTCCGACCAGCCAAAAAAAGGAACTCGAACCTAAAAGAGGGACTACTTTTGTCGCGGCGACATGGTTTGGATATGAAAAGTCTGACACGGACAAGAAAACTGAAAATTTACAAATTATGCTGCCGACCGGCTCCCACAACACACTCAGACACCGCTAACCTCTTTAACCACTGGCACAAGAATCATGTCAAACAGTGCAGAGACAGTCTACAGATGAGAGCCACAAAAGCACCGTCGAGTGCTCAAAACAAACTCCAGATTCAGACTCTGGAAAGACTTTTGGCTGTGGCGCACCATGTGACAAAGAATCATGAAGATGGAGAGACATGGCAGCTGCTGTTATTGTGTAAAATCTAATAAGAAATATGCCTTTCCATGTGGTCTTTAGGATATTATTAAACATTTTCACATGTCCATGTCAAAGTAGGATGTTCAGTGAAGCATTTTAAATTTCATAAGGCATCAGGGGCAGAGGGGGGGGTGCTGAGTACACAGAGGCCTTGTGAGGACACTAGAATGAACCATCGATGTGGGGAGGGAATGAGAACGCTCATGTTCAGGATCCAGAAATGAACTAATCCTATTCATACACAATTTGGGCAATTTAGGGTTCAATATTACCCAAGTTTGAAACGCTGGACTTCTAGTTAGTAGATTTGATTAGACAGATTAGCAACTTGAAGCTCAAAAGCTAAATCATACAACATGGAAACATACAGACAAACGTGCATGATACAGAGCAGCTGGCCTGCTGTAACATGTAGACGTAGCTAACAATTTATTGTTCAAGAAAACATTTCTTGGCATAAGTGCAGTCACAGTCCAGTTGCAAAATGATTCGAGGCAAAAAAAAAAAAGATTACATAAACAAACAAATCATAATGTGTTGTCACTTATTACTGTAAACTAATACATGGAGCTTGCAGAGCTGCAGTCTCGTGCCTACAACCAAATCACAGGAGTGATATTCAGCACATCAGCACTCCTTCTCGTGTGATATCTTTATTGAATTTGCTTATTGCACTGTAAACAAAGTATACCAAAATATGTTTATAATGCACTGTAGACGTGGGTGTCTAACCTGGATGAATATTATAATGATGTGAGATAAATGTCTATAAATTTTGATTGATGGTCACAGTTAATTCGAGCATATTACACTGTTCCATAGCTGACAGATATCTTCACACTATGTTTGAGCTGGGTGTAAACATATACTGTGTGCTTCACTTATAGGCTGTTTGAAAGTGTTCTTCATTCATACAGATTAATAACTATAATCAATATGAACATAAGAATGACAAGAAGAACTTTGAATCTCTGTCGTGTTCCCAGGTGCTGCTCTTTCATGACCAGAGCTATGGGATCCACTACGAGTACACGGTGTCTCTGAACACAACTCAGGACAGGAGCAGCGAAGAGCAGAAAGAACCAGAGTATCTCTACATCTGGACACACAGCAGCTGGCAGGACTGCACAGTCCAATGTGGAGGAGGTAACACATTACTCCTTGTGAATTTCATCTGGTCTATTTCTCTTGGAATTGCCTCTTGTGTAAGTGTTGATGATTTTCGGGAAGTTTATCCTTGTTTTCTTAGAGATCAAACAGGCTCAGGAACCATTAGACACCACTGTGTGTGATGATGGGCTTTACAAATACACTTGACTTGACCCAACAGAACATGAGACAGAGCTGAGATTCAAGATCTCGTCATGAGTCCTGAGAGGGAAATTTAGATCAAGTAAAACAAAGCCAAGAAATTAAAAAATGCTAACTCGAATGAGACTGGAGATAAAATAAATGTAATATTAAATACTGTAAAAATATACTGTAAAAACTGTTCATTCAATGAGGCATTGTTCCTGTACAGTTCTTGCTGTATATATAGTCCAGAACAAACAAACTGAACACTGGCTTTAGGGGTTATCACATTTTCTGGGTGTTTCATTTTCCACCGTAGTTTCTCCTTCATGCTAGGAAGGAGAGGGCGAGGCGAGAGAGTTACAATCAGCAACTACACAACTAGATGCCATCATTACAACCTACACACTTGACCTTTAAGATGCTTAGAAAATGATTCCCAGTTCATTTTTTACTTTATCAAAGTGTTAATGTACAAAACACCATCAAGATCAATATTGTTAAAGCTTCAGATAAAGGAAATTACGCTGAATGAAATGAAGTTAATCATCTAATGATTAATAGTAGGTAGATTAAAGTATGCTTCATACTCACCAGTTCTTGTTTTCAGAAAATAAAGATCCTTCAAATTCTTGCTAAATTTACAGAATCTGATCAGTTTGATATTCCTCACTTTGACGTGTGTGCTGGATCTCACGCAGACAGATAAACTTTAATCCACCATTAAAAAGAGATAAACGAAGCTGTGGTGAGCTGACCCCCCAGCTGCCTCACCACTAATCCAGAAGCACCTGACCTCGTCTCCTGAGTCATAATTACCAGCGAAACCTCTCAGTGTTATTTTTTTCTTTGTCTTTGCACGGAGATGTTGTAAGCAAATACATGCACTAACATTAGTTATAGATATATCAGGTGTCCCTAACAGTCAAGCAAGAGAAATCACTGACAAGTGAAAACACAGTATGAAGAACCTTTTTGCACGAATCTCATATGTGTTTCAATCATTGTGGCAACACAAAGCTGCCTCATCTCAATCAGTATGTGCTCCAGTCATTATGACTGAATGTTGTATGAAAGAGTTATTATTATAGCCCATAATAATGCACAAGGAGTGTCCTCCGAAGCCATGTAGACATACAGTCTAATAAGAAACTTGTGTTGCAGCAACTCAATTTAGAAAAGGTTGTTGAACAAGACTGGTCAATGTTATGGAATTTCCTATTCTTAGGTTACACGGGGTCACATGTGGGCCTCGAGGTCCTCGGCAGTAATAGTTGTTTGGCTTTGGACAGCAGGTGCCAGCCTATCTCAACGTTGTGGTGACCAGGGTCGAAGGAACTGAATTTTGCCTTCCTAAACATAATAGATAACTTGCCGTTGACGTTTCATTAACATGAACAGACAACAGTGTCTCCAGAGTAGAATGTTGCTGACAATAACACCTCCATGGGTAAAGACATTCTCTTTGACTAATTCTGGGCGTATAGTATTTGTGGTGTTATCTTGGGGTTTAAAGTCTGACCACCAGCATGAGTTCTGCAGAATGTGAGACCGACTCAGGCACTTCTCATGTACTTTGAGAGTGTCTCAAATTCTCCTTGGCCAAACGTCAATAAATATTACAGCATAAGACATCAGAGGCTCCTGAACACTTTCTTCCCTCCTGAACTCACCATGACCACTGATTTCAGCAATTTCTCCAGAAGAGTCAAGAGGTCCAGGTGGATTTTAGACGAAACATCAGAATGGCAAAATAATCTAAGTAACTTGGACCATGTGATGATTGCTGGTGCCAGACAATGTGGTCTGACTATCACAGAAATGATGGATTAATATTCTAGAGTTTACAGAAAATGGTGCGGAGAATAGGGTCAGAATGTGGCATGGATCCATGGAGACGTGGAGCAGACAGAGCTACAGCAACTGTGAGTCAACATGGACCAAAACCATCAAGGAATGTTTCAGAAACCCATTGAATCAATGCCAGGAAGAATTCAGAAATGCTGTCCTGCCCAGAACTAGAAAGGTCTACCTAATAACTAACAGAGTATACACCGATCAGCCATCACATTATCAGCACTGACACTGAAGTGAAAAACACTTATCGTTATCATGGCACCTGTCAGTGGGTGAGATATATTAGCTGGTTAACAGGCGACAGGGTCATGGGCGGCCAAGGCTCACTGGTGCACGTGGGAAGTGAATGCTGGCCTGTGTAGTCCGATCCAAATGAGCTACTGTAGCTCAAATTGCTGAAAAAAGCTGGATCTAATAGAAAGCTGACAGAACACACTGTGAATCGCAATTTGTTGCGTAAAGGGCTGCATTGCCACAGAGCAGTCAGGCTGTCCATGCTGACCCCTCTCCGCTGCTGAAAGTGCTAACTTACATAATGTGGAGAATATGGAGAAGGCAACTCATGAAGGCAACTAAGCAGAGGCAGTGTGATGCTCTGGGAAATGTTCCGCTGAGAAACCTTGGGTCCTGCCAATTATGTTGATATTACTTTGACATGTACCTGTAACGACTCAGAGGTAGAACCAAATGCAACACACAGACGATTAGGGTAGAGTTTTTAATGTACTTTAATTTCCACTACAGACAAAAGGTACAAGCAGCAGGAATCAGTGATGGAGAAGATCACAAATAAAATGTACCGAGCTTCTCCACAGGAACACAGCAAGGCAGCCTTAATTGTCAGGCACCCTACTGCTGCTTATTGCTTTGTAATGTTGGTATCCAGCGCTCAAAATATTTCAAATGACATGTGAGGAGAGCACTTTGAAGTTGCAGTCCATTGCTTTTATCCAGGAGACGAGGTCAGGTGCTTCTGGATTAGTGGTGGAGCAGATCAGGGTGAGACCACCACTGCTCAGTTTAGCTCTTTTTGATGCTGGATTAGAGATTATCTGTCCGCTTGAGATCCCACGTAGATGTATGGTTTGACATCCAGAGCACACATTGGGTTCTTGCAGTTGACTCAAGAGGAGAACTATTTTTAGGTGAGGACAGTCTCATTGCCCCACCCAGTGTCCTCCATTCCCAATCAATCCCAGAAGACATTGAGCTAAGAATCCAGTTACAATGTACACATACATATATACACACTTCGTAAGTCTGTCAAGCATTTATATGATACATTTCTATAACTTCAGTTCTCTTACATCATCTTTCCTCCACAAATGTTATAAATAATCGTAACAGTGGAAAAGTTACAAACTCAATTTTATACCCAAAATTTCACAATATTTATTTTTAAAAAACAAAAATAAGGAATAGATGTCTTCATATCAGAATGTCAAAATAATAAAAGTAACTTCTTGACATTCTTAAAAGCCCCGTGCTGTCTCCTTGCTCTGTTTTTTCTTTGCTGTTCTCGCTGGTTTTAATATCAACTTGTTTTCCATTGTCCCGCTTGGCAAAGTCATTACAAACCAACCATAATGACATAATCCCAGCCAAGCCTCTGTTTTCAGAACATGATGAATCCCAGAAGTTTGTACTCAGAGCCCCATCACAATAGACCATGGACCATAAAGTGTAAAATATGCTTTTACAAAAAAAAATAAACTTGCGTTCCACTCCTGAAACTTCAACACTCACACACTCCTCTGTCAGCCAGTCCAGCCGGTCCAGCCATCCAGCGAACTACAGAAACTCAGCCTCATGCATAGACAGAGACACAATAAAAGTCCATTACAGGAACAAACTGCCTGATTCTGGTGTCCCAAACCCCCTGAGAACATGTAGAAGACTGACCTGTATATGTGTGTGTGCAGGTGAGAGGAGGACGGTGGTTTCCTGTATGAGGATAGCCAATAAAACCATGGAGGTGGTCAACAACAGCTACTGTCAACCTGAAAACCGACCACACCCACAAGTGCGACTCTGCAACTCTCACCCCTGCCAGTACCGGTGAGACACACACACACACACACACACACACACACACACACTGCTGGTTACAGTACATATAGCTTTGTGTTAATCAGTCTTGACCTGCTGCAATTGTAAATCATTAACTTAAAAATCCAGAATAATCTGTAAGTTTTATTTCTATGAACAATACACTCAAACAATGTTCAGAATACACAGTGTGACACAGTGAACAGCTGATCAGATTCTTATTCTTATGTTCAATCTGCATAAAACATAAAAATGCACTGATGATGATTTACTTGTATACGCATGTTTGGAGATGTTCTTTATTTCAGTGGTATGTCCCCACTAATTCTGTATAATTTGTAAATGTATCTTCTCTGTTTCATAAAAAGTCCTCAGAGGCAAGTGAGAAAACAAAACACTCAGCCTCTTGTGGCCAAAATAAGTATTACAAGAATAAACACTTAGATAAATGACACTGGAGCACTAAAAAAAAGGTTTTTATAATTCCTCACAGCTAAAAAAAAGAAACTTAGTGTCGTGGAAATTCTAGTTATCTGGTGAACAACAAAGGATGCGTTCAAAGTTGATACTGCTGAAGCATCTTTATTTCTTGTGCAAGAGGGAGAGGTGAGAGAGGAGAGGATACAATCAGTCTTGCCCAGTTCTCTGCCAAGCGGTTACACTATTTATAACATGAGGTCAATCGCCAGGCAAACTATGTTTCACAACAGGTCAGTCACTATCAAACTCATCAAAATCATCGCTCGAAAGTGTCCGCATCGCCCACAGTTCCCCTCAAATCCGTCTGCAGTGCCCACGGTTACTCAGAAACTGTTTGCGAGCTATGATGGATATAGCTAATAAACGCTTCTTGTTTGGCAAGTTGCAGATCTGCAGAATCAGCTCTTTTCATTTAACAAGAACAAACACAGGTCACATGGGCTTAGTTATATTTATAATTTCCATTACAGTTAAAAAATGTACAAATGCAGAACCTTTTTTATCTCTTTAGTCATAAACGCAAGCGAGAAAACAATTCAGATGAGACTTACAGAATGAATAAGGATAACCATGTTTTTTTTTCTCACTTGCCTCTCAGGGCTTCCGTAATTTCAGGCCTCTGTCCAGACTCTGTGCAGTGTGTGAAATCCAGTTTTTACTAAACGATGGTGAACGCTGCCAAGTGAAGGTCTGGGGCCGTGAGATAGTCACCTCAAATCTTCTCTGTCATCACTCATTTTATCTGTCAACAGAATCAAATACACCGCACAGCTGTTGTCATTAACCCGCAATTATAAAACAATGATTTTATCAGCACCGCGGTGCAGCAGCATGCAAGTGACAGCTGCTAGCATTTATGAATCGTGATGATGAAATCACTATTTCATCCTCATTCTGTGTTAAGACAACAGAATCAGGAAAATGTTTAAGATGTGTGAGAACAACTTTTGAATTTGTTTGTAACACACCACAGTGACAGTGATCACAGGGAGCAGTTTAACAGCTCAGCTGCCTGTCTGTAGCTGTCCACTTACGGTTGGTTGTGTGGCAGCAAAGTTTTTCTGTGATTATTAACTTCGGTATATCAGTATAACCAATCAGACAGCTGGATCATGTCAAATAGACTGTACCTCATGAACTCCCTTACAGGTGGGTGACAGGAGAGTGGGGATCCTGCTCCGTCACGTGTGGTAAAGGTCTTCAGCAGAGGGAGGTGGTTTGTGTTTACCACCTACAGAACGGCTCACTCATCCACACCAGGGACCTGTACTGCCAAGGAGGAAAACCTCCTCCTCTGCAGGGCTGCGAGGGCCGTCTCTGCCTCACCGTGTGGGAGGCTTCAGAGTGGTCCAAGGTACGTCATACATACACTGTGCTGATGTCACACGTGAAAACCGTGGCCAGATCAAGGTTTTCCATTTATGACCCATCTTAGAAGTGGAGAGTGTTTCCAAAAAAGTGTTTTGCTTTTAATTTCTTGCACGTTTCTCAAGGCAGCACTTCCGAGGGAGGTCATATGGCCACAATTAAACATTAAAGTCTTCTTTAAAAATTTCAAAAGGGATCAGATCAATGACACAGAGTCACAGGCATTCACTTTTCACACTCATTTGACATCAAACAATGCTTAAAGGTTAACTGGTATTTCTTAATATTATCTTCCCTATCTTCTGATGTTTTTGTGTGTAACCCTTCAAAAAATGTTGTGCCCATTAGTCACAGACACAAAATACATGAAAAAAGAAGGTCTATCAGTGGTCAGCATAACAGTAAAGACTAGAAGATGCAATATATCATCAATGACAATTTGAAACCCAAACCCAAGACCAAGTAACAGACAGGAGAATCTCTTCTTAGATTTACTTTGGTCAGTAGCAGACAGGAACCAAAAAAATAGAGCAAACACTCAATAAACTGAAGACAGGTAAGGTCAAAACCTCTGGGAGGAAGTCTGTGGCAAAGTTATTGCATTCAAGCAGAGACTGGGGCAGAGAGGGGTCAGATATGCTCCCACTGAGCGGCGCTGGGTGATTGCAGGCAGCTGCAGAGACTCATCTGTCAGCCAAGGAGGGAGGCAGGTAGGGGCCTCTGGTGGATCTGGATGATAACACAAGGGTTAGTACCAGCAGGCATGGGAAATGTGACGACCTTGAATGGGATGTTTTTGGGAACCACCTCTTCAGTTTAAAATGTGAGATGGATTTCATGGTTATCTGAGCTTTAAGATACATTTAGAAACCTGCGATCTTGATCAGTTTTGGCCATGTTGGCCAGGTTTAGTAGAAGCAGAAGATGAATTTTATGATATTGAGGAAATATTTTATGGCCTTTTATGTTCTCAAACATGAAGGATAAAGGATCAGTGTCGCATGGTGTAGTTATTGTTGCTGTTGGTCTCTTGAGGTAAAGTGTTGACAATGCTAAAAATATAAAACGAACCAGCCTTATTGTTAGGAATAACTCAATTAACCCTCATTCCTGTACACTATTCTGTTTCACACTCATTTCTGTCTGCTCTTATTAAAACTTCTTCCAGTGCTCATCAGACTGTGGTCAAGGTGTTCGTACGCGGACAGTGACGTGTACGAACCCTCAGGGTCTCTGTGATCCTCTGTCCCAGCCCACTCAAGAGGAGCCCTGTGAGGACCACTCCAAATGTTACGAGTGGAAGACAGGAGATTGGTCCAAGGTACGGCACTCTTTAAACCCAGTGGTAACCACAAGAGGTTAAGATGTAATCAAGCTTAGGCAGTCATCCAAGTTATTGCTAAAATCAGACTCTACTCCAGTCACTAAAAATGTCTGCTGATATGTATAACTTCTTTCTGGTGGTGTGGAGATAACAAAAATAAGATCCAATGTGTAATAAAACAATTATCCTTTAGTGTCTGATGGATTTTGAACAGATGCAGATGAAGTGTTTCGACTACATCACTGTTGTTACCGACCGGGACCAAGTGTGAAATGTGATGAACGAGTTGATTTATGGTCTTGGACACCCAAGCACATTTTCCGGTCTTTAAGTAGATTCAGACAGTCCTGGGAACAGTTCTTTGACCTTCAGGGCTTCATTGTTTCTATTTGTGCTTCTCCTCTCATCATCACTTCTTTGTGTCTGCGGGCAAACAGCTAAAAATCATTTGAGAGTATAATGATGCTTGACAAATGAGTTGTTGTGAGACACCATATGAGCTCCATTACACCGCTGGTATGACAGTATTATTAACTTTTAATGACAATTCTTGATCTGGAAAGTTGTGTCTGACAAACACAAAATCAAGAAGCTACAGCAGCAAAACACCGCCATGTAGGGCTGGAACACCTCTGTCTTTGCTTTATGAAGTATGCCCATTCAATTCATCACTTTGCTCGTAGAATTAATTGGATTGAATCATCTGATGATGGCCAATACTTAGAATCTAAATGCTGTCTGTTCATGTTAGGACTTGTATGAGTTTGAATTGTGCAGCAAAGTGAGTCAGACGATGGCTATTAAAATGGCCTGTCATAAAAAATGGAAAAATAACTTTTATCTGGTTCACGTGAATATGTCATGTGAGGAAATTTTAAGGCTAAGTGTAAAAACACAGGAGAGAAGACTGCACATTTTGATGATTAGGATGGAGTCTGTACTTTATCTTCCTCAGGACTTCTAGTCACAGTATGAGCAGCGAGCACTGACCCCTTTAACTGGCTCTTTCAGTGCTCGTCATCCTGTGGGAAGGGCCTGCAGTCACGAGTGGTCCAGTGTATGCACAAAGTGACCGGTCGTCACGGTAACGACTGCCCAGTGACGCTGAGACCACCGACCTACCGACCCTGTCACCAAGGCGCCTGCAACGAGAAAATCAATGTGAACACCATCACCTCCCCCAGGCTAGGTGAGACACACGTCACAACTCAGTTCTGAAGTCAGATTGAATTCATCTGACTTCAGACTGACCACACACAGGCTGAAATAATGAGCAGCTTGTCATATTAACCAAGACCAGAAATGATCATAACATTCAAACAAAACAATTCTTTTTCAATCCTGGTTTACATTTTATCTTCACTAGAGTATGCCTTCAAAGCAGTGGGCCTTATGAAAGAACAGCTGCTACCAACAGATTTATCTTAAGTGAAGACATAAAAGAATTTTCACTGAGACATTCATTGTGTAATTTTTAAAAATTTCTTTAAGGCACAAACCAACTCAACAAATGGTCGAGGTCTGTGCTTCAAGTAATTGATTTGGACTAATTTGCACTACCTCTGCTAATGCTATGATGTGTGTCTACAGCCTCAGTTAATTGTATATAGTTTTTATATTTCTATTTGTAGGTCTATTTCTTATTTTTATATTTAAAAAAGTGTTATTCTATTTTTACTTTTATGTAGTTTTCTATTTGTAAAGATCGTAGCACAGGTTTCATTTCTCTGCGCGTTTAATTTCGTCTTTGCACATGTCAAATTACTATGCACATATTTAACTTCTTTGCACAGGTTTAATTTAAATGCAGATTCAGCCCATTTGTTTAACTTTAACACTGACTTTAACTTGTTTACTGTAGTATAGGTCAACTTTCTAAATAGGTAAAACTTTCAAATCTATCTAAGAATTCTGAATGAAGTTAATGAATCAGAAATAAATTAAAATAGACAGTTAAATGAAAAATTTTGATAAAATTTAATGTGAATTTGTATTTAATCTGCCAGTGAAACACACTGAAGAGTTAAAGCAACATTATGTCCGAATTGGACATTTTCGACAGTCAACAACTTTACTAACAGCCAAACAATTACGCAAGGTCAACAACACAAGACACAGCAGCCAGCTAATATTACTTACTAGTCCAACAGCAAGAAGCCCAGCTCGGCGTCTGTCTTTCAGACTTGCAGCCATGACGCTCTCACCAACAAATGAAAGTCTGTTTTCTCTCTGTCTTATTGGGTTGGATTAAGAACTTGTGTCAGTCAGTACAGCAGATCTTGATGAAAAGTCGGGGAATAATCGCCAATAACAACCCACTGAACCCAACAACTGTAGCCCTGAAAATGGATGACCCCCACCTGTATTCACCTAGCCACGATATTTGACCCCAGGCTCAACAATGTGGCACCTGAGACTAGTACTTCGGATGAATCGCAAAAAACACAAAACATCAGGCAGATGTTGCACATGTTCTTCCCAGGTTCAGCAGAAAAGGCTACCATTGTTGCATCCAGGTAGCTCACCTGGTAAAGCATGTGCCACATGCATCAAGGCTACCATCAAGTCTTTACGTTGTCGTAATTGGAAAATACACCAGTCCTCTTTCGCTCGAAACTGCATCCACTATCTACTGGTGAAGATTCTGTCAAGAGCACTTGTCAGTACCCTTTGCAGAGGTCAAGGGTCGTCAATTTGGCTTTAAGCGCTCAATAAGTTCATCAACCCTTTAGGATAGAGATTGAAGGTAGATACAGTCAGTCAACACAAAATTTTGTTGTTTAGTTTGGATGACTTGTTGAAATTGTGAATATTGACCTGCTGCCTCTCTCGTAACACCACCCCACAGCTGCTCTGACCTACAAATGCATGGGGGACCAGTGGACGGTGTACTGTCGTGTGATCCGAGAGAAGAACCTCTGTCAGGACATGAGGTGGTATCAGCGCTGCTGTGAAACCTGTAGGGACTTTTATGCCAAGAAAATACTGCACAAGAGCTAATGACCAAATGCACCTACTTTTCCTCCAGACGGAGCTCCTTTTTTGTAAATGTTTTTAATATTGTTAAATGTTACAAGAAAACAATTTCTATTATTGATGGAACTTTTTGTATTTAAAGAAGAAAATGGCAAGTATAAGTACAAGTGTACATTGTAAATGGGCTCATATGCTTCTAGTTTTGATAAAGACTTGAAGATGTCCAATATATATTTTTTTTTTTTGCTGTACACCAAAAAAAAGAAACGAAAGAAATGGGGGAGCCTTTAGAACGCCAATCCAGGCGGCTTTATTGCACAGAATGATTGAAAATAAGTGCTTGATGTTGTGTAGACCTTTTTTCTGGCAGGTCTACCAGATAACATAGGATTACGAGTTAACCAGAGCTCTCCCCTTCCTC
Organism: Sciaenops ocellatus; assembly: GCA_033000465.1. NCBI lineage: Eukaryota > Metazoa > Chordata > Actinopteri > Sciaenidae > Sciaenops > Sciaenops ocellatus. Next base: position 3,015,753 of record CP136888.1, on the reverse strand, counting down.
CTCTTCCTTAATTATTAATTAATTAATTAATTATGCTCTCCTTTGTATCTTTTATTCTGTTGTACTGTATTATAGCCAATTGTTGCAATTTCAAATAACTAGTAAATAGGTTTATACATAAGTAAAATGATGATACTTAAGTATTAATTAAGTATGCTGTAATAATGTGTAAGAATTGATCAGGAGCCATGGTAAAATACTGTAGGATTACAGTGAATTGACCAAGCTAATGATAGGAGACCCACTGATCCACAGGTCTGTTTGAGGGCCGTGGATAGCTCATGTAGCAGAACATGGTGGAACCATAAACATACACTCTAAGGGTACATGGTTGTTTTGTTTCCTTTCAGATGCAGTCCATTGATGGATTTCATGTTTTCTTGCCAACAATATTAGTCTCTTTAAGATTTATTTAAACTCACTCAGATCAACTGTGCACCTCGGAGCAAATTCTTGTTTTACATTTCATGTCGTAAGTCCTGCAAGAAGGTCGGGGTCAGTATGAGCAGTGCTCATCATCCTGACCACGGGCTTGTCTAAAGGATCAGTGTGTATAATTTAGTGACATTTAGTGGTCTTGTTGTGGAATGCAACTCCCTACACTCGCGCACCTGCGAAACAGTGGTAGTTAAATGCACAAAAAACAACAAAAAGCCCGATCCAGAGCCAAACCTGTTTGGATTGTCCATTCGGGGCGACTGCAGAAACATGGCGGTTCACAATGGCGTCGTCCGTAGAAGAGGACCTACGGTGTCTGTTGATATAAAAGATAACAAAAACATATTACACACTAATGAAAAATATTATTCATAATGAAAATAGAGCCCCCTGAATCTTACATACTGGACCTTTAGATCACGCTGTGCTGCCACAATCCACGAACACTTGCATTGCTATTACAGTCATGGCAGCGAGACCAGCTGCAACAATCATCAAATCTAAACCTTTCCTAACTTTTGACCTTTTTACACACCACACTCATTTTGTCCAACTTACATTTTATTCATCATAACTTAGAAAACTCCATTTACATTTGTCATTTCAAGTGTCACGTATCCGGAAAACACTTGTATGCATCTCCATTGGCCAAATCACCAATCCGATGACAGTCCATCATGTTTTTCCTAGCTACATGAATCTGCATCGATTCTAATGCACCTGCCATAAAATGGATGACGATAACATGAAAAAATATGTTTATGAACAAGCAAGAGAAAAATTTTATCATCTTCACAGCCTTCATTAATTCCACTCCTTCACAGAGCTCTGATGACTCACTGGTTGCTTTTTTCAGCCATGGTGTGTATTATCCCCCAGAATACACCTGCAGAATAACTGTTTTGACACATGACAAAGATAATAGACAGTGAAATTCACATGAAATACATATGCACTGTTACAGATATTTTCTTATGCCATAGAAAGCCAAATCTGATCCACACCGTCATCCTGATAATATATCAATGTAATAATCACTTTAAACAATACCGTGCTTTTCAAGCTTGGAAATGGGATAGCTATCAGATTGACCAGACCACATCTGGAGATAGTCTGACCATAAAAAGGTTAAATAAAGGCTAACGCTAAATACCTGTTAGTGTTAATACTGTTACCTGTTTGTTGCACCTTTAATATCTAGTCTTTGACATTAGTTTACGTGTGCTTTTGTGCACAGGGCACTGGCTCAGGCTAGAAGTGGCACTGGTTGCAGATGCACCAGTGACACTGCTGATCAGCCTGCTGTTTAGTTCTATAAGACAAAGACAACATGTTGAAAGGTCACGAAGCTCTGTCGCTTCCTGCTGCTCAAGCTGCCTGTCAAAACACGTCAGGTGAGCACATCCAGCAGCGTCACATTACTGAGGATGACTTGACCAACTCGCACTATTGTCACAGAGCTTCTCTGCTGCTTCGTTCTGATTATCATCTTACTTACAGATGCCTGCACATCGTGAGAGAGTAACCTCTATCACTTCCCTTGACTTGAGACGCAGTGAGTTTGTTGACAAATCCACTAGCTCCGCCTGCCTAGTTTGCATATTGATATCTAATCACAATATAGACAGAACTGAGAACACTTATTTAACATCATGTTTAAATACAAAGGCCCATGATGAGATGCATACAACATATCCAGACACAGGACACTTGGTAATACCATAATGGAAATGGGTGGACTTAAGGTTAGGGCTTCATTCTTCACTTCTTGAAATGATTTTCATGAGCTTGTCACCTCAGACAGTAAAAGTCAGAACGTAATCATCATCTTTAAATGATCTTTGAAGCTGCAGTAGGAAACATCTGAACACACACAATCCTTGTAGAGCTTGTTGCAAATTGTTTTTTTATGTTCAGGTGCAGTGAATTCTTCCAAATGCCGTTAGTAAACTCAGATGATCTGTCCTGTGTTCTGTCAGGACATAGTGGCACTTCTGTGTACTGTCAGGACATAGTGGCACTTCTGTGTACTGTCAGGACATAGTGGCACTTCGACTGCAGCTTCAAATGGTCAAAAGTTCATACTAAATATCACCAGCAGCTGCTGTTCAAAAATCACCCAAGTCAGCCTATGGAGCTCACATGCGTCTGTGTGTGTGTGTGTGTGTGTGTGTGTGTGTGTGCGTGCGTGCGTGCGTGCATGCGTGCGCATGTGTGTGCATGTGTGTGTCCTCAGTCTTTTCTAGGAGGTTGAATGGTGCTATCTTATGACCTGTTTCACTATTGTGGAATTCAGCTTTTTGTCAGCGATGGTCCTGTTGTCATTGTTAACAGTTTTTTTGTATGTTGTAGGATTATTTAATAACATGCTTTTTATTGATGTTTTGGTTGGTTTTGTTTTGTTCTTTTTTTTGTTGCCATTGTAGTGCAAATATGCTTAATTATTTCCGTACTGTACTATTTTTAGTTGCACATACAGTATGTTTGGCACATAAACTGCCACTAAATGTATTTTTTGGTGCTGATTTCAAACTGAGTAAATAATTTGTTTATACAGGGATTTAACCATTTGTCTGTTGTTCTGTGCGGTCACACTATATTTGTACTGTGTTCGAATTTTTCACCAGACCATTCTGAGCAAGAACCTGAATGATTGGATCAAATTCTATTTCAAGTCTACTGTAAAGTGATTCTCTTTTATTTTGTTATATAATAAATAATGTGATTTTACATGGAAAACAAACCTGTATGACCCACTGTTAACGTATGTGGATTTACCATTAAACCAGAATGCAGACTGCTCCCTTCCTCTTTCTTTCCTCACAGCACACTCCATACACTGAAGTGGTTTAGTAACAATGAATAAATGCCCAATAAAACAGCTTAATGTAGAGGCAAACAGGAAGTATTGTCTGAAGCTTTTGTAATAACTTGATATCTAAAGTTTGAAGAATCCATAGTTAATGATATGTTTATTTATGAATACTTTTCTGAGCAAACACCATAAGCTGATGAAGGCCATGAGACACAGCTGAGAGATGAAATCACGTGATTTCACGTGACAGTTTACACACTAAGAAGAGTTTTATGCAATAATATTTATATAGATTTACATATAGATTAATAGATTACAGCTATGTTAATCTTATATCATTAACTATAATTACAGTTGTGTTATCAAGCATATCCAGTTTCAGTTATCAGTAGTCAGTAAAATGTGTCAAAGGTTGGCTGACATTCCTATGGAAGATGTTTGGACCTGTCATTAGCCCTGCAGTGGGTCGTCATGCTGTGCTGTCATAAATCATGAGTCCTGTGACAGGCGACACTGTTCTGACCTAATGTACCTTTAAAATCACCCAACACATTTTCATGGACAAAAACCTTTCCAAGCTTTTTTCAAGGACCTAAAATAAAATTTCTAGGACCATTTACAACCTATAAGTACACAAACAGACCTGTATTATACAGCTCTGTATGTGTACTATACAGTATGGTATAGTATAATGTTAAGTAATGTATACAAATTAAACAGCAACCTTTCTTGATTTCTAATAGTTGGTTAGTTATTTTCACCTTCAAGGTTTACATTTTAAGTGCTTTGGTTGCCGTGGTAACTGTGCTCTGGTCCGAGGAAGGCCCTGGTCCACTTGTTGTTCTGCTGTGTTTTTTCTCGAGCTCATTGATAAATGTGCTTTCTTCGTTCCCTTAACATCGTGAGAGCTGCCTCCAAAGCCAAAAACAAACTTTTATCAGCCATTAGAGAGCCATAGATCTATTAAATCAGATCCAAACTCTATTTGAACATTTCAGCTAGCTGCTATAAATGGAGGGAGAGATTGAACACTGGTGATAGTAGTCCATGACTTTTCCAGGCCTAGAAAACCTTGCTGGGGTACCCATGTACATCTACACTGTATCTACAGGCTAGCCTACATTGGTTGGCCCAGCTGGCTCAAACAGGCAGCTTCCTCTGAATTACATCATCCATTCAGTAGTCATGACTGTTCATGGAGTTCCAATAGTCTTACTAATAGCCACTAGTTAGCAACTTCTCTGTTAGGAACCAAAGAAAAGAACATGACTTCAATATGAAGTGTGATTTGTAAGAGCAGGCAGGTCTACAGGGTCATCAGATGGACACCTTCTCAATAACCAACGTCTGATGTTTTGATTTTTAGGTTAACCTTTTATCTATCTTTAGCGTGAAAGACCAGCTCAACCTCCCAGACTCCACCAGATCATTCAGTCTCCCTTGTGGTAGCAATTCTACAGCCAGCCCTGTTTCATCTCCACACCTGCTCTATTGGATCCCACCAGCCCTGGATCTCGCACCTTTGTGAATACAATAAACTGTTAAACTTATTCAGCCTCATTTTGTGTCTGCTGCCTTAAATGAAGCTCTGATTATTGATCAAATTGGATTTGATTATACTCCTACCGCTAAGATAAATCTTTAGGATTATGACTTGATTTCTTTTTTTACCCAGGAAGCAAACAATTTCCATTCAGTGATTTTATTTTCAGCGGTTCTGAACTGATCACATCACCTGGTGTGCCCAGCATTGTGATGAACTCCTTCTTTGATTTAAAAAACATCAGTATCAGAGAGCCATACTAGGCAAACTCACCCAGTTACTGCATCATACAGTGATGCTCTGAATAATAAATCCAAGATGTTGTGTGCGCTGTAGCCAGACAGACTGGGATGATGAATGACCATCTGGCTGGCCAACCTGCATGCCGACACTGGTGTGAAAAGATGGTGGGAAAGGTCACTCTCTGAATATTACCCGTGCCTCAGTAATTACACTGAAAATCTGTGTTCTGTTTTTGATGACCAGTGATTCACTGCTTTTTTTTTTTGTCTGATGTAGAACTCCAGTCCTGTCAGATAAGCTCAAGAGCTCTGTTGTCAACATCTGCTGACATGTTAAGTCAAGTCAGTTTTATTTATATAGCCCAGCATCACAAATTACAATGTGCCTCAGGGAGTTTTACAATTTTTGCAGCATACAACACCCTCGATTCAGCGAAGGAAAAACTCCCCCAAAGCCTGCAGAGGAGGGTCACTTACAGACATGCAATAGAATAAACATAAAAATACAAATTATATTAATTATGATGACAAAATTACAGATAAGTGTAGATTGCAAAATGTGTGAAGAAGAAGGATGATGAGCAACTTTCATCGTGTACAGGACCAGAGCCGCATTACCTCCTCTACACCACAGAGACCTAGAAGAGGACAGGACACACAGACACAGTAGAGGCAAGTGGTGCATTCACATGGGAACAAACAAACACATGGACAAACATGCAAAGAGAAGGTTAGAGAGGGAGAGGCTGTATCTCCTGAGGGACGATGATCCAGATCCAAACGTCTGGAGGATGGCTGATGGTCCAGTACAGAGGAGCAAGACAGAGATGTACATTGCTTGCTCCAAATGTCTTCAATCTATTAAACTGGATGTAATATTTAACACCATTCATATAGATATCATTACAATATTTTTATACAAGACATACTGATGGTGAAATTGCTGATGTTTAGCCTTGGACTTGGACTTTTTTGGTCAGGTATGCATTCATAGTATTACCATTTACACTCATAAAACTTGTTTTCAAACATTTGTCCATTACTTCAGCTCTGCTTGATCACCAGCCAGTTTTCACACATTGTCAAACAGCACGTTGTGCTCAGGTGTTACAACTGACTCAGGCTGGTGTACTTAACAGCCAGCCTCCTCAAAGTGTTAACTAAAGTAGTATTTAATATACTAAATGTCAGCATCATAGCCCTTTTTGAAATACATATGTAGGTTTATTTACCCATCAATAGGTGGACAAATGCTAATCTAGGTCTCTGAAAATGTACTGGAAATACTATTCTGCAAAATTGAGAGAATTATGGAGAAATCTGTAGCGTGCTTACAGAGACAATTAAAGAAACAACGGTTGCAAGCTGAGGCCCTCTTCAGCCTTAAACATGCTAATAGGTCTCCTTAACCAAGTATCAGCATAAACATCACCTACCTATACCTATGTGTGTGTGTGTTGGACATAAAGGTTGAGCTGAATTTCCATCTGCCATCATCTTTCAGCTATCTGCTCCTCATTAGGCAAACTGCCCTGTGGCTAATCTCCAAACACGGCCACATTCCATTCCTTTTATTGTAATTCCCCTCTTTATCCATGCACTGTGTACGTGATGTCATATAGTGAGGCAGTGCAGGGGCGGTCCTTTTGAAAATGTCAGTGGTTGGTTTAAAATAAAGACGCAGCCGAGGTGTTATATATTTCTAATCATTATGGGGTTACCACTAGATTCTAACATTTACTCAGTGACTCTTGTCGAGAGTCAACATTGATGGCAGTTGGATGGGAATATATTTATATCTCATGCAGGCTCCAGGCACCACCTGCCTGCTCCTTTCAATTTAAACTATACAAACTATAAAAATGACCCACATAATGCTTTTTTAATTAGAGATGAGCAATGTTTGGACTGAAATCAAAGATGTGCACAATGTAGTGATGAAGGCTGTCACTTGTGCAGATCAAGTAGCACAATCCAACCACAATTCACTACAGCGTTCTAGATGCTAAATACTAATTATTAAAGGTTATGAATGCAAAACTTACTGCCACTAGAAGGTTAAGAGCAAAAGCGTCTCAGATGATGCTACCACCCCCAGACTCCACTGAAAACTAGTATTTTTACCTCATAGATGGTCGTATTGCACACTTCATATTAGACAGACCCATCTTTCAAGTCTTATCTTACTTTAGGGAATTAGATCACAACCTGCTCTATGCAACCCAAAGAGAGAAATCTGTCCATAAGGTTGTACAGTCATAACCTCCCAGTGTCAGAAATGACTTTAAAGAGCTCTGTCGAGCACTGTTAAAATAATTATCTTCTACTGCTTGAGAATCCCAGATGTTACTAACATTTGAGCTGTGTGTACTTACATGGTAAGAATGCTCCAGATTTGGGTGAAAACCCAAACTTCACATCCTTGTTCTTGCAGAACCTTTATCCCTGTCTACACAATGACATTGTATCAAGGTAACCCCTAAATGCATGAAATCATAATAACCAGAATAATTTGTCACTTGCAAAGCAAGGGGGAAAGCACAGAACAAGTTTATGTTGTTTGGAAGTAGTGGCAGTGATTTCTATGAGTGAATCTGAAAAAGAGTGCAACTGAAGCTTATGAGGATATCAGGAGCATTGACACTTTTGAGCATTTGTGTAAGGAAAAGAAGAGGTAGTGTAACATGCAGCATCCTCATTCTCATTGTGTGTGTAGTAAACCGTAGTGTGTAGTTCTATGCTGGCTATTAGCTTTATTGTCACTTTGTGTGCTGTGCAGTCACGAGCAGAGGCAGGGTCAATTATATATAAAACAATCTATACTACAGTATATTACAATATATTTAAAACGACACCTTTTAATGGAGTTTTGTAACTAGGTTCAGGAACAAGGGCCACGCCTCGAACTCGTCCCATTTCCGTTTCACAAGTACTTAAACACACCTTATCTGTTCACTCCCTCTTCGACTCAGTTTTCACCCGCCCCAAAACCCTCTTTCTTTTTGTTATCTCTCTCTTCTCTTCTCTGTTTCATTCAAACACAGCAACCATGGGGCTCAATGACATAGAGCTACGGAGAGACAGTTCCCCCACCCAGAGTCTCACTCCCAGGTTCCATCCAGTCTTCCCGATACCGGTCAACCTCCATCCACCAATGACCCTCTTCAACTGTGTCACCCCTCCATCCCTTCGACCCTCACCCGTTCATTCCTACGACCCTCACCCCTTCATCCCATTGACCCTCACCCCTCCATCCCTCATCCCTCGACCCTCCTCCCTTCATCCCACCATCCCTTCAACCCTCATCCCTTCATCCCACCATCCCTTTGACCCTTATCCCTTCATCCCACCATCTCTTTGACCCTCATCCCTTCATCCCTCATCCTTGATCCTCATCCATGAGTATACATGAGAAGATATTAACATTCAATAGAGGTATGTAAAATCAGATGGATGTAGCCCAAAACAGCTACAAAAAAGGGCTTAAACTCAACTCGAGTTGTCTTCATAAAGCAGAATAATCCTTGTTTTCTTTGTCAGTCTAACTTTGTCTAGTCTAACTCTGCTTTTCTAAACCTGTTCTGATCCAAACAGCACCCTGTTGTGGACACACTCCTCACTGATGTCACAGCATATTATTTGAGGACAAAGACATATTCTCCATCAGCAGAATAACACAGTCGGAGTCATCTTTCTGCAGCCAAGTAAACACAGACTAACAAATAGTTCTTTGGAAAACAACCATCAGTGAGCTGACTGTTATCTGTGGTGTGTGTGTTAGTTCTGTGAACTGTATTTAGTTTTACAACATGGAGAGTGTTCTGGGAGAACATTTGAGGATTTGGGGTTGATATTGGCAACTAGAACAAAATCAGGGAGGGAATCTTTAAACTTCATACTCTGGAGCTTGCATAACTGCTGAGGTTACCTGGAGGACAAGAACACTCACTTTGTTTTGCAGACTGTACAAGAAACAAACAGAATGAGCCTGCCAGTAATGACCTGTCTCAGTGCCACGAGTGAGTGAGTGTGTGTGCGCGCCTGTGTGTGTGTGTGCAAGGAGACAGCTGCGAGCTAGGTTAATGAATATTTTGTTTGTTTTTCCTCTTGCAGAAAATTGGTGTGCTGTGTTCTCTTAAAGATCTGCTTTAACTGAGGAGGGCAATTAATCATTGCACCCAAATGGTGCAGGAAGGAGTCATTCAGCACTATCACAGGGTGAGCTCACTCCCCAGATGGCACCTCACAAAATGTGTGTGTGTGTGTGCTCTCAAGTATGCCTGTGTATGTGCATCTATGTGTGTTTAAGTGTGTGTGTGTGTGTGTGTGTGATGCAAGGACAACAACAGACAGAGAGCAGGGTGCTGAGACCTTAATGGCTGCCAGAATTGTTCATCCAGAGAGAACTTTAACAATCACCCATACATTGGTTTGTTTACCTCCACCTTCTTAATATCACCAGTCGCATATTAAGCCCAGCTGGACTGCAGTGAGTCAGCAGTGCGACCAGTTGTTTTGCCATCTTGTGGTCATTTTGAACACTGCAGCTATTAAATAATCATTGTGATGGCCTGGTACAAAAGCCCACAATTATACAAATGTGCATGGAAGTACCAATAGTAGTCATATTATTCAGATATTTGATGTTAAACTTTAATTTATTTAGTCAAAGTTCTTCTAGCTGTTTGAGTTAAGGCTAAATTCTACCAGGCACAGATGTAAAGTGTTCCATGTGAGCTAATCACGGCTGTTCTAGTCAATGTTTTAAACCACACCAGATCTGTTTCAGAAGTGTCCCCCAGCGTCTCTTTGCTCAGCTCTACAGAGAATTCGCGGCTGTTCTATTTTTGACGGATGCCGCGAGCAGCCCGCCTAGTTAGCGTGCATGAATTCATTGATTCCCTGTCAAGTTACAGATTGTACAGTTGTACTCTAGCCCGGTTTCCTTAGAATTATATCAATGTTGGACAATTCCTCACCTTACCATTTCTGTCCAGGGTCAACGTTTACTGTCAATGTAGGAAGTACTGTGGAACAAAATGGTTTGGTGGACTTACTGTACTCTTTATAAAATTATCTACAGAGACCCAACAATTCCCATCATGAGCAAGCACTTGGAGGCAGTGGCAAGGAAAAACTTTCTTCTTATTATTATTATCATTAATACTACTACTAGTCATATTTCTATTATCTTTGTCTCTCTCCCTCTCTCTAAATTTAACTAGTCTCAGCAGACATCCACCATGAGCCAGGTTTTCTGCCTCTTAAAGGAAGTTTTTCCTTGTTACTGTCACTAAGTGCTTGCTCATGGTGGAAAGTGTTGGGTCTCTGTGAGTAATATTATAGAGTATGAACTAGATCTGATTTATATGGCTGTATTTGGAATCAGCTGTTAACAGCAGGAATTAGCCAACAGGTGTTTGATATGATCAACATGTTTAATTTTCTGCCTAAAGCAGTTTTTGGGAATAACAATATAATTCTGTTATGTTTATTTTGTTTGTGACTCTTTTTTTGTCTTTCTCTCGGTTGTTTACTATAAGCAGGCTCATGTACATCTGGGTAGATATCAGGCTGATCCACTTGCTTACATTTCCAGGTGGACTGTGATTTATAAAGGGGAGGTTATCTGCAGGTGTGCTTATGCATGCTTTTTGAAGTCTGTTTTTTTTTTTTTTTCATCTTTTGTGCGCATGTGCACTTATAGTATAGTATGCACTGCACAGTCAACATTACATTTCAAGCTTGCTTCCATCCAGTCTGTTTTACTCTCAGGCTTAAATAAATGTGTCCAAAAAATGCATTCATATTTCACAATTCATTTACACCTTTTTGATTGTATTGTGTAACACTATCAAACTGTAATGTTAGTTTGGAAGTGGTTGAGGCTAACACTAGCTGTTTGGTGGCTAAAGGGTTATTAAATATGTTGCTTTAACTTGAAATACAGCTCGATGTCCCTCCAGATTTTCACTATGCTTTGACCTTTCAGTCGCTTATCACTTGGAAAACAATGAATGATTCATCAGAGTTTCCATGTTTATTCCAAGCGGCAACCTCTGTGGCTACAGAACATGCCAATCTCCATAAGTCCCCATGTTAAAATGTCCAACTTCACAGCAGAAATAAACATGTTTACAGCCTGCTACAAAAAACAGTTTTGGTCTCTATAACTAATTTCCCCGTTCATGACAACTGTACTGAATTTTGTTTCAACTCACCTGTTCAAATGATCTCTCTATTCTAGTCTCACAATATTTGTAACTCTACTGTAACAATAAACCAGGCATGACCTATCAAGGACAAAACAAATATGCTGTTACATAACAACATAAGAAGCCATAAACATTACAGCACTAAAGATGGATTATTAGCTTACAGAGGCCGATGTTGTTGTGTTTTCTCTTCTTAATTATACCTGAGAGAGCAGAGACACTGGTCCAGTTAAAACAGCTGATCAGCTACATTCATTTTGCTTTCAATCCCCCCCACCCCACCCCCTGCTCCCATGATACATCAGCACTTTATTGTGTGGAGACAGTCATAAACTGGCCTGTTATTGCTATGTAAGCAACTCCACTCTTCAGAGTGACCTTCAAAAACTTCAAAAGTCAAACATGTATTTTGCTGCACTGCTTCCACTTCAAGTTAGAAAATGTAAAGCAGCCTGGTGCCTCAGTCAGTGTGCATACAGCGTTCAGTACTTAAACCTGAGTTTAACATCACCAACCTTCACTTGCACTTTGTTGTTCAGGAGCGCATTAACTTTTTCACGCCAGGGGAAGAGTGATTCTTGGACTGAAAGATCTTTTCTGGATATGTGACACTTGGCAAGTGTAACTGGGGCCTGATCTGTACAAGTAAAAATGATTAATATAACAAGTTCCTTTAAATCACAGGAATGTGCAAATCACAAAATCTATGACAAACTAACTATGGCAGGAGTTTTGTACCTTCTGCCATAGCATCTTTAAACAAAGAGACCAAGTCTATGGGTGGGTGCTATGCACAGGCAGGGAGAGATAAATGTGATAAATGTGCTGTATTGAATGTATATCCTTGTTGTTATGTTGTGGTGTCTCTATGTATCTTTGTACCTATGTATGTATGTTTGAGGCTCTGTACAGACTGCGGTAACACATTTCCTTGTAAGGACAATAAAGTATCTATCTATCTGCGCATAGACGTGTTGTTTGCAGGCCCAATGTGTCTCATCCCACACTTAAAGTCAACTTAGCTCAGTGTTTCCATACCTACAACTCATTTCATATGTGCACATATGCAGTTAACCAACTGTACCAATAAAATCATTATGTTACATTCAATGATACATTACTTTTAACTGCAGAAGAAAAAAATCCATACCATTGTAGCTCTACACACACACACACACACACACACACACACATGTTTTATGTCATTTGATGCCACAGAAGTAATCTTTTACATCACTGCAGCAAGGTCAGAAAAGATTTTAAAGGGGTGTTACTCATACGCATAGCAACGTATTTTCAGCAGGTAGTGCTGCCCTTGATAGGTGCATTTACAACTGACGGATGTTATGTAGTGAGTTTTACTTGTGGTGATATAAGATACCTCAGTGGTCAGTGTACATTTGAGGCCTGCATAACAGTAAAAACAGCTTTGGCAGCATCCTTGGTGCTGAAGACATCTTCACAGTCTTTTAAATAAAAGTACAGAGAAAAAACATCTCCGCTCCATAACGCTGAGGTCAGCATTATTCTTTAAATCTAATCCATTGTTTGAATAGCAGGAGATCACTGTGGGCAAATCATTTCACATACTGATGTAACCAGCAGAACTGTTTGGGGTATGTCCACATACACACTATAAAGAGCCACCCCACACCTCCAATCCTTGCCTTTCTGCTTCCAGGATACACTCCCTATTTGAATTGTTTGGCGTTGCTATGGAGACTGCCCCTGTCTGCACTCGTATTGTGGACATAGAACTACCGGTGTGTTCAGAAGTCTGCCCGCCTCTGATTTTTAATTTGTGTGGACTTGTCTGTGTCAGGACACCGTTGCAGAATATTTTAGTTATTCTATTCTGTAAAGTAAATCCTTGGGTGAAAGTCCCAAGGTGGCGTCAAAAATTCTCCTAGTTAATATTTTAGCCGAGGCCTCTTTTGGCCCGGTTACACTGAAATTATGAAAGAAAGACAATATAGCTGCAAAACTGCTGCAGTTCCCATTCCCTAATGCGCGCTAGTGGTGTTACTCTTAAAGCAACGTGATCATTTCAGGGACTTCTGTGATTCACGGAAAACTGAGCTGATGAAGACTAAACATGAGTAAAACATGAGCACCTCCCTTAAGATTTCTTTGGAAGACTCGGCCTATCAGGTTTCCAAGGTCAACAATGTATTACAATTTCTTCAGTGGATATGCACAATATTGATGTAAACTGTCAAACACCCTCACAGCTTTGAGTCAGCACTTTATCTGCACACACAGTTTAATATCAAATTCAGTGTGCTGAAGTACAGTCAAATGTTTCACTGTCCAGTCACCAAAGATTGCACCAGTCCACACGCTGTATTCTTGATAAATGCTGTGACAAAATGTATGAATCAGGGACACTAATTTCAATCTGAATCTTCTTAAAAATGACATCATGCTTTTTGATGAGGTATGATACCTGCACACACAAGTACAGTACACTGGGTGTGAGTGTGTGTATTGTATGTTCATGTGTGCCTCAGTGTTCTGTGACATAATCACTATGCTCTCTCTGTCTTATATCCCTGCTGCGTCTCCAACACCATCTCCATGACTCAGATTTGAATCAATGCTAATGGCTCTTTGGCTCAATGCATGATGTTAGTCTGCACCTCCCAGCTGCTCGCTGAACTAAATGCACGATAAGGACTACACACACGATCTCAGTAGTGTTGTGTTCCTTACCTTTGAACGGCCACTTGATATTTACAGTCTGGTTTTGGTCTCTACAGCTATAGAACTTACCTGTTCAAATTATATTAATGCTTGCCTCTTTGAATGACAGTTGAATTTCATCCCAGGTGGCTGGTTTCAACAGCCAGGCTTCATTCAGCCAGAATCTCCACCATCACTCACCTCATTTCCCATTTTTGGATTAACCGAAGCCAGCAGAAAACTACTGTTCACATGAGGAGATTAGTAGAGTTGAACTCCATTCATTGTTCATGGTAGTTCTTAATCATATATATATATATATACATATATATATATACACACACACATATATATATATATATATATATATATATGTGTGTGTGTGTGTGTGTGTGTATATATATATATATATATATATATATATGTGTGTGTGTGTGTGTGTGTATATATATATATATATATATATATATATATATATATATATATATATATATATATATATATATATATATATATCACATCACACCTATTGATCACACATCATTAACACAATATACAAGCATAGATTGGATTTCATACAGTCCATGGTTTACTAAATATATATATTAATGTTCAGCACCATAGTCATATCTACAATATTTATGTACTGAACTTAATATATTTATGTTTAAACCTGCCAGATGTATTACAGCATACCAAATATGCTCTTGAGGGCAAGTAGCGTTGAGCTTGAACATTTCTCCACACTCGAACACGAAACATCTGACAAGCAAGCCTTTGCTGTAAATTATGGCAAGTACCGTAGCTTGTGTGTGTGTGTGTGTGTGTGTGTGTGTGTGTGTGTGTGTGTGTGTGTGTGTGTATTGCATTGTGAAGTGTCACGCCTCCTGTGCACAGAGAACAGAGAGGAGGAGGAGTGCTGTTTATCAGCCTGACAGGGACTTGGTCAGCAGCCTGAGGCAGGCTGGTAGTCACTGAGACCGATTGTGTCTTAACTCATGTCAGCACGTTGATGCTCGATAGCATTCTTACTCAGTCTGTGCTACTTTTATATCTTCAGTTCCAACAACATCAGTGAAAAGCCATATTTAAACTGTCTGGAGGATTTAATTATTCAGTTCTTTACGGGAGGGCGCATTAATTTGAGTCTGTGTCTCTGCGTGAATCTGTATGTGTTTGCGTTCACTCAGATCAACAGGACGCTGACAATCCATCTGGCAAGTTTAATGTCCTGTCTTTGGCTGACGTCACAGTGCATTCACTGGCTCCAAAGACTCATGTAAAGACAGATACATTGCATAAAGATATATGGTATGTATGTACTGTATATGTATGTTAACCATTTAAAAATGTCAGAACAAATATGTTTTAGGTCATTTAAAAACAATGTCTGCTTTACAGAGTTTGTCCACCAGAGAGGACAGGAGCTGTAAAATGTCTCAATCACTACACATTAGTCACTGTTCTTTAAGAAGGGAGCTTTATAAAATGTGTTCATGTTAACATTTACATACGGTATCAACTCTATCCATCAATTTTCTGTAACCACTTATATGGCTGGGAGCCAATCCCCGCTGATTTAAGGCGAGAGGTGGGGTACATAGACAACAGCCAGTCACATTCACACCTATCGGCAATTTAGAATCACCTATTGATTAGTATATTAGTGTTTTGACTGCGGGAAGCTGGAGTACCCAGACCTAGAGCCCAGAACCCAGACACAGAAAGCCAAGGTTTGAACCAGGAATCTTCTAGCTGTGAGGCGTCAGTGCTAACCACTGCACCACTGTGCCATTCAACTGTTATATTACTGTAAAATATCACATAACTACGTCCTTTTGTCCACCAACTCATGTCACTCTTTGACTCTTTAGCCCCTGATTTCAGCTCCTCTCTATTTTGAACTGTGGAGGTAGCAAACTACCAGCTTGTGTGAGATCCTATTGTATATTTGATGCATTGATTTGTTTATGTGTCCTGTCTTTGATTTTTTTTTTTTAATTAATTTTTATTTCACTTTCAGCAACTTATACAATCATATACATGCACATTCACATTTAATCTGCTGTTTCCCATTTATGATCTTCTTAATACAGCATAAGAGTATATGCTTCAGGTTAAACATATGGGTCATTCCACGAAACCGGTACAATTTGGACTTTGACATTTTCAGATTTTTGACCAAAATGTATTACTTTTCTGAACACCTCACAACATTACATGCCCATACCATAAAATATTGGCCATTATTTTATGGTATGGGCACCGGTTTGATGGAATGTCCCATATGTTTAACCTGAAGCAGTCCTTTTTGGATGTGATCGCTGGTGTCCTAAGGAATCTTATTACAGTTTTTCTCAGTTGCTAAAACACTAAACCCATTGCCTGAACAAAGTTCTCAGTTGCCTGAACTCATTTAGCTAATTGTTCAGTCTGTTGTCAATACCTTAAACCATTTCACATGGTAAAACACAATTTGCAGATCTCGCTTACACTTTTCAGCAAAACTCTAAACACATTCTCATTCTCAAAACACATTCTGCACTCTAATGCACGTCATCCATACTGGTAAACACAAGTGGCAAAAATGAAATACAAATAGAGCAAACATGTCATTGATTAAACACAACCACTCAAAATTGATTTCACTTGTTTCAAATGATGTGACACAACCAATATTAGCCAGTTCAGAGAGCAAACAGGTTGCTGAAGGTGGGAATGAGAAAGTCTGAGAATGGATAGAAGAAACTATGTGAGAAGACAAGTGCGTATGCAAGGTGGTGGAGGAGGAGGACAAGAAAGAAGAAGAGGAGGACAAAGAGGAAGAGGAGGAAGACAAAGAGTGGAAATATCTGATGAAATTCGAGCAACAATCATAGACCATGTTCTTGTCCATGGACTGACAATGAGGAAAGCAGGACTTAGAGTGCAACCCAATCTGAGACGATTTTCTGTGTCCACCATAGTAAGGACATTCAGAGAAGAGAACAGGTACAGTATACTACTGTATTTTTGTAACTGCAAATTTACTGTACTACACTACATGCAGCTGTTTCAATAGACATTTGAAAAGTTCATCACTGTATGTATTGTACTGCATGAATATTTTTTGGAACTGCACATCTACTTTTTGTAGATTTGCAAGGCTGCCACATGCAGGTGGAAGGGCAGCTATATTCACTCAGGAGGAAGAGGCCATTTTAGTGGGCATGGTTCTTCAAGATAATCTAATACGAAGCAGAGAAATCCAGGAATGAGTGATACAAGACAACACACACTTCCATGGAATCGATAGTGTGAGCATTTCCACAAATGACCGTGTCATCCATCGTAACAGGATGTGAATGAATAAGTATACAGAGTACCTTTTGAGCGCAACTCACCAAGGGTGAAAGAACTGCAAGCTCAGTATGTGCAAGTTAGTGTACATTCAGACACACTTACTGTAATCCAGATTGTCAACAGTACTGCCACATTCAATGTGAATGACATTACTCTTTAGTACATACAATCTATGTGAATCAGTAGTGCATATAGTAGGCCTAATTGTACTCTACAGTATAGCACTGCCTCTGTACAACTTACAAAATTCTACATACAGTATATTGTATTTCTACATTGACAATATTTGACTTGGAATCCTTGGACAGACCCCATGAGTTCATCTTTGTCAATGATGCAGGCTTCAATCTAACAAAGAGGAGAAGGAGAGGCCGAAACATGATTGGACAGCGGGCCATTGTTGAAGTCCCTGGTCAACGAGGTGGCAAGTTCACAACAGTGACGTGCGGTGAGGTTCATGGCTGGTGAGGCACTGACTCCATCAGAATCAGATTTACAAATATATGAACCCAAAAGAGTAGATTATTAACCATTTGATCGGCAGCAGTTAACAGGTTATGTTTCATATCTCATATCAACATTCTTTACACATACAAACTGTAGCCCATGTGACGCACATTTAATTTAAAAGAAAACGTTATTATGGTCTTACCCTTACTTATAAATGAAGTCCATGCGCGGATCCTTCTGGACAAAAATGTCCGTTACTTTTTTGTAGATGTCTTCCTTGTCTTCTTTCAGTTTTAAAAGTCTCTCCGTCTCAATGGAGGGAACTGCCTGCCTCACCTAGTGCCTCTTCACTGCCGTTGTAAGATCGCTGAGCACACAAAACAGGTTACACACATATATTATATACATCAGCTAAACTATGGAAAGTCAGGGGGGCATATATTGAAAGTGTTTGAAACATTTGATTGGCGACATACAGAGAGACAGTAACACACTCTCATTGAATGGCAGAGCACAGTTTGTAAGGGATTGCACAATCCAAGGTGAGGCTCAGCTTGCTGCTGCCGCACCGTGCGTCTCTTCCCCGTATTTGAACAGGAATTTTTAATAAAAAAACAATCAAAATTGTTTAAGTTCAGTGGAAAATAAGTTTATAGTTCTAACCATTTGATAAATATAACCATTAAATTTATTTGTTTATTATATATTTTATTCTTTCCATGATGGAAGGGGAGGCTCTGCCTCCCCTGCCTCTCCTGACCGCACGTCACTGGTTCACAATCTGTGCTGCTATCAGCAACCATGGTGTTCTACATCACCATGTTACACTCGGGCCATATAACACCCAGCACCTTCTAAGATTTCTTACCAATCTAAGAGATATTTTATTTGAGCAGCAGGTTCAAGAGCAGCAGGGTCAAGAGCTAAATGAGAATCTCATTCCCACCTATGTGATAGTGTGGGACAATGTCAGTTTCCACCGAGCTGCTCAGGTGAGCAGAATCGTTTAACATCAATTTGCAGTTTATGAACTTGTACCTCCCTCCATACTCGCCTTTCCTGAATCCGACTGAGGAGTTTTTCTCCTTTTGGAGATGGAAAGTATATGATAGACAACCCTACATCAGACTAAATCTGCTGCAAGCCATGGATTTAGCCTGTGGTGATACAGGTGAGGAATCATGTCAGGGCTGGATACGGCACACAAGAGGCTTCTTCCCCCATTGCCTCAGGAGGGAAAATATTGTTTGTGATGCTTGTGAAGTGCTCTGGCTTGACCCAGCCCAAAGACAAGAAGAAGCACATTGATCACATGCTTACTCCTTTGATTTTTGTCCCTTTTAGTATTGTACACTGTAGTACAGTGCATTGTAGGCTGTATACTGTATAATAAACAAATGATATGGCCCTGAACATTGTGCTTTCCATTTGTTTACAGTACTGACTGCTCAGCAGATTTTGACTGGTTGCAGGTTCATATCAACAAAGAACAAGAATTACAGTATCACAGAGACAAAGGACAGGTTTGTGAGATGCAGGGTACAGTTCTGTAAAAATAGGGGTACAAGGAGGAGGAAGAAGAAAAAAATGCAAAGAGCAAAGCAGAGTAGTAATTTCTGATCAATTTTGAGCTACTATGATAGAACATGTTTTCGTTCATCAAAAGACAATGCTGGAAAAAACATGAAATGTTTTGAGATTAAAAATGTACTTCTCCCCGTGAACTATATGTTTTGAACAATGTGTTTTCTATTTTTTGGTGTATTGTTTACTGACTGCTTGATAGAATATATCATTTTGATTGCTATGTTTATGATTTGAGAGCAGTGTTTGGTTTTGAGCACAGGTAAAGCTGTTTTGAGGAGAAAGTTTGATTTTGCAAGAGGAGTCAGAGGTTTTGTAAATAGTGCTTGAAGAAGAGGTTTTGTGTTTAATGTTTTAAGAAAATGGAGCAAGGTTTCAGAAATCGTGTTTTAGCAATTGAGAAAAACTGATAATATAAAATACCTTCCAACTGAATTCTGTCTTTGATTTGAATGTGATTTCTGAGTCAATCTACCATTGCATTATGGATTTTAAATAGTTTTTGTTTGACTTTATTCATGTTACACTGCAAATTATTCCTGAATAAAATGACAAGAAGACAAAAATATTGTGCTGACCTGCCAGTTAAAGATCTTTTTGGTCTTTTGGTCCTTCCTCTGGCAACTGGACAAATCAGTTCAATAGCCTCACTGTTTCACATCTCTGCTCGACAAGGCATGACTTCCGTCCCACGTCGCCTTCAACAGCAAACTTTGCTGTAAACTGATACTCTCCAAGCAATCAACTCTGGATACAGTGACTGTCAGGGGTATTCTTAAAGGTCCAGGCAGGATTAATCAGTAGAAACTGTTATGATCCCATGTCTCTCAATCCTGCTGTTGCTTCTGAGTATCTCTCTCCGTCTGTGTGTGGTTGTGGAGTAGAGGCAGGTTGTGCTGGAGTCAGAGCAGAGCCACACCAGCTGGACTTCATCTCAGTAATCAAGACCTCTACAAGTGCTTAAACATGCCACTTCCACTCTGCCAGATCCTAGTCGTAACCAGTTGGTGTTTGCTATGTTTTAAGCCACTTACATTCATGCTGTTTGCTCGTTGTTGCCTTTTTTTCCTTCGCCTAACCCTGTCTCATGTTTGCATGTTCCCTGCAGTCACGTCTGCTTTGACTCCACTTCCTGTTTCCAGCCCATCGTCTCATCTGCACCAGCTTCCCGGCTTCCTAGCTTCCAGTTCATGCCCCAGCCCCAGTTTCTCAGCTAACAGTCCAGCCCTGCATAATCTTTCCAGACATTACAATAAATGCCCTTTTTAGAGCGTCTGGTTCAACAGAAATGGAATATGATATTTATAACAATGTTTTCATTTGTGTATAATCACTTGAAAATAGGAATTGTTGTGTTTTTGTTACCTTAGAATAAGACTTTTAGTCTTAGTCTTTAGATACTGTGACTTTTAGTCACAGTATAGCATCAAGTCAATTCAACTTCTGGGATATCGATCTGTCAGGGGGTTGTCAATCATTTTCATGTTTTGGTGTTAATGAAATTAACAACAGGTACACTAGAGGGGCAACAATGACATGACCCCCAGAATAGGAATGGTTTTACTGGTGGAGGCTACTGACTTTTTTTCCCTCCTCATCTTTCTGGAGGTTGGAGGAGATTCCAGGAGATGGGCAGTTAATCTAGGAGACCTGGACAGGGCCGTAGAAGGTGTACCAGTAGTATGAAATGTTTCCACAGTAGCCCAGAATGGACAAACCAAACACTGGATTTAGGCCTTCTGCTTTTTTCGTGAGTTTTGTGACCACTGTAGTTTCTCCTTCACTCTTGGAATCTGTTGCCGTCCTGCTACATGCCACTAAATTCTACACACTGGACCAGTCTCCAGCAATCTGCTGAGTCTGAGCAGCAGCAGTCATCAGTGCTGTCAGTCACTGGCCTCCAGTCTACCAACCCTGTCAACTCCTGCCCCACAATCCAGCTGGCCATCTCAATCTCTGACCTCCAGCCTTGTCATTGACTTCCAGAGGGGGCCCGCCTCCACCACAAGTCTCCAGAGGGCTTTCACCTTCATTGCTGGTCTCCTGAGCTGTCCCAGCTATGAAACCGGTCTCCAGTTGTCCTCTTGCCCATCCTCCAGAGGTGCTCCCTGTCTTGTCTGTCTTGATTTGGTAAATCAAACACATGTAAACTATGAATATAAAAGAGTTTTGTTTTCAGGCCTGTCTGAATTTTAATCTTGACTTCAGACTAAAATTGTAGATTGCTGCAGACCAGCAGGAGTCCTGCCGTTGCTCAAGATGCAGCACAGGAACTAATAGCAGCTGTAGCTCAAGAACTAGGGATTGGTGCAGCTCAGCATGAACTGAATATTGCAGGTCAGGTTCAGTGGGTCACTGCTCCACTGGAACAGGGGTCGGCCAGGTTGCTGACTTGAAACCAGGTGCAGGTGACAGCTCAGTAGCACTGGGCAGCAGTGAGGCAGGAACAGGATGAGCAGGTAGGAGGCTAGTCAGACAATAGAACAGCAGCATATTCAACGTGGAGCCGAACGGAGGCCTGCTTCTGGGATGCTTCTGAAACGGACCGCGGCGGGGCTGGTGGGGTTTGAACTGACTATTGACTAGAACGGTTGCATATTACTGCGGTGCCCAAGCGCGGTGGATTTGGGGGTTAGGAGGTAATTTTTTTGACTTAACGAACGTACCCAAAGACTAAATACACTAGTGAGGGCAGGTTAACGAGACACAGGTGAAACTAATCAGAGCAGGGCAGCCAATCATGTTTTGAGCCAGATGAAAACATAACAAAATGTATACTATTGCATTGTAAAATTAAGATTCTGTGCTCATATATTTAAACCACAAGACTGGTTTGTTATGTTAGCTGCATGCTAACATGAGCTCCATAAATGAAAAGGAAGAATGAGTTTCTCCTTTTGTTCTGTGGTCTCTCTCAGTCTGTTTCTTAAAATCCACCCACCCCATTTCATTAAACATAAGTAAGAAAATGAAATGCAATACTCTGCTTTAAGGCACACAAGAGAGCTTAAGCATTAAAATGATCATTAACATGAACACTGGAGGCTCTCTCCCCTGTATTAATCCTTAGAGCAGAACAGGATGAGCAGATACTATAATTACTCACAGTAGAATGAGTGTGATAGAACTTTACTGCTGATCATCAATGTGTTCAAGGGGAAATTCAAAAACTTATTTTGTTGAGATTTCATTGCAGAAAGTTCTCAGACGTCCAGCACTGATCTCACCAAGGCAAATCTACTGTAGATTGCTTTCACCAAAACATAAAGCTGAATATAAAAGAGTACATGAATCATTTAAAAGTCATTATTCCACGGTTATAAATGCACATGTTACACATCAATGTTTTGAATGCTGTTTTACACATCAAATTCATCTTTAACTTGAGAATAAAAAAAGGTTCATTTTTTTAATCAATCTAATATTTTATCTTTAATTTCCATCTTCTTACATCATGGGAATTTAGCAATATGCCTCTGAGCTCATTAATTCCTTTTTATCAATGCCAGCATGTTTTTTTTTTGACAATTATGTCAAACCTGTACAAGGAGTCATGCCATAGAGGAAGAAATGTCTGTAAAACAATCATTTAAAGTAACATGAGCTTAACCAATAAAGCAGAATCAATTAGGCATTAGTACCAAGAAGAGCGTAATAATTCTTTATTCCCAACCCTCCATGTCTGCGGCCAGTGCAAGTACACATTTCACTCTTTGCCCGCTCCCTTCTGTTCTCTCGAAGGTTAATAAAACTCACTCTTATCACTCTTCCTCTCACCGTTTCTGTAGCGCAACCAAGGCTACACACTTAGCTCTTTTATTTATGCATACATTTATACAGATCATTATAACCTGTAACCATTTGTGTGTTGCAAAATCACCACCAAGTGTGATCTCCCACCTGAAGTTCAGGTGACAAAATAGAGGCATAACAACTTTAACATCAATCTTGGTAAATAGCAGGATCACCATCATTGTTTTTCTCACCATGGCTGGGTTTTTCCAAAGTTTTTGAGGAGGTTGAAATAGCACTCCATGAGACACAAACACAAAGGTGTGACTGTGAGTGACTGGTGACTTGTACAGGGTGTACCCCGCCTCTCGGCCAAAGTCAGCTGTGATATAGGCTCCAGCCTCACCGTGACCCCGATGAGGATAAGCGGATGGATGGATATCTAAATATCAACGGTGATAGTGCTGTGTAGTAATGATTTCAGTTAGACTCTGCATCAACTGGCCTTGATACTCCCACATTGGTTTTACTGCATTTTGCATGTGTATGTAAGAGAGGTCACCTCTGTGTGCAATATTGTGCATGTATTTATCTTTTAATGCATAAAATCTGCACATCAAGTGTCTGTGTGTGTGTGTGTGTGTGTGTGTGTGTGTGTGTGTGTGTGTGTGTGTGTGTGTGTGTGTGCATTAAAGGCTAGAAGACTGATTACACTGGTGTTTCACGCACTGTATGTATATTCGAGCTGCAGAGTAGATGTGATGGGATGGAAATACACTAAAAGATTCATACGAATAATTAATACTGTTGAGGTTAAATGTATCACATCACAGTAGTTTTAATTATCACACATTATGCATTGTAATTAGAGTATAGAGAGAGGTTCTCTTGTTTGCATGGCTGCAGGCTGCATGCCTGTTGTCTGGCTTCATTACAGTTAACATTTTAAAAAAGTTATGAAATGCATCATATCAGTGTAAGGTTCAGTCATGCACACATGCAGGCTTGTATAATTAATATGTGGCGCTGTTGTGTTTGTGAGGAACCAACCTTGAGTATAAGATAATGATAATATTTTAATATATGAGTTCCTGTTTACAAATGATCCAGGATGCATGTGCAGCAGGGGTTATTATCTAAAGGTACATGTATGCTGCACCTTTTTATCACATATCTGTCTCTTAGCGTGTCGGTTCTGGCTTGATAACATGACATACAGAATTTCAAGTGAGAAAGTGTGGCTAGTTAACAATGCTAACTATACACAAAGTTAGCTCTACCATTATTGTGGAGTTAACTGAAACCACAGCACACAACAGTAGAAAATAAAAACCTTCATCATATGTTTCCTCACTGCAGAGGAGCCCAGAAACACACTCTGGATTCTGGATATTATTTTAATAATCTAAGCATATGAAAACCCTGCTTTCCTCACAATATACCACACTAGATATGCCAGAGTATATACAGAAAAACAATATACCTGATTTAATGAGACTCTTTGATCAGCCACACATGATCGTGAAAAGAAGCTCACTGCTTGTGATTTCTTTATTTCTCTGAAATCTTATGAGTGTAATCAACAAGTGACACTGAAACTCAGCAACATTCATTAAAGGCAAAACAAGAAGGAACGAGAGAAAAAAATCTTTGGTGTGTAACAGCAATAACAGCACGTAGGTCGTGAGGGTAGGACTAAAAATGTAGCATTCATCCATCATCTGCATGCATCCAACAGGAAGCTGTGGTGCTGTTAATCCGTGTTTACCGTGACCCACAAATCCTGCTCAGTCTGCCTTTAAACCGCCATGAACAGAGACTGTGTGAGCTGTCTTACCTCAAAAACTGGTGTTTACTCCGAGGTGTTTAAACAATCCACTGCATTACTAAAATTCAAAAGTCATGATCAGATGACAAGATGCACTCTGAGCTAAAGGAAGGTTTCCTGCATGGTGTATAGAACATTTACCACCCACAGTTTATGACACAAACACAACCTCATATGTAAGTAGACCTCATAAACTATCAAAAGTCTGTTCGAACACATCTCATCTAATCATGACAATGCAGATCAGCTCCACCTGGTAGATACTGTTGGTGTTCGTATGGCTCATGTTAATAATGTAAATATACTCAGAACAGCAGCTGGCTTTATTAACAAGGCCTGTGGGCCCCTCTGACACTGACTTTCACCCCCTATCCCAGACCCTACACACACCTTTTAATAACATTGTTTGGATCACTGTTTTAATAAATATCTTGCATGTTTTAAATATTCTGCACTTTTTTTTTTCTGAACTTTTGCACTACCAATTCATTATTCTGCACATTCCTTCACAAAATGTGTGCTCTTCTGATTTTAATAAAATATTAGACTTGTTTTTGTGTGTGTGTGTGTGTGTGTGTGTGTGTTTAGTATGCAAGACAAAGTCCTTGTGAGTGAAAACCTGTTTCTGTGTTCTGGTTTCTAATGTCTTATTAAAAAAGTATTTGCAGCATGTTGTGATTTGTTGAATGTCAAGTTCAAAATTTCAAGTTTAATGAACACAGAAACAGATTGCCTTCTTGAATTTTGGTGTGCTGATGCAAATGGACTAGCGAAAGCCAATTTGGGCCCTGTTTTAATCATGCAAGCACAATGACAAAGTGTAAAGCAGGTCTTTGTGTGGGCGTCTCCAAGTGCACTGGCTATTTTGGTTCATGGAGGTGTAGCAGCAGAAACTGCAAACAGGCTGCCTGAAGTGGAATATAAATTGAAGGTGTGATGATTAATATCATACTCTTAGTCAGTCGTGTCATGGGTCTCATAACTCGAAAAACACCTGAGCCAACAAATCTGACAGCAAACTGGAAGATGCTTCTCCAGGAAATCATGTCATTGTCTGGAAGGTGCAGAGTGTCGTGATGTGAACGCACAGAACCACAAATCTGCAGCTAATGACAGATTTTATATATATACAGTATATCTTTTTTTTTTTTTTTTTTTTTTTTTTTTTTTTTTACTGATAATGGGTAGAAAAATGATAGAAAAAAGAATGTTGGTGATGCTGTTACTGATACTGTTTCAACTCTGCAGTATTTTACGTCGTAAATGGGCAAATCATGTGACATGAGGTCAATATCAAGTTGTAAACAGTGGTACAGTTGTAAAGGAGGTCTTTATGCACAGGACTAATAAACCACTGGCACTTCACAGTGGCTGTAGATTGATCAACATTTCTGTCCCTGCCTGCCTGCTTGCCTGCAGGGATTCACAGCACTGAACTGAAAGAGGAGCTGCAGTATAAAGCAGCTGTGAACTAAAGATAATGTAAGCATCACTCATCCAATGTTATCGATAAATGCGGAGTGATTGTCTGCTTTAACCACATTCGACTTTGATCCCAGTTTAAATGAACCTAGTGGTTGGAAAGTGTTCAATAAAAATAGATTATTTATTTCCATTACAGCTGCTCGTTTGCTTGGAGTGGTAGTTAGTAGCCTGTTAGTATCAGAGCAGTTTGCTCCCGTTGTTTTACTGGAGTGACTTGCCACCAGAAACAGACGAGCTCCTGAGATACTCTCAGCTCAGCTAGCTGACTGCACTGCCTCATTGAAACTAAATGAACCTTCCACCTGTTTGCTCCTCTCCTCCCACCTGTGCACCGTACACACAGCACAGGGCACCACAGTATCACACAGATGGTGCCACAAACAGTCAATGAGACACCAGGGAGACTGACGGACATGCATATGAAGAGTCCTCCCCTCATGTGTTTTCTGGTAACACAGAATATGAGTTAAAATGACGTGAAAAACACTGACTTTTTATAGAAAGTAGCTCAAAGACAACTTATCAAATGTTGAAACTGAGAAACTGATTGCTTTTGGAAAATAATATGGCATTTTGAATTTAATGGCAGCAACACGGGACAAAAAGTTGGACAGGATCATGTTTAGCACTCTGTTCATCATCTCTGTAAGCGTCTGTGGACTGAGGAGTCTTTGCTATAATGTAGAACGTTTCCCTATTCTTACTTGAGGTAGGATTTCAGCTGCTCAACAGCTGTCATATATTACATATATACATATATATATACAGTCATATTATATGTTTCATAATGTGTCAAACATTTTCGGTGACAATTCTGGACTGCAGACAGCTCAGTTTAGCACTCAGATTCTTTCACTACAGAGCTGTGCTGTTTGAATAAATGTAGAATATAGTTTGACATTGTCTTGCTGAAATAAGCGAGGCTGTCCCTGAAAAAGATGTTGTCTACTCAGCAGCTTGTGTCGCTCCAAAACCTGCACAAACGTGCAGGTTACCCATTAGTGCCCTAATGCACCTCATGCCATCATGGACGCTATCTTTTGAACTGTGTGCTGATAACAAGCCCGATGGTCCCTCTCCTCTTTATCCTGCGGGACGCGCCGTCCATGATTTCCAAACAGAATTTCTAATGTGAACTGCGCCTCAGTCCACCTTAAATGAGCTCAGCCCACAGAGGGCTGTGGCGTTTCTGGATATGATTCATATATGGTGTCAGGAATTAAATAAAATGATAAACGTGTGTTGAATTAACATAGAGGAGTGAGTGTGTTTTTTATAGACTGACGAGTTCACACACGAACACAAGTTCCTATTGTTGTTTTGCTTATTTAAAAAGCGTTGTCTCCGTCCTCCTCTTTGAAAATCAAAGTTGTGTTGACTGTATTTGGTGAAGGGGTTTAACAAATGTCAACTTTATTTTGAGGTTGAGCAGTACTGAAGGCGCGCGCCCTTTGTGTTGGCTGACTGTGTGTAATTAGACTACATTTTGTCTGTCTGGAACCCCCGAAAATAAAAACAAAATACTAGTTACACATAAAAGCTGTCACAAAGGCCATGGTCTTCGATTTGTCTCATCCACTCATTAAATCCTGTCTTACTGCACACTATTAAAACGCTGTGGGAGGAACGAGTTCTAACTAGAAATAGCAGATTTGGTTTTACAAAGTAGTTCTTGTGTCTAACCCAACTACACTGGTGACAGATTAGAAAACATTTATGTTACATGACATGAATTACTTTGCCCAAAGAGACACAGACATGAAGAACAACAGGGACTGGACATTGGAGCTCTGCAGTGTGTGAGATGTTTTGGTTTATTTCTTCAGCAATGAATGGATGACCAACTCTACTGTCTGAACTTTGGCTGCTCCCCGTACCCCTGAGTGCCCTTAATATATGTCCTGAAGGCAACAACAAGCAATGTATTTCATTTAAATTATGTTTTGTTTCTTCAGAGCAGTTCATCTCTTCTTTCCTCTCTGAAGTGCAGAAATCAACCTGTATAATCAGGTTTGTTAGCAAAGTAATCATTCGACATTCAAAGCATAAACAAGTCTCTTCTGAGAGAACTGTATTAAAAACACAATATATGGTAACTCAGGATATTGTTCCAAAAACCAGGGGATTATGATATAATGAACTAAACGCTGACATCTAATAACCAGCAGTTCCCCGTGCTTGCAAAGTCCAGCAAAGCAAAGAAGAAAAAGTCTCAGAGGATGTTGATATTTATTTTTTCAGATGCTATGAAGACCAGAGGAGGAGGAGGAGTTTTAGAAACATGCACATGAACTGTGTAATATACAAACTTTGTAATATACATAGTTTGGAAAGGTTGTTTTTTTTTTTACTTGGCCCTGTACACAACATTAATGCTGTTTTTTGTATCTGATTAATCATTCATTTTATCTATTCTTTTAGTTCTTTGTTAAAATCTCGATCAATTATTAGATTATCCATACCAATATGGTCTGTTGAAAGAGATTCCCCAGATAGCAGACCAACATTGTACCAAAATTGAATCAACATTGAATCAATGCTGATGCAACAACGAAACTGTCATTGAATCAACGTTGCTCAACACAAATATAACATTGATTTTTCATCAGGTTTGCACCCTGAAATAATAAAAGTTATTTCAATGATGAAAAATAGATCAAGACAGACAATCAATGTTAGTTCAACTTCAAATCAATCGCTGTTTTATCATTGAACCAACACTGAAACCAATCCCCAGATAGCAGACCAACACTGAATCAACATTGAAATGTTGCTTTTATCACTTATTATTCAACCTCAACCAAACTGATGATTCTGATAGAATTTCAACATTGAATCAGTGTTGCCATGCTATCTGGGTCACTTTGCCCTGTGTGTGTGTGTGTGTGTGTGTGTGTGTGTGTGTGTGTGTGTGTGTGTGTGTTGCTCTGCCAGGGATGTTGGCGTAGATCAGCTGTTCAATCAGGGACAGTGAAAACAGTCATTATGTCATCTTAGCAGAGAGGGGCTGGACTCTGTTAGTGAGAGGATAATACATGTAGTTTTGCAGTAAATGATATTCTAGCAAATTTGAAGCACTCATCAGGATGTGTGTGTGTGTGTGTGTGTGTGTGTGTGTGTGTGTGTGTGTGTGTGTGTGCCCACAGGTGAACTGTGATGCAGTAACTGTGAAATCGTACATCCATGTTTTGTTTTGCTGATTTGATGCTCGGTCTCTGTTTAGTTCCCCCTGTACCTGGACAGGTGGATGCTTCCAGTTAGGTCAGGCTCAGAAGGTAAAATGGAGTATGGTGGTGGAATGTAAGGAATGGGCATCTTGCTGAGAGGCTGCAGCTTTCTTTTTCTTTTGTTGTTGCTGTTGCTGCTGCATCAACTAAATTTAGCTGAGCTCTGAAACCCATTAGCCATTTTCAACAGTTTGCACAGCCACCCAACGGTGCGTCAAGCACAGCAAAGCACAGCGCTGGCGTGCTTGCAGCTGGGCCCTGTGACAAACACTCGTGTGACAGATAGAAACATGACAGCAAGTCAAAAGGCAAAATGGAGGATAAACTGATATTATGTGTTTCTTAATATCTGTCTTAACCGCACAACAGAAGTGTATGTTTGTAATACGTTTTATTTGCAACATAGAAGCATATCAGGTGTGTGGCCTGTAGGTAGCAATATGTGCTTAAATTTATGGTTTAGAGTGTGCTGAACAGCGAGTGCAGTGCAAATTTGGCTTACCAGAATTCCATTTGTTGCTGTTTCATTGCCTTTTTATAGACTGAAATATGAACTCTATGAAGTCATACACACAACAAACACACATTCTTATGTTGAGTTTGGTTTGTTGAACCAGCAGAGTCTGTCCTTCTAACTATTGAAAATAGTTAAAGTTGTGTTGATTGTTCTTTTATTAAGTCTCTTGTGTTTGGTCAATAAATGTAAATGAATGCTTTTGTCCTTGCTCCTGCATGTCATCCTGCTTCTTCAACATCTTTTTTGAAAGTTTCTGGTGCCCAGCAGCAGTTCTGTATATGTGGAGGTGAAACTCCACACAGTAGTCTATTTAAGTAGGTCAGTATAGATTCCATTCCATTGAATGTCTTTCACTTTGTGCTGACACTCAATGCAAAAATGCACCCTAGCAAAAGGTTTTGGTCAATAGCAATTACCTTTTGTCTCTCCATGGGCAAAAAAGATTTTTTGGGCCTAATGGGGTTGACTGAGTGGCTGCTTCAGGTCATGTGATTTGAGTAACTATTTTTGAATCTTTAATGACAGAGTGCTGTGTGACACACAAACCCTAAAACACCTCAGGAAAAAGGCATTTAGACTGTGAGTTTTTTCCCCTTATCTTTGTGACTTCACTGTTTTACTGGGGTCTTTTGATTTTGAGTAGGTTAGATGAAAATTCATTGGGG
Source organism: Sciaenops ocellatus (assembly GCA_033000465.1). Taxonomy (NCBI): domain Eukaryota; kingdom Metazoa; phylum Chordata; class Actinopteri; family Sciaenidae; genus Sciaenops; species Sciaenops ocellatus. The sequence goes on along the minus strand of CP136888.1, from coordinate 2,984,988 downwards.
GAAAAAAAACCTTATTCCATACCATCAAATGGAAATATTCCATATTTGTAATTCAGCGATTAGAATTAACTTAAATTTAGAGATTTGAAATGTCGGTAATTTTACCAACCTAATATTTGAAACCAAATGTCACTGTTTGTACTTCAGTTCTGAAGGAGTGTTAAAGGAGTGTTTATTGAGACTTTTATGGACAACATATGACAGGAAATATATTGGTTTAGTTCCTGTCTGCAGCTATTTGTCACCCAAATGAACTGAAATCAACTCTGAGCACAGTGCAAATGAGGATCAAAATGGACCTGACCGGCTACTCAGCACCTCTACACTGTAGGGAATAAATGGAGCGATGGAGGAAAGAGTTCACTTTGGTTCAAGTCAGGCTTGCATCCTGTCTTGTTGCCAATAAACACATTCAGTGTATGTTGTTTCAGTAGCTGCTACAGCTCAGAGGCTTAGTGGTAATTAAACCCCGAGACTACAACAACAAATGACTTTATTAGCAGCTGTGCTGAGACACTAAACTATAAAGTCTTGTATCAACATTCTTGTATTATTACATTTCTAAGAAAATTTATGCAAACACAATTGCTACGATATTCTTATTACTTAATCTGAGTCTCCATGTAATACCAGTGACGTTTACACACATTCAGATTTTAGATTAGAGCCTTGATAGTGCTAAACAAATGGACCATGTAAATGAACAGCATTTTTATCTGAAGGAGTTTACAGTCTGCCTCTCTTGCATTTGTTCAAACACACACAAACACACCTACACACACACGAGTGCGCGCACACACACACACACACAGGTACACAGTTTTTAAACTATATTTGATGAAAGCAGACCTATTCGTTTTTCATTGGATCACTGCAACTGCCCTCTTTAACCTTTGATTTGCTGCTTCTCTCTCACTTTTCACACGTTAGCTGTTATAGACTGGAGCCCACCTCACTGTCTGTCATGTGACCTGCTGGACCCTCGTGTGAATCATCGGGAGGAACGTGAACAAAAAACTGTAAAAACACTGTATCTGATGCTGCACTGTAAAAATAAACTGATCTTCCTTTGACGTGCTGCTTCTGGTGTTAAGTTTAGATAAGGCTGCGTCAGAGCAATGTCTAAATGTTCATATACATATGAGTCATATGTGGGCTCCATACATGTACAAGACACATGTAGGTCAGCTATCAGTTTCGAGATATACAAACAGAGAAACAGATATCAGAATAACAGAAACATTGGCATTTACATCAGAGGCTAAATTGTCATCAAATGATAGCCAATAGGTTCTGAGATTGACTGATCAGTATTACCTATTCAGTTCAGTGATGTATCTCAGGGTTAGGGTTACACAAATGTCTTATGGATGGTAAATGGTCTTGTACTTTCTAGTCTTCTGACCACTCAAAGCGCTTTTACAGTACGTATCTCATTCACCCATTCACACACATTCATACACTAATGGCATTGACTGCCATGCAAGGTGCCAACTGCTCATCAGTTTTAGGAGCTAACCATTCACACACATTCACACACTGATGGCACAGCCTTCGGGAGCAATTTGGGGTTCAGTATCTTGCCCAGGGACACTTCGACATGCAGACTGGAGGGGATCGAACCGCCGATCTTCTGATTAGTGGACGACCCGCTCTACCTCCGAGCCACAGCCGCCCGCCTTATCACTTCTTCTTAATTATAACTATGTGAAGAAACACTGCATGGGAGAAATATGACCGTACATATTCTTCACTAAAAAGGTTTCTGATGGAAAAGAACTGAAACCTCAGCAAAATGTGAAATATACGATGTTATCAGCAGAAGAGGTATGATGACAGCAAATGTCCCTTTAGAGAAGCTGAGGGAAACTGGCAGAACATATAAAAAGTAAAATATTTTAATAATTATCTTAAGAAAATACAAAGTAAACAACTATTAGCTGCAGATTGATAGATGATGATGAAACACGTAAACCAGAAGAAACTTCAAATTATAAGTGAACTCAGTCTTGCCAAATTGCCTTTATGTTTGTTCTTTGTGTATAGATCTGTAAATGAAGCTTCTGACATTATTTGTAGTATCACACTGGATGTACACCTCATGAACATAGCACTAGTTAGGCTACACAAGAGAACATTGTCCATTATATCAGTGAAAACTGAAGAAATGATCAGAAACATTAAGTTTATTACATTTTCACATACAAGGAATTTGCCTTGGTGTTTTGATCCATAACAAAATGAGACAAAAAAGTAAGTACTGCAAAAGTCAAGAAACATACATAGAAAACAACATTTGAAATATAAATATGAAAGGTATTATAAAAAAAAAACATGTAGAATGTGTAGAAAACGTGTAGTAGTATTGACCTGTAAAGAGTACACTGATAATAACCCAAGAGATGTTTGTCAATGTAACACATTGAGAGATGTGGAGTTTGTGCAGTCTTTGGCAGCAACATACATGGTGGATGGACTCATCATGGAGGTTCAGGAAGCACACCATCATTGTCTTCAGCAGGTTGAACTTCTTCAGCTGCCGCAGGAAGTTTATTATCTGCTGTACTTTATTAGTGACCAGGCTGATGTTCAACTCCCTCACCATCAGGAGAGATACAGGTACTTCCTATCCAAAGTGCACAAATAATGCTAAGCTCACCCATACACACCCATTCACACATCAATGTGCTGTGGAATACTGCTGAGAATCGAATGGCAACGGTCCGATTACTAAACTACCCACTCTACCACCTGAGCCACAGCTGCCAGTGTGTACGTGTTTATATTATAAAAATATTGTTCTGTGTATTATTATTTGGGGCTCCCGTAAACATGATGGTTCAACATGGTGGACTTTGTGGCATCTGTAGATTTAAAAGGCTCATTGTAAGATGACAATTCTTATTTTCTGGTTTTTATTCACTAATTCAATTTTTGTTTCCTTAAATAGTACCAAATCAAAACAGAAATGGTGTTTTAACACTTTCCATATAGAGCAGGGCTAGACTGTACTCTGTATAATATTTGCAGGCCCAACAATTTCCACAATGAGCAAACATTGTTATGAATATAATTTTATATTTCTACAATTTCTGCAATAGAGACTCTTTTTTGTGAGCAGATTTGCAGGTATAAAAAATTACTTATCATCCAGTCAATATTGTATGTTATGATATTCACACACGACCAACCATGCACAGTAAAATCAGCTACCTACAGCCTGGCAGACGTAGGTCAAACGCGCACAAACGCGCACGGTAACAGTAGCTGGCCAGATTTTCTACAATCTGACAGACACATTTTGCGGACACTGATGCTGTGGATATATCTACATGTTTGCCTCTCCTGAGTTTTGTTCATCAATTTGACAGCTGACAGCTTTACTCTCAGGTAAGTCTGTTTTTACTCCGCTTTTCATTAACACCTTTTTTCTGACAAATGAATCAGGACAAAGTAAGCTTGTTTAACCGTGTTTGTCTCAAATTCGAGGTTACAATGACATGACGTCAGGCGCCAACTCTCAAACGCTAACTTGCTAGAGCTCTTTGCCTGTTGCTGGGGTACTTTAGCCAGCTCTGCTTTTGATTGGTGCATTTCACATGTAGCGCAAACTTAATTGGTTGTTGTACTAGACACAAAACCGACTGTTTCCAGAAATTTCTCCTCTTTGGTCCTCCGTGAGACATAATTCGGGCCATGGTGCTCGTTGGTCTGTCAACCGAGGACCTGCTAATGAAGATACGTGAGGCAGGTGTAGAGGTGACTGAAGTCGAAGCCCAGAGATTCAGAGGTAAATTCACATTCAAACAGCAGTGTAATGTTAGTTGACAAGATGTTAACGTTTTTAACGTTAGCGCGCTAGCTAATTCAAAACGGTTATATACCCCGCCCGCTAACGCTTATACAACGTGAACTTTAATAAGTTTAATAACTTTAACTTTAATAACTACGGTCGACTAATATAAAAGGTACATGTGGCCTGTCCTCCAAAATCTTTCTTGTCTCACTGAAATCAGCATATACTCAACTGCGGTCCGTAAAGGTTAAATGTAAAATGGGGCCTTGAGCTCGGGTAACGTCCTTTCTTAGTTAAAGAAAAATTGCACAAATGGCTCAGCAAGATTGGATATCATTATTGTAAAATGGCACATGTAACGTTAGCTCACAGGCTAGCCCTACTTTCAAATTCAGTATCTAATGTAATATTCACATATAATTAGAAAATTTCTACAGAAATTTGAGTCTGACTCATCTGCCTGACTCTGGCCCTGTCGCCCCCATACATTAAATAGCTGTCAGTGTGTGTGTGCGTGCTTGTGTGGTCTTGTGTCTGTGAGAGAGGGATAAAATGGCTGACATTCAAACTGAATTATTGACAGTCATTGTTATTGTACAGAGAGTTCAATAAAGTTAATTACAGTCAGGCTTGTAAGGGGCAGGCTTTGGTAGCTAAGCAACCAGGTCCAGGTGGAGCCCACCAATCAGAGCAGAGCAGTCAACTGCAGCTGCTCCTGTGACATTTGACACCGCTGAAAGAGAGAGAAAAACAGCTGAAAGTACCCCTCCAACAAAAAGCATTTTTGGCCAAATCATTGAACCAACTTCACTGTGAGCATCCTGAGCTCTTCCCGAACGTCTACATATATATTTTGTGTGGCTAAAGTTAGGAAATGGTACTTTTAGAGCAATCGGGAGAAACTGGTACCTCTGCTTTCCTCCAGAAGTTTTCCCGCGTTTTTAACATGGCGGTCTATGAGGCCGTGAGTGGGTGTTGCTGCCGCAGCAGTGTGTCCCATGCCCAAACTATAAGTGTGACAGCTTCAGCAGATGAATGTGAGTGAGAGGACACATTTTCCTACATTTCTATGGATAAATTATTTCTGTAGAGTGGCATTTGTGGCCTTGGGAGCAGTTTACAAATTTATTTTTCAATAGTTTTTTCACTATTCTCTATATGACTATATTCGTGCTTGTTTAACTGCCCTGAGATGTTTTTGAATGAATAAAATTACACTTATTAAAATGTGAAGTTGTCTTTAAAAAACGCTCTAAAACCGACGCATTGTTTGAAATCAGCCTCCCAAAACTTTTAATGTTATTTCTCTGCCTCTGTTGCACATTGACATGATTTATAAGACTTTTGAGAGCTTGAAATTTGGCTCCAGTTGTCTTTATCAGGAAACTTTAGCTCATTTAACATTTCTTAATCATCACTTGAGCAGCTATTTGCTTGTTATAAGTAAAATTCTCCTCCTTATTAAGCATTTTTTTAAAAATGTTAAAAGAAAATTAAGGTAAAAGCATTAGTTTCCAGTTAAAGCTGAGATTTTAAGCAGTCATAATTTTTTTGTTTTATGTAACAATACATGTACTACATTCTGTTCAGCTCAGTTGAATTTGTGTGCCACTTAGGTTGTGGCTCAGACATTAAGGAGGACAAGGACACAGTTAACAGGATGGTTAATGTAATATGGACATAATGGTTCCTGTTTTGAGTCACGTGTATTTGAATTCTCTTCAGGCATCAAGTGTTCTTGGTGAGGATCCATCCTCCATTGATGCTCATGTGAAGATGTTACATAGCCAGTACCAGAAGATGCATCCAGACCCCATGATTGTACAAGACCGTATGCAGCAAACCTTTGCATGGCAACAAAAGGAGATAGCAGATGGCATGACTGTGGAGGAAACCGCCAAGAAGTACCCTTTCTTAAGGACACTGGCCATGGTAAGTGAAAATGCATCATAAAGTGATAGCTGGGATTCTTATTCATATAATGTAATTAAGTAATGACAGTTAATTTCAATGGTTTTATGGCATGAAAAGTTACATGTAGCTTGGATTCGGATACTGAATAAATCGCATACATTTTTCACCTGTAGTTGTACAATGAGTGGAATGAATGAGGAACGGATCCATCCAGCAATAGGAAACGTGTGTCAGCGATTCAATAATGGCTTCAGCTGTATTGTATCAAAGGTTCTCAATCTGGCTCAAGGGAAATTCCCACTGTCTAAACTCTACCTGGAAGCAAGACAAGAGGCTCTCACGGAGGATCTACCAGGTACTGATTAAATAATAAAAATAAATAAAATTAAACTTGTGTGTACAAATGTTATTCACTGTTAACATAATTTCTTTTTAAATGTGTTCTTTAACATTATTGGATGGATACTCAACTTGTTTGCTATCTTGATGAATAACAATTTTAACTAATTTTTGGGATGTTCAGAATTTGGAAGATACATTTCCCCTCTGCCTTACTGAAATGGACACTTTATCCTGACTCCACACTTGCTGGAAGGAGAATGATGTGAAGCATTTTCTATTTACAAGTCTTAATTTCTACAGAACTCAAGAAAATTCTTTGGCTCACCTGTCCTAGGTTCTGTGGGGAAAAAAGTCCTAGTTTGATTATTTCCAATAGTAGCTTGCTGTCTAATCTTAAGGACATTGGAATGTGCTTGGTTATTTACTTAAGATAAATCTGGTTAAATAATTGAGCATATTCTAATTGCAGTGGACCAAATACACAGTTTACACAGTTACAGCTTACCTGTACCTCTCCTTTTGAATAGGGCTGAACGATTTGGGAAAATAATCTAATTGCGATTTTTTTCCCCCAATATTGCAATTGCGAGTTAATATGCGATTTTTTATTTATTTTTTATTTTATCCTCTTTTTTTCCCAACAAAACATAATGAATTATTTAAATATGACCAACACAATATTAGATACATTTAGTGTAAAATGTTCTTTCCCATAGGCTGGGCCTATTTGTTAGAATTAAATTAAAAGATATATGACCTGAAATAAATGTCATTACAGAAACATCTGTGGCTTTGCCACTGTGCATTTAAGTAATTTAAACAAAGGCATGCACTTTGTAAACACTGTGTGCAAAATTTACAGTCTTAAGAAATTTTTTTTTGGCTGTGTTGAATGAATATAGCTCAAATTTGCCAGAAGATATTCATTTTACATTTTTTTTAGAATTGTCATCTCAGTACTTTAATTAAGCCTAAAATGGCTAAGATACACAAAAACTTCCTTAATTGTTCCTGGCTCCAAAACGTGCCCCATTGAAACCCATTAAAACCACAATTTTTGATCCCACGTTTATCTTAACATAAACTAATGCAATCCTTTATATTATGTTTTCCTCAGAGTTTGCTGGGTGAATTTGAAAAGGTGCGTGGGAAAAGTGTGACCACTTCATTTTTACATTTACCTATGGAACTCCAGAGAGCCCTGACAGTCAACCTTTGACAACCTTTGTAATGTAGATTTTACAGACAAAGCTATCCAACGTGTGTCTGAAGTTAGAGTCAACAATGTCAAGTATGCTGTCAAAGACGTATTTGTCATAGAAGTACTGCATTCAGAGAGAATTCCACTGTTTTGGCAAATCAAGTACATTTTGAACATTGATACCTTGTGGATCCTTTGTGGTAAAATGTTGGTTCCTCTGTCATGTGACTGTCACTTTCATGCATACAGTGTAAAGGTTGATGGCGAATAGGGCTGAACGATATATTGTTATCGTATCTATATCTAGATAGGAACATTCAAGATATTAATAGATATTAATATAGATTTCCCCCCGCGCTCGCCCTGCATGTACCGCTCTGGCAGTCACAACAAACATCATTTTTACGATTGCCCTTGAATGCACCGCTAAGGCCAGCCAACCACAAACCTTATTTCATGCTTGCTGTGGATCGACAGCTGAAGCCAACCAATGACAAACATATGAGGGCGGGAGTGAGGGAGACGGAGACCGACGCACACACACACTACATATACAGCAGGGAAATTAAAAAGAAAGAAAGCAAAGTGACATGAGTGCGGAAGATAATGCAGCCGGTGGCGGTGCAGAATCTATTGCAATGAGAGAAACACGGGAACTTCTCAGTCATCCCAAAAGAAGCCCAAGCAAAGTTTGATTGCTGATGCGTTCAGTAGTGCTACACCGTACGAGTCGATGTCGTCCACCAGACATAAAGACATTACAGACGCTATAACATACCGCATTGCAAAAGACATGGTACCCGTGTACACAGTCACGAAAGAGGGCTTTAAAAAAATGGTTCGGACACTGGACAAGCGTTATAAAATACCATCCCGAACACATTTTAATCAAGTGGCCATTCCGAAACTCTATAACTGCACTTTCCACATTCTTTTGTATTATGATGTTTTTATTTTTATGAAAAATGCTTGGTTTTCACCGAACCCGTAGTCATATAGTATCGTATCGATATCGAGATATCTGGCATGAATATTGAGATATGAAATTTTGTCCATATCGTTCAGCCCTAATGGAGAATGGACTTCACTAAAACCAGGCGATGAAATAGGCTTCCGAGTATTTGACACTTATTCTGTGGATAACAGTTTGTATGTCACACTTCGACATAGTATTTAAAGATGTTCAAAATTGACGTGAAAATGTTAGATCTTCTGTCACAAGTGTTATTTTCATGTATGCAGTTTTAAGGTTGGTGGAGAATGGACTTGCCTCCAATGGACAATTTTACATTGTTTAAAGTTAAATGAAATTGAAATGTGAAAATAAAAAATACATTCTGATAAATTTAAAATTTATCATCAGATTTAATTTGTCTTTTGTATAATGTAGATACACAAAAAATATATAAAATAAATAATGGTACTATACTGTACCCTATAAAGGCCAATTTTGTACCCTTTTTAAAGGTCCATTTTTGTACTTCAAAATAAGGGTACAAAATTGCCACCAGAGGTACAAGATTGGTCTTTGTAAGGTACAAACCACAAGGGTACAAATAAGTACCCAGTGTCAAGGGTACAAAACTGTACCTTCCAACGGTACTGCCCCAGTGACAAGCCATTGTACCCCTAAAGGTACAATTCTGTACTTTATTTTCTGAGAGTGTACCCTTAAAGATACATCACTGCCTCCTACTCATACTCAACTTTTACTACTCAATTACAGTCTCATAATTAGATGGGTTGCTTTGAAAACTCTAAGATTTGAAAAATCTTAAATATCCATTTTCTTCCTTCTCTTGTGCCCCCACGCTCAAGAACTTCTTTAATCCTGGCCTCCAGTCATTCTAGCCTCTGTAGACCTGTCATTGTATCGTTACAGTTAATAATAGCGGCCCAAATATGTAAACACAAGCCTTGAGACCAGAATCAGTTAAACAGTTTATTGAAACAAGTAGGGATGTAGTTTCAACAGAATAGTCAGGGAAAAGGTGTCCATGTGAATCCGAGTTGGTTCAAAGAAGTAAAAAGGAGACGAAAACAAGACAGAACTGTCAATGGTAGACAGGTACCTGAGACACTGGAAGATCAATATTAGTCACAAAGCACACTAAAACAAGGTTTGAAAAAAGCACTGAGGTGGCCAAAGTGTATTGAAACCACAAATGATAGTGAACAGTCTGGAAAGTTGTTCAGTCTCAAATACTGAACAGGTTGATTCAAAGCAGGTGTTGTGGCGCCTTGGCAGGTAAGAGACACAGAAACACTGTTAAGAAGGCAAAACAAAGCTCCATCATAACCAAGTGACAACCTCTGTGACTGTGAAATCAAGCCAATGAGGAAGTGCAGCTGCAGTTCCTCAAATGTCCACTTGAAGCTGACTACATAATGAGTCAATCTCCATAAGCCTCCATGTTAAAATGTCCAACTTCGCAGCAGAAATAAACATGTTTACAGCCTGGTACAAAAAACAGTTTTGGTCTCTATACTGTAGCTTATTTCCCTGTTCATGACAACTGTGACGACAATGGTTTACTGCGCAAAAACAAGGCAGGAACAGGACTGGACTTTTTCTGTGGTGACAGTTGAGCAATGTAACCAGTGTAGCTTAGCTGCTAATTGTAGCTAGTTAGTGCAGCTAATATGCTCATTGTTTCAAATGGGCAGTTAAAGCAAAGTTATAAAATTATTATCTAGTCAGTAATATTAAGTGTGTCATCTCTAAATACTGATATTTCAACATTCATTGATGTAGGTGCTCTGAAAAAACTTTAACCTCCCTAAATAATAATGGGCTAAAATGCTGCACAGGTCCTCAATAAGTCCTGTTTTGTAAGAATCATTGCAACAGCAGAGCTCAGCAGCAGCGTAGAAGAGCAAAGATTACAATGACAGTAAAAACTTTTGATTCTACTTGTCCTCAAACTACACACTTCAATCACAGAGATATCGTTTTAAAATATGAAATGTCTGTCATCATGACAGGGCCAATCAGTGGTGGGAAACAGTTGGTCATTGAGACTAATTATGGTGGTAGGTTGAGAAAGATCCCACACTCTGCATGGGACTATAGTAATAGCTATTAGTGTAAATAAAAATAAAATATTTAAAAATAAATGAATCCTGTCTGGATGGAACTTTAGAATGCTAATTTGCATATACTTCTTTCTTTAGATTCTTTGCCTTTGATGTCACATTCAGTGTGACCTCACATTCTGAAGGCAACAGCTTATAAGCCCTCAAAACTCTGTACTAGTACACACTCTTCAGGTATCTGCAGGTGTGTCTTCAAGTTATCTGGACATCGTGTCTGTGGTTTTACAGAACTTAAACGTGAACATCACTCAGTCTTATTAACCTCTGAAACAACATGGAGGATCTGAGTGACAGCAAGAAGAGGGCTGGTGATGGTGGAGAGATGCCCAAAAAAAAGATGAGGTGTAACCTGACAAGCCACATTGAACAATTGAGTGAGGTTTCAGTGGCGGACAGAGTGGCTGAGACACACAACAAGAGAAAGACCAGTGTTGATGTCCAACCACCTGCAAAGAAGACAAAGTGTACTATCAACAACACCTCCTACTCCAGCTCACATGTAGTAGAGAACTGCTCGTCTGGAAAGAAGGCCAACGATGATGGCAAGCCATCAAAAAAACGGGGAAGGCGTATCAGTTCTAATGCCAGTGACCCCAGTGTGATAGTAGTGAAGAATCTGTCTGTGGAGACGAAGAAAACAAAGGCCAGTGATGATGGTGAGGCACCTAAAAAAAAACTGAGGTGTAGCCACAGCACTAGGAGCACTGATGTGAAGAGGGACGTCAGTTCTGATGAAGATGCAGGTGACGTCAACCAAAACTTAAGCAGCGCCTCATCACAAGAGGAGAAAATCTTTGAGATGTCTTCCTCAGCAAACACAAGCACAGGTAAGCTGGAAAACCAAACGACTTAGATTTAAAGCACTTTTTATTTTTATATAAATGTTAAGATTATGGTCTGGATCAGTTGAAACATAAATCAGAATAGATTTAAAAGTAGAAATGTAATCCAAAGTAAAAATGTCCCTCTGTGTGCTTTTAGCTGACTTTGAAGACAAGTACCATGAGCTTGGTCGGCTCGGAGCAGGAGGCTTCGGCTATGTGTATGATGGCTTGCGTAAATCAGACAATTTCCCGGTAGGAAACACATTCACACACACATCATAACATTCGCTGATCCTCAAGAAGTAGCAACCAAATTATTTTCTGTCTTGCAGGTCGCAATCAAGCACGTTCCCATAGAGAACGTGAGATGGGAACAAGTGGTGAGTACTTTGATCAGATGTTGACCACCAACTGTTGGAACTAAAACTAAACCTGAATGTTAAATATTTTTTTCATTACTGTACTGTGGATGAGCAAAACTTATAGCAGGTCATTTACCACTTGGTATGTATGCATTTATTTCCTGTAGACTTGCAATGGGAAGGAGTTTAAAATCATCCTTGAGGTCGCCTTCATGCTGAAAGCTGCCGGTCTACCAGGATCAGTTGGACAATCTGCTGCTGTGTCCCTCCTTGACTGGTACATTCTGGATGAAGAGTTAATACTGGTCATGGAAAATCCAGTTAACTCCATGGACCTCTTTGACTACGTTGAATCACAGGGAGGATCATTGAAGGAACATGAGGCAAAGGTACAGAGGCCGGCTAATTAATGTTTCTGTGTGTGTATTGTTTGTACTGTGTAGAAATGTTTTCCTTGCAGTCCTTTCTAACTCTGTCTCTCTCTGTCTCAGATGATCCTGAAGCAGCTAGTGGACGCAGCCATTGATATGCACTCCAAGGGCGTCTTTCATCGGGACATTAAGCTAGAAAATGTCCTGATTCAAAAGATCTCTGGTGTACCAAGAGTCCGTATCATCGACTTTGGTTGTGGCTGCTTCTCAACGGATACACCTTATGAATCTTTCTGTGGTAAAATATCTGTTTACTGCTCTTACTCATTTGTCAGTCTTTGAAATAATGACTTAAGTAATGTTGTTCATCCCTCATGCCTTTTCTTTCTTTTTCCTTCATCTCTCTGTTTGTCTCCTTCCATTGCTCTGTTCATGTGTGCAATAGGTACCCTTGCTTACTTCCCTCCAGAGTGGTTTCAATGTCAGAAATACTGGGCCCGTCCTACCACTGTTTGGCAGCTGGGTGTGCTCTTCTATTCACTGCTGAGAGGACATGAGCCTTTTACCACCACAGACTTCATCACCAATGACATTCAATTCGACACAGCACTGTCCACAGGTAGGTCACACACAGACTTTCACAATTTAAAGTATATTTCTATCTATTCTTAAGATGTCTTTTATTCATTGGATCGCCCACCAACCTTTGATCTGCTGCTTGTTTCTCGCTTTTCAGACATAAAGATTTTGCTGCACATGTGCCTGACCTTACACCCTACATTGCGGTCCAGTCTGGAGGAGCTAAAGCAGAGTCGATTCCTCAACAACCCAGCCCTGTGTTTACCTAGGGCCACCCTTTCTGAGTGCCTTTACTTATGAAAGGTGTCCTGGGTTCGGGTAGGTTCTTCCCACCATCATCATTCACACAGTCAGGACAGCATGACACATGATCTCTGAGTTAAAACAGCATTCATTATGGGTCGTTTAGCCTGACAGATTTCTCTGTTAAGTCCATTCTTTGCTCTGAAACTTGTCTTCTTTGGTCCTCTTCTAGCTGTGATAGACAGAAGCCCACCTCACTTCTATCTGCTGTTCGACATGCTGGACACTCATGTTAATAAACTGGAGGAACATGGACAAAAAACAACAAGAGGGAGACTTCAAGAAGGAGGACTAAACATCTACAGTGTTAACACCTAGACTTTTTTCCCACCACTGCATCCTGTTGAACCTCCAGCCGTTCATGTAGAGGGGATCTCTCTTTGAATTGCCTCTACCGAGGTTTCTTCCCAGTTCTGAATGGACTGAGGATTTTGAGGAGTTTTTCCCCATCTTCATAGAGAGCTTGGGCTGGGTCAGGAACCAATGCTAATGGTGGATTGAACATTACAATGAATTACAAAACAGTAAAACACTGTATCTGATGTTGGACTGTAAAAATAAACTTGAAAAAATGAACTTCCTTTGACATGCTGAATTTGCATTTACTTCAGAGGCTAAATTGTTGTCAGATGAGGGTTAGGGTTACACAAATGTATTCTCTCCACTTCTTCATTAAATCTATGTGCAGAATCTTGCGAGAAATAAAAATAATAGAAAAGAAAATTCAAGAAAGTGTGAAATATATGATATTATCAGCAGAATAGGTATGATGACAGCAAATGTCTCTTTGGAGAAACTGAGGGAAACTGGCAGAACATATAAAATTAAAAACAAACAACCATCAGCTGCAGATTGAGAGATGTCGATAAAACCAAACGAGCCTTTCCGTGTCTTGAGAACTTCTTTCAAGTCCAAGTCAACTCTGCCTAAAAGGTTAAGGGTAAATATTTAGATATTTCACAACATAAGTGAAAACTGGGACCTGTTCAGGAAACTTCCCAATCCAATATTTGGCAAGACATTTCATGGTTCAGTTTGTAGGACTGAGTGGCATCTGGTGGTGTAGTTGCTAATTCAAAATATGTTGCCTCACCCTGTCCTTCTTCATGTGAAAGGAAATATATAGTTGCCATAAAAACATGCAAAAAACACATGAAATTATGTGAGGCTTCATGACTGTGTGTCTGAAGTATGATTAGCAGCACGTACCCTTTAGGGTACAGTCCTCTCTCCTTTCCTCTTCACCCTGTAAACATTAGACTTCAGTTACGACACTGACAACTATCAACTCCAGAAGTTCTCTGATGATACAGCCATTGTTGGACGGGTATCAGAAGGTAATCAGAAAGAGTCACCAGTCATGACCAAAATGACATGCTCCCGTCTCTGGAGGGCTCTAAAAGTGAAAAGTCAATAAGCAGTAGTTGGTTAGTTCTTCCTACCAGCAAATGAATCATGGGTGCTACGGTTTGTGGTTGTGTACACCACTGCTTGATGTCTTCTCCAATCCAGGCCAGTAGCAGCAGTAGAATTGATAATTTACTCTTCCATGGTGACAAATTAATTCTGATTGAGTTTCATTCCAGTACAGAATAACACTGCATGGAGTTATTAAAAGTCAACACTGGAGGGTACAATAACTGATGGTATTACACACTATTGTGTTGATGCTTTACTCTCTTGCAGTGAAAAGCAAGCTGCCTATTGTCATCTTCCACAGCAATAATTTTTGATTTTACAAAATACAGGCATCTCAAACGCTACCTCAGTACAGATAATGAAGTCATAGCGGTACTCTGTACCATGTTTTATCCACTTGGCAGAAAACACAATGGAGAGACATTACAGCTCCAAATTTGGAAGCAATCTCTGTGCCTTCTTTAAGCTCATTAAGTGTCACCATTTTCCCTGGACCTAAAGTTTATCTTTCCTTGCCATACATACAACTTGTTTCGCATAACGCATGCACCACATGTAGGAAATAATTGCTTGAAGAGCTGATGATGATCAATGATTAAACGTTTGAGGTAAATGTATTTTCACCAGTCCTTTCGGAACGAATGACTAATGTTAACAATGTGCAGAAGCAAAAGTAGAAGACGCCAGTGCTTGTCATCTGACTGTATTAAATCACCAAATAGCAAAGGCATATTACGTACGCACCAAGATTGTATGGCATTCAATCCCAAATCATTACTTCCATCAAACAACTTTACTCTAGGTGGATGGTTTCGCTGCCGATTGTAACCATAGTCGAAAGCATGTGTTCTACCAGCCAGTTGTTCAGCATTTAGGAAGTTGTCCTGAAAGTACTGCATGACAAGTTTGACCTCAAACTGAGCAACTCCCTCTAAAATACTGCGTATTATATCTACAGAAAAAATGTTGGCTGTGTTGAAATACTGAAGTGAATTCAGCAGACAAATGTGTTTCACACCATATATATGAGGTAGTGTAGGATCTGTTTGTATAGTATGACAGTGCTGTTTACCATGAATTAAAAGTAAATGCCTAACGCCTTATTTCCACTGGGGACATAAGCGCCACGGAACGGCTGCGCCGCGGTCACCGGAGCTGATCGCTGCCACTCTAATCAATGAAACCATCCCCACCGGGCGTGCCGCGGAACATCCCAGCAGCGTCTCTCCGTGCTGCAGCGCTATCATTCCATAGCACTTCTATTTTTGACGGAGCCGTTGCTGAATTGCGTCAAGCTCAACAGAGCAGATTGCACCAGACAGGAAATCCGACACAGTATCAATGTAATACACTTCCGCCCCCTTTCAAAATAGAACACAATATGCAGTTCATGTAGCTATCACAACTTCACATCAACATTATGTCATGACCGGTGGCACCAGGTCAGCAGTCGATCGATCAAAAGGCAACATGGATGACGAGAGACTGATTGTCGAAGTGTAGCAACATAAAATCATTTATGATACAACATGATCAACAGTTCTTAAACGTCGGAGAAGCAAAGTAAGCTGTTTGTTGTTGTTTCCTTTCTCGCGTACGTTCAGGATTATCGCGTGATCTCGCGATCTCGCGTGAATACGGCTGGCTCACAAGGCAGCACTACGCTGCCATTACGCGCCCCGTGGGAATTGACGCCGGGCAGAGGACGGAGCCCCGTGGAAATAAGGCGTAACAAGCATATTTGAACTAGTTAACTCGGCCTGACAAACAAAACACTTCATGATAGAGGAGAAACCTCAAGTGTTAATGAAGCAACCTCACCCTATCTTTACCAACACAAGGACTCTGCTTGACCTTGCCAACAATAATGTTGTACAGAAGGATTGTTAGCAAATAACCCATTCTTTTCTGTCATGTCAGCTGCCAGTATGTTCACCATTTTCCGCCATCCATCAAGGACTTGGTTCATTCGTTTGGTTGTATTCATTTATTATACGTTTCCCACCAGGTTTGTTGATAAGAATTGATTCTACCAACTTGAAACAAAGCACATTAGGAATATATTCACTGCAAATCAGAGTTAACTTAAATGCTGGAAATAAATTAATATTATGGCTAAGGATATCCCGATTTGATGTGATGTGCCTCTGAAAATGAAGACCATGGTGGCAACAACTCCACAACAGGAGGATAAGGATGTTGATTTAAACAATACGGTCAAAAGGAAAAGACATAAACACCTTAGTCCGGGAACTTGGCCACCTGGAGTTGAGACTCGCTAACAGAACTTAGAGTTGCAGGGTGGACCCATTGCTTTGCTTATTCTTTGCCACCTTTCCATGTTCCTGGCTGTCTTCATTTTCAGGGGCAGAGGACTCATCACAGGAGGGGGTATAGTCTGAATATTATCATTATCAGATATGTCCTCTTCATGGGTTAGAGTCTCGTGGGTGAGGCCTGATCGGTGTCAGAATTGTCAAGTCCATCTCCTACCAAAAAGGAAACACATTTCAACCCTTTGAGGTGTACAGTTACAAATGTGTGATCATTCGGGGTGTCGATTAGCTCAGTTGGTAGAGCATCCGCCCCATGTACGAAAGCTTAGCAGTGGCCCAGGGTTCTCTCCCCACATTCCTGTCACTCTTCAGCTGTCTCTATCAAAAAAAAGGCCAAAAAACAATATCTTTAAAAAAACAAACAAATGTGTGATCATTCTGAAAAACACTCATTGCCTTGTGGTCACTTGTATTAAGCTACATCAGAGATTCCTAAAGTGGTGTAGTTATACACATAATTTCTAGCTGTTAGATTACAATATGAATCTTTCAAATCTTTCTTAATTAGATCATGTAATGTGGAAAAAATTTGACAAAAACTGTCAATGAAATATTGTTTGGAAAGACAGAAATCCTATCACTTGTAACAGCCACAGGTTCTGGATTTAGCTATTTTGCTGACTAAAAACACAAAATAACTGCAATATTTATAGCCTAGCCTATATTATAGTAAACCTCATCACTTACCAATAGGGGACAAGCCCTGAATCATGGAAATAGCTTTAGTCACAGATTGGTAGATTTTCATTCTTCTTGAAGCAGCTGGCAGCAAGCATGCAAAGCGTCTAGTCAATGAAACACGTCATGCCAGATTTCATGTGGCCTGAGGCTTCATTTTTATAATATATTATTTACGGCCTGCTAGCATTGTCAGATACTGTATGGCTGGAAGATTTGGCTTTTTTGGTTGACATAACGAAACATTTGAACCTTTAAAGACATAACTACTGATGTTATATATCTGTAGATGTGACACAAAATATTACTTTCTCAATGATCTTGTGAAAGACAAGAGCAAGAGTGATATGTTTTAAACTTAAATGTTAACAGACTTTGCATTATTCATAATAAGTCATGTTTAGAATGAACATGAGGTTAAGATTTGTATGAACTTCATGCTTTGGAATAAGTTTAACGTATTCCATACAATTTATTCTTTGTTATCTGACTCCAGATGTGACAGAACTGGTTTTTAGATTTGTTCATGTCTGATTGGCTTAGATTTGGTGACATTGTCTTGCTCTGCAAGACCAAGAATGACACTGGGTCCGTCACCCAACCCAGTCTCAGGGACAAGAGTGGCTGAATAAATTCAAATTTGAGAACTATTATACGAGGAGGGCAGTCTACTGTTTGTGCATTTAAAATTTTGACGCAGGAAATAAAACTTTGCATTTTTGTCTTATTAAAAATTCTCTAACATTAATTATGAGGCTGTAAGTAGTTCACAATGTTTTTATTTAGCTGGCATTATATTCAACTGACACAAATACAACAAATATTGTATTCTCATAACTCACAATCAGCATCACTCATTCAACTGTAAATACAGTGAATGACATAATAGAAATGTGGCAAATATAAGTCCATAATTATTGATGACACATTATGCTAACACAAAATGCTGCAATTCAAATGCATCTCTCACAGTGTTCAGGCTATATTAGCCTAGCCTCTAAAGTTTATTAACACTTGTGTTAAATTAAGTGCAGTGAATAAGAGCATTACGAGTAACGACATATAATGCTGCAGTTAAAATTACATTAATTACGTTAATTTCGTTACACCCCTCTTACATTGTTTTTAGCCCATGAGCTATATTAGCCTCAGCTACATAAAACAAGTGTTTGTGTTTTAAATAAAGTTTCTATCATCTTGTTTATTGCTGTACTTATATTCATACATTTGACTGGAGGAAGTCTTTTTGACGACACAACTCCGTGAAGTCCATTCGAGTCTGAATCTGCCTCGTTTCACGCTGTACGGAGGAAAAGATCCAGTTGACTCGGTTGAATCAGTGAATCATCTGGGTCTGCTGGATCCCTTAAGTTTCCGGCTCTGCTACCCTCTCCTAAAGCAAGCGATAATTTGTGGTGACACTTATGTATAATAATTATGGAACTTGTCAGCCAGCCAAGTAATGAGGAGCAAGGTTTATATGGCAAATGTTTATTTAAAAATGGCACACACAAATAGAAACACACATAACTTCTAACAATAAAAAAAATGAACATAACGTGCAAATCAGTTAAGAATATAAATATAAGTATATAAAATGTAACAAAATATTATTAAATTAAAACACACACACACACACACACACACACACACACACAAAATCAGCTGTCTAACAGAATTAAATAACTATTTACATGATATCCAGGTGCTTCATCCAAGTCATATGTTGGCATTTAGGAAAACAAGCTTACGCACTTTAGAAGGGCCGAGTCTGCTCCTCCTGTCTGTAATGATCTACCCCGTTTTTGAAAAAATCCCCTCAGAGGGAACAGAGGTCGCCACAATGCAAAGCCTGGTCATCATGACATGGCAAATGTTCTTGTACACCAGGGCTTGAACTCTCCACCATTCCAGGGGGTCAGCAGTTCATGGGATGAGTTGTTCTGCCAAGAATCCCCTCAGCTCCAGCATGGTCTCAGTTGTAGGGTTCTGGATTCCTGGTCTGAGGTTGGTCACCCTGTCCTCAAAGTCAGCCCAAACCTGAGGCACAGGCTCACTTGGAAGACTCCCTGTGGCACCCTCCCCCTCCTATGTGCTGGCTGATGTTGATGCTGCTGTCTGTAATGCTGCTGCCACCACTCTTGATACAGCATCCTCTGCGTTTCTGTCAGGCATGCTTTTTGAAACGCAGGTCCAAAAGTGTAGCCTCTGCAAGCACTCTGACCCTCTCTACAGCCCCAAATCTTTTCTCCAAGTCCAATGCAAGAAAATCAACCATCTTTCGGACTCATTCATGAGCGGATTGGTTTCTCTGCCTGTGGGCAATGATTCTCTGGAGCCCCCGTGCCATAAAATGGCCTTTGAGCCTGTCACAAAGCTGTGGAAAAAAATTTAAAAAGTTTAAAAAGTTTACTGCAGCAATAATGGGCCTACTAATGACGATCAACACAGCATGTATTGATGAGAAATCTTTTATTTGATATAATTACACTGTTTTCACATACCTTGCTGAGCTGATCTCCACAGTGACCTCTTCAAAGGGTGGCAGAGTGGAGACAAGGGGTTCCTTGACTTGAATAAAATGCCACAGCATGTAATAGGTCAAATTCCAGCGGGTCAAGACATCCTGCTTGAGACGCAACTGCTCCTGTCCCATTTGCTGCTGAACATCCCAGAGCTTCGCAGAGGCCATTGTACTTCTGTGCACATACTCAGTGATTGTTTTCACCATCTGTCTGTCCATCCGTTCCTCCGTCCTTCCGTCCGTCTGTCCGTCCGTCCGTCTGTCTGGTTGTTTATCCGTCTGTCTGTCTGCTGGTCTGTCTGTCAGTATATGTAAGGCCACACAATAACCCTCCCCCTACTTGTTTACCATCAGAGATCAATGTTAACATCTGTTGTAGTCCTATGTAAATATTTATTTTCTATTTGATTATTTACCTTATTTCCACCTTATGTTGTTTGACTTTTTTCGCTCTGTAAATAAAAATAAAGTTGTCCTCCAAAAGTGGGGGGGTGGTGGCGGGCCAAAAAAGAAAAAAAAAAAAAAAAAAAAATAGAGTGATTGACAGAAAACCTGACAAGTTACAAAACAATATGAGCTTTTCAGCTCATCATAAACCTGAACTTGTGAGGCCCCTGGGCTTCAGCCCAGGTAAGCCCGTGTATTAAAGCGGCCTTGGTCACAGCCTTTACAACATTGCTTGCATTGTCAGTGACACAAGCTGCACTTTTATCACCGGTGCCCCACTCTCTTACTCCCTGGCTCAATTCTTGAGCCAGATTTTCTGAGGTGTGCTGCTCTGGAAGGACAAAGCAGTCCGATAAATCTGACCTCAGTTTAAAATCACTAATGTAGTGGCATGCCACTGACATATAACTAGTGGTTGTGTTGGAGGTCCAGCAGTCAGTTGTTAGGCATATGGCAGGAGCGGCCTTGATTTTTTCTCGAAGGTCAGCTTTTACCTTTTCAAAGCATTTCCAGCATTTGTTTAGGTATAGTGTTCCTGCTTGGCAGCACATATGATGGGTCCACGCTTGTAGCATGTATGCTCTGAATCCTCTGTCCTCAACAATGGAAAATGGCTGAAAGTCTTTTGCAATCATTTTCACCAGTGCCTGGTCCACTTTGCTTTGCTGAAGAGGTTGAATAGGCCTTTTTTTACAGACCTTCCCATTGATGTTTGTCTTGGCCTTCTTTCTGCTGGTGGTGCTGTAGTAGCCGTTGCAAGGTGGGTTGTTGTAGTAGTCGCTGCCGGCATGCCTGAATCTGTGCTGGTTGATGCAGCAGATGCTGTTGCAGATGTTGTTGCTGCTGCAGCTGCAGCTGCTGCTGCTACAGTCTCTGTTGTTGTTGCTGTGTCCTCCTGTGTGTCCTGTAAAAGTGCAACGGGGTGCTTAGTTTTTAAGTTCCTTCTCAAATTTGATGTGCTCCCCCCATGAATACTTACCAGTTTTTTGCAGAAAAGTGTTTTACTTGATCTTGATCATGGGGGATGGGGACAAAGAGGTGGATGGGAAGTACCCCCTCACCTTCCAATCAGAAAGGTCTGTTATAGGGGCAAAGGGTCAAGGGGGTTGGTCAACAAATTACCACGGCAACAATTTGACCTGCAGTGTCTCCACAAGCAAACACAGCAGCACAGGGTCAAACAGTGAGCCAATGACCAAGGGAATCATCTATGGCCTCTCCATGATGACACTCCCTCAAAACATCTTGTCAGGTAGGCTCAAAGTAGCCTATAAGCTTGCCTTGCATTACCTGTGCTGTAAACTGAATTGCTCTTTAGGGACAAAAGACTATGGCTATTATTATTTTAATTATTATTTAATAATTGCTTTTGGTTTATTTTGACATGCAAATGCAAACACAGAAACCTACGAAAGCCTGCCATATTATAAAAATGTCCGCGGTGACCCTCTGTGTCAGCACTGATTCAGAGTCTGCTGTTTCGTGCTACTGAAGAAGTTCCCCGGATTGATTCAGGCAGGATGGATCTGTGGATCTGAATCTGAATCCAGGTCTGTGCTACTGCAGGAAGTTACGCTGATCCGCTGTGTCTCGTCTTGAGTCATTTGAGTCTGCCGGATCGGTGAGTGATCCGCGGGTCTCCTGAGTCTTTTGATTCTAAGACATGAATTACAGGTCTGAATAGATATGCATTCTCATATATACGTGTATGTGCACATGTATATATTGCCCTACTTCCTCGTCCGCAGCCAATCAGCTCCACTCCTCACCAAATTCATGACCTGCAAGAAACAGCAAACAGAACTTGTACTCAGTATCTGTGTACTGACAAGTATGTGTAGCCATGTAGCCTTTTTGTGATGTAGTGAACAAATTTATCTGTCATGAAGGATGACTTAAGTCTCAAAAGAGCCCTAAGGCCTACCTGCATAACTGTTAATTGAACTTAAAAGATATGCAGATGTTTGAAATTAAAATCATCAATATGAAAATCTTCAACCAGGAAATAATCATAATCAAACCTTTTGTTTCAATCTGAGACAAAACAAGTTGCATAATAAACTCACAAAGTCAAGACGAAGCTCTCTCTCTCTCTCTCTCTCTCTCAAGCATCATAGAAGAACTTCTAGCAGGTCAGGAAAACCTGTTTGACAGGAGATGATGGTAGCAGAGAATATAAAGAGACATTTATGAATTACCAATTGTCATTTTATCACACATACAGTGTGTTTCTTCACATAAAAAACATACACATATTGCATTCCTCTCACCACATGAAATAAGCTCAGGAACCCAAAAGTGGCCCAGTGAATGATGGAGGAGACAAAGCAGGTCCTCAAAAGGGGACAGAGGGAAAACAACTCCTTAGGCTCTCATATATAGGGTGGTCAACCTAAAAGAGACATGGAAACATTATTAAGTCATCACCACAAATCAAGTATGAATTCATATAACATTATAAGACACATGACATACTCAACAAATCAGAGACGTCTCAGTAGCCAAAAAGTGGTGAAGTGGAGGCAGTAAGAGAGCAAGTCCTTGAAAATGGACGGAGGGGGAACAACTCCTCAGGCTCTCACATGTCAAGTAGTCAACCTGAGAGGGACATGGATACATTATTAAGTCTCTAATCATCACAAATTAAGTATGATTTCATAAAACGTAAAAAATGATAAACTCACCATACTAGAGGAGACTCAACAGCCAAACTTTGGTGCAGTGAAGGCAGAGAGTGGAGGCAGAGAGAGAGCAAGTCCTCGAACATGGACGGAGGGGGAACAACTCCTCAAGCTCTCACATGTCAAGTGGTCAACCTGAGAGGGTATTGGATACATTATTAATTCTGAGAAATAAGAAAATGTTTTCCTCTGTCCTGCACCTAGAGTTGAAAACTTTTTGGATGTGTGTTTCTTTAAACTTTTTTAAAATTATTACAATTATGGAGTATGAATTTATATAACATTAAAAAATACATGATAAACTTACCAAATTCTAACAGTGGTCCCAAATGAGAGAACAAGTCCACATATAAAACAGAGGGAGAACGACTCCTCAAATATATCAGAACAACCTGTAATGGAGAATAACTGATAACTTAGTGTACATGATCACACCATTAAGGAACAACACATAAGCACAATAAAACTTCTGAAAAGCATCATTAAAATGAAAAATAACGAATTACTACATCCATAATGTGTGATGTGTGATAATAACAATATTAAATATTTCTCGCCTTATCAATGGAGCAGCTTTTTAAGCAGCTCACTCTTCTCTGCAAGTCTGTCTATCACAGAGTCAGAGTCCAAGGCCATGAGAATGTCTTTCTCTGTGGCCATCAACATAAATACCTCCAATTTATCAGATGAGAGGGTGCTTCTGAGTCTGTTTTTAATAAACTTCAAAATTGAAAATGTGCGCTCACAAGCCACCTGCGTGAGGGATAATGTAAGCAGGTATTTATAAGCTAGGCCTAGGACAGGGTATGCATCTGTTAGCATGTTGAAATGGCAAAGTATCTGGTAGCAGCACAGAGGGTATTCTTTGCAGGAGCAACAGCTTATGGGAGTTATCTCAACCTCTTCTGTGTTGTCCTCCTCACCACCTGATCCATCTTCTACTGTTCTTGCCTTGTACTCTGCCAATGGGGATGCCTTCAGCCTGTTCCACTGGAGTGCAAAGCTTTTCAACTCAGCCTGCATATTTTCCTTGGTTGCCCTGCTGTCAAATCCTTGCAAGCACTTGCTAAAGTCTTGAAGGGCAGACTGGGGAAGAGCACTGGTGCAGAGCTGAGGGAAGTTTCTGGGATCCAGACATGCCAAGTCAGCATATAGATTGCCGTGTGTTAACACTAGAAGTACCAAGGCAGTCATTTTGACCGTTTTTAAATTTTATAGTGTAAAAACTTTGTTAAAATAAAATCAATGTGGCTGTAGGACTCTGACTTTTCCTAAATGTGTGTATATTTTATTCTGACATTGTTATTTTATTAAAATCACAAAACACAAAACAGTTAAGACTTTTTCTACCTAGAATGGCCATAGCGGTCATTTTGACCGCACGCATTATAGATATCATATTTCAGTCCGCTATATTTCCCTTGATTGGTACCGTTGCTATGCAACGGTGGCGCTCTTTTTCTGTTCTTTTTTTTTTTACACTATTCCAACTCTATAAGTAATACATTTAAGCTAATCCGAAGTAAAAAACCCAAATATTATACAAAATGTCATCAAAAAGAAGAATGCCAGCCACAGAGGCTTTAGCCATGCTTCAGAGGCTGGACGATGAGGAGTCTGATGGAGGAGCAGGTACGGATAGGGACAGCGATGTGTCTTGGTCCCTGGACAGTTCATCCAGCTCTGAGAGTGATTCAGAAAATGAATTTATTCCACACCGAAAAAAGACCCGGCTGGACATCTCCGATCCTGGAACTGGCCTTGTTCCATCGGATAATATTCCAGGTGACACGGATACATGGTTCCACTGTTGCCTGTTTCTGTATAGCTGATAATGTCAACAGCACATCAACGTACAGACCATCTTCCGGCTTTCCAAAGGAGCCAAACACCTTCTTCAGGGCCTCATGCTTGGCCCACCAGCGTGTCTCGCCAATAGGAGCAAGGCGTCTACGTCTTTTGTTTCGGCCTGACTCTTCCCACACATTCATCTTTTGATATGACTCTTTGATGAATACCACAATGCCATTGAGGAGCGCAAACAGGGACCCACTCTCAATAACAATCTGGGTTGTGTTTGCAAGCACCAGATTTAGTACATGTGCGTAGCACCATACATGCACCTGGTTTGGAAATTGTGCAGACAACAGTGAGGAGAATCCTTTGTATTGGCCTTGCATGTTTGATGCCCCAGCATGTCGACAAAGGACTGTCCAGTGGATGAACTGCACTTCAGCACTGCAACAAGCCTCTCATGAACAACATCAGTAACATACCTCATAATTATAGAACATTGATCCTGAGAGGTGATGTCCTGCGTTGTGTCCAGTTGAACTGAAAAAATTCCTGCTTTCTTGATGTCACTGGAGATGTTTTCTTGAATCAGATGGTGAATTGCATCTATCACTGAGTTGACTGTGGTTTTGGAGAGTAAAGTTACAAGGGAGCCTCTGCCTCTTGTGCCACCAGACAAATGCAACTTTTTGCTGTTCTCAATGCAGCTGTCCAGGTGCTCTTTTAAACAGAAATCATACTTCCCCAGTAGAGGTATGAGTTCTAAGAAATTACCATGATCAACTGTGTGGTCTTCCAGGGTATATGCTGCCTCATTTTCTGACCTCCTGTATGCAAGCCCCCTCTTCCCAAGAACCTTGATTACATCTATGATGCGCTCCAAAACCTGCCTTCTCTTTCTGACCTGCTCTCTGTGCGCAGACATCTGACTGCCACCAAACACACTGCTGAAATCAGCACTGGCAGATTTCAAGAGGTAAGCTTCAGCACAGTTTCTGTGTGCGCTGCTTCTCTCATGCTCCTCTGTGCGCTGGTGTATATGCCTCCAATCTGACATTCCACTGATGAACAGACTGCTATCAGTTCTCTTACCGAATGCCATGCAGATGAAACAATACAGCATGTGACGCTCTGGACAGTACGTCAGCCACTTTCTACTGGTGCCGTCTCTGCTACAGAACACTTTCTGCACCACTGGATTGCTACTTTTTTGCTGAGGATGGTAATTTAAAAATGACTGGAGATTTTTCAGGTCGATCAGGTTGTGAAAAAAAATCAGTTATTTGACTGGCACACTCATGGCTCTCAACAGCTGTTTCCCTCTCAGGTGATCCTGTCTTTGGGCTGACACACTCTTCACTCTTTACAGCTGTTTCCCTCTCAGGTGATCCTGTCTTTGTGCTGACACATTCCTCACTCTCTACAGCTGTTTCCCTCTCAGGTGATCCTGTCTTTGGGCTGACATACTCCTCACTCTTTACAGCTGTTTCCCTCTCAGGTGATCCTATCTTTGTGCTGACACACTCCTCACTCTCTACAGCTGTTTCCCTCATAGGTGGTGCAGTCTTTGGGCTGCCTGCATTGGTCTGGCTCAACCTGAACTGACCAGCTGGACTTGCCCTGTAACACACTGCTAGCCCTCTGTAGCCAATTGGCCGGCCCAATTGGAGGGAATTTAGAGAGAGAAAAAAAACAAAAAACATAGCGGACCGGACCGGCCCACATTGGGTCAACGGCCCACCGGGACGATGCCCGGTATGCCAGATGGTCAGTCCACCCCTGCTTTTGTGTAATAAAAGCTGGTCAAAATACATGAAGAAGTACTTGTCCCCGTTTTTTTATTTCATAATGATAATATTTAATGATTTTTCACCGCCGCATTGAAAATGTCCCTGATTTTCATTTCAGAAATCTGGTCACCTTAGTCTAGTCGGACTAGAGGAGTCTGAAAAGTTGCTAAATGTAGTGACAGAGTCGCTAAGTTGGCAACACTGCTCGAGCTGGTGGAAGCCAGACACAGAAACAGCATAGAGAATCCAGTTCATTTTCAAAATTAAACACCCCGTGCAAACTGCTGGTCGTAAAAACAGACAAAAGAGAAACAAATTAACGACGTAGCATATTTACACATGTAGAAGCATATTTAGAAGCACATAAACCAGGAAAATGGCCAAATCTGAGCAAGTAAGTCTGGCAGGCTAAACGCTTCTGAAACGCTCCTGGTGGGGTTTGAAGTTGCGTGTTGGAAAGACCAAAATAGCGTTGCAGCTGCAACATCACAGAGACTTGCTCTGTGGGGTTTTGGGGTTAGATTTAGTGTCTCCAAAACACACCTGGCTTAAACAACAGTCTTAAGAAAATTTACTGTAATACACACTAATTATGACCTGACGGTCTATTTCTTAGTTGTGCTGGTCTGGTTTTCATTGTTGTGCCACCTTGCCTGCAGAACGTTAGCTTAAACCATCACTTAACAGTAGCATTAGTTTAATATCAGTTTAATAACCAGTCAAAATACACCTCTTACCCAGTAACCAAAGTTAGCCAGTCCAGCCCCCAACTGCAAACCGTGATCACTGAAGCAATGGGAAGGTGTTGGGTGACAAAAGCCACAGCTCAGCCACAGGAAAGAAGCAGCAGCCAACAAAAGAGAAAGAGGTGTCTGATCTGCCCAAGTAACAAGGATCGTAAAGTCAGCAGTCGGTGTGGGAAATGCAATGTACCTGTGTGCAATGATCACAGCCAGAAACAGGTAGTTTGTCACAACTGCATCCAGTAAGGAGACGAGAAGGCAAGAAAAGAGAGGAACTGTCTTGACAGTTACACACATACTCTCTTTCTCTCTCTCTCTCTCTCTCACACACACACACACACACACACAAAATGGATGTTGACATTGTTCTATTGCTGTTTTAAAAATTTTTTAAAATGTTAAGTGAAAAATAAAAATATTTAATTCATGAAATCATTTGACCAAAATATAATACAAATGAGTATTCTTAACCAAACTGACAAAAGTGGTATAAAAACACACTGATTATAACACAGGTCATTTTTGACCCTCTTATGGTAGAGTGTAGGGTCCAGTCACTCGTGCATCTAAGGGTTAATGCCGCACATGGACTTGACATTAACTCAGCCACTACACATTAGCCTTCAATGATATAAAGTCATTCTAAAATGCTGCTTCTATTGAAAGGACAAATGATACAATTAATGGTTGATTAGGAGAAACTTACACAGTCACTTGACACTGTATATTTTCACCAACACTCTGAAAGAGTCATGTACTTTGACACTGCATAATTGTGGAATTTACTGTGCCGCAGTTGCACAGCTTTCTGTGGTTTTCCCTTAACAATCTCTGCTGTTGACAGATTAATAAAAAGACACGAGACACATCAGACACATGAGTTGGGCGGGGCCATCTTGGCTGCCAGTGCTCTGACTGACCCCCAAATTCCACCGGGCACGCAGCGTTGCGTGCGCTGCAGTCGCCGCAGTGATACGCGGCCGTTACGCTAGGCTCTATGTGAAATATGCGGCTGTTCTATTTTTGACGGTCGCTACGAGCAGCCTGCGTCAATATCCACTGAGCAGCTTGAGCGGGCGGAGGCCACACACAAAAACAGCATAGAGCAGCGGTTTTCAAAGTGTGAGGCGCCCCTCCCCAGGGGGGCGCCAGAGGACTTCAGGGGAGGCGTGGCGTGAGAAAAAATACACCTGAACAAAAAAGGAAAAATAAGTGTATCATCTGGTTAGCTAACTACAGCTATGCGTGGGGCAAAATGGATCGATTTTTAATACCTCAAGTGAAAGTGAGAGTGGACACATAGGCGAGCAGAAATCGGAGGACGTATGACCCTGATTATTTAAAGTTTAGTTTTTCATGCCTTGGTTCTGACGATGCTCCGCTGCCACAGTATGTTATTTGCAATCAACCGCCTGTGTGCATTAAAGACACAGACTCATTGTTCCCACTAAAACAGACGTGAGCAAAGTAAGGTGGCAAGATTTGCAATCGGTTTATTGCCATCATGGAAAGGATTTATGCACGATGTTGAGACAGTGATATGAAAAGCAGCGCTGCCCATGGTGCGCAGGTATGATAAAAGTGTCTGACTGACGTTGATCTGTTCATTATTATTTATTATTTGATTTGAGGAATTGCACAGATGATTTTGTTGAATTGAGGTTTGGGCTATTTGAGTCTGTTCTCAATTTAGTTACTGGAATGGGGAGATCATTTTCAGTGTTTCAGCCCACTATGTAAGCGTTAATGTGGGATAACATCGGATGAGTGAACATGTTTAAAAAATCAGTTAAAAAGTTAAATTGTGTTTTTGTTTTTTATGTTTTTTAACAAAAATGTGTTTGAATGTATTCAAATATGTTTAAAAATACACAAAGGTGTTAAAATGTATTTTAAAAAGATGTTAAAAACATACACAAAGACTGTTTAAAAAAACATTTGAGCACATTCACAGATAAAGATGTTTAAAATGTTTTAAAAATATGTTTAAGAACATGTTTAAGATGTTTAAAAAAATAAAGATATGTATGACATTTATTGTTGAAACCTTTCTTTTAAGCCTGCGAACATACAAAGCAACATCAATAACAGTAATAAAAGTAATAATAATGGGGGGGGGGGGGCTTGGCTGCTTTTGAGTTCTCTTAGGGGAGGCCCACTATCCCACACTTTGAAAACCCCTGGCATAGAAAATCCGGTGGATTTTCAAAATAAAATACCCCGTGCAAAGTGCTGGTTGTAATAACAGACAAAAGCGTAACTAATTCATTACGTAGCATATTTACACATGTAGAAGCATATTTTGAAGCACATAAACCAAAAAAATGACTGGTGGGCTAAACGTTCCGCTTCTGAAATGCTCCCAGTGGGGTTTGAAGTCGCGTGAAGGATGGACCAAAACAGCTTCGCATCCGCGATGTGACACAGACATGTCCGGTTGGGTTTCGGGATTAGACCAGCACGCCAGAGCCATCAGCAGCTAGCATTCTAGCTTGCCACTGTAGCGATAACCAGGTTGGGTGGGTTTAAAAACAAAGGTATTTAGGTCATTTTGGAATGAGCAGGGAATCTACTATTGGGTGGTCGCTAACATATCGGTTGGTATTGGCCGACTTCGACTGAGAAGTTTGTTAGTTTATAAATTAGAATATAGTCACATTTTAAATTAAGGATATAAATTCTCTGCGTACTTGGTTACTCAAAATCTGTTTTTCTCTCTGTATTCATTTTCAGGCCTTTTTGTATTTCTAACATTTGAAGATGGATGCACAGCAAAAAAATTTTAAGGTCTGTGATATACTCAACTTGCTTTAACAATCTGAAGCCAGGAGAAGTGGTGCTAGCAAGATGGTCTGACAACAAGTTCTACAGTACCACAGTGGACTATGTTGGAACAGCTGACAATACAGAAAGGACACAAAAAAGAGAGATTCTGCTGCTCAGAGATTCTACAACCTACCATCATCGCCACAAGCAGTTCAGTCTGCCGCTGCACAGCGGTAGCTACATTTTCCTACATCTACCCAGTCACCCCCAACTGCCCACCCGCAGTACCAGCCTCCACCTACCCAGCTCCACCATCAGTCTCCACCCTCCACATCTTGAGTCACACATCATTCCAGTCATTCTCAGTATCCACAGCTTTTGAATCAACCTCCATTTACAGCAAAGCATCACCAACCTCATTACCGCCCAGCCCATGCCTTCAGACCAGGTGCAGCCTGTTTTGGTGGATTTGGATCAGCAGTGGAACCCAACAACTCCAAAACCCTTAACAGCCAAATAAAACTTTCTTAAAATGTTGTCATTGCTAGACCGTTGCTCTTTTCTCCACTTGGATAAGGAGGAAGGAAGTTCACCTCCGCTCTCATTGGTCTCTTGCAGTTTTTGGCAGATTTTCTCACCAGGGGATTTCCTTTTCAACAAGTTGATATCAAGCTCAGGACAAGGTACTTCAAGCTTTCTCATTTTATAGTGGTAGTTCCGTAAATGCCGCGGACTTCCGGTCCGGCACTTGCGGGTTTTTCATCCAGCCTAAGTACTTCCGGTGCACAAGGTAACAGTAATGTTAGCAATGGCGTTCTTTACCCGGTCGCTGCAGGATCTGCAGACGATAACGGTAAACGATGTAATTCGGATAATTCAGACCACCTCGAAGACGCCCACGTCAAAAAAAGATAAAGGATTCAAATTGTATGTGTCATAAACAACTACAAAGTTAACAAGTCATTTTGAGTTCACCAAACCGTCTCTGATACACGCTAGCCCTTCACTAGAAAAAGTTAGCCCAGTGATGAAGCAATGTTTATTTACCATCTATAGCTAATGTTAGCATAGTGATAGGTTAACGTCATTAACTAACTTTTTTGTTGTTGTTGTTGTTGTTGTTTTTTGTTTGTTTGTGTGATGTATTATCCTTACCCCAATGTTAATCTCAGGAGGCAAGAGAGGTCACGGTTAGGGCTGAGGAAAAGCCAGAAGCCTCACTGTCTGAGTGTAAGGGAAACTCATCCTACAGGTTCAGTTCAGGCTTATAAGAAACAGGTCATTGCTGCGAATTAAATACGGATAAAGACTATCATTGAACTATGTCATAGGGTACCTGAGTTGTCATATGAAATATGAATGCAGGGTGTGTCAGAAAGAATGTAAAATTAATGGCTCTCACGGAAACAAGATTGTGTTCTTATAATTTCAATTAAACACTTATTTTGCATTTTTCTTTTAAATGGTAAATGGACTGCACTTATATAGCGCCACTCGAAGTGCTTTTACACTACATATCTCATTCACCCATTCACACACATTCATACACTGATGACATTAGCTGCCATGCAAGGTGCCAACTGCTCATCAGTTTTAGGAGCTAACCATTCACACACATTCACACACCAATGGCGCAGCCTTCGGGAGCAATTTGGGGTTCAGTATCTTGCCCAAGGACACTTCGACATGCAGACTGGAGGAGCCGGGGATCGAACCGCCGATCATCTGATTAGTATACGACCTGCTCTATCTCCGACCCACAGCTGGAGGTATGAGCGAGATGAGTAAAGGGAGATTACACATGATCTATTTTACATAGTTAACTACAAATAAATTGTGTTTTTATAACACCTTTTCCTGTTTCACTTTGCACAATTTTTAAGTTTACTAACAGAAGTTCACTAATTTAAAGGACCAGTGTGTAAGAGTCGCTGTTCGCTAGATTCTGTAATTTCCGATTACGTTTGAACGCAACACTCCTCGCTTCGGAGAAGCTACGGGAGCCTCACGAGGCGAACGAGTTTTTCACAACAACAAGTGGCCCCTGAAGGCTAGCGTTAGCGAGCTGGTCTGCATGCTAATAAAAGCTAATATTAGCGACGTAAAGCTAATAAACTAATATATTATCAGAGTTTAGTCTGATAGTGAGACAGCATTAGCAGACAAGTTTTTCTCTCCGTTTGCACTCAGAAAGTGCTGCAAAGTGGCCAGGTGAAGAGGTCAGCCGCCGGGGACGCAGCGACACCAGAGCAGGAGGAGGAGTGGGAGGCCTTACGGGCTGAAGAGGCTATGTTTCTAAACTTTTTGTAAAGTTATAATCTGACCAACATCAATAAAACACGTAGCAGCTCCGTGCTTTGTCACGGTAATGTTAGTTTGCAGTTTGATGTGTTGTCGTGGTTACACTTTGATTGACATCATTGTTAGCAGACAGCTGATCTAATGTTACCGTGTCATGTCTGACCAAACAGTGAAGCTAAAGTCTAGTTTACATAAATCCTGCAGCAGTTACATATTTATCACTGACACAGGAAAATATAACTATAAAATTTAAAAAGCTTTCAAACGACAATTTTCATTTCTATGAGCAGTAAACGAGGTGTGTAAACTTATTGTATCATTATTATATGCTGACCTGGTCTGCATCATAGAGCAGCTCTGTGCTTTACATATAAAATATTACTGTATCATGCTGTAAAGTGACATT
Source organism: Sciaenops ocellatus (assembly GCA_033000465.1). Classification (NCBI taxonomy): domain Eukaryota; kingdom Metazoa; phylum Chordata; class Actinopteri; family Sciaenidae; genus Sciaenops; species Sciaenops ocellatus. The sequence continues at coordinate 2,952,315 of CP136888.1, read as the reverse complement.
GCCTGGAAAACTTTAAAAAATGGTTATAAAATTATTAGACATCAACACATTTTTTGCTGATCAAACACTGATCAGCCTACAAACTAATCTGTAGTATCACATTTCCAACATGATGTCATGAAACTTATAAAGCCTCATATTTGTTTTTCTGTGTTTTTGTCTTCAGAGACTTGAAGAGATGAACCTGGAGGAGCACACAGTGAGCTCACGACCGAGCTGCTGGAGAGGCAGACAGGGCCTCTGATGCACCACCACAGACATTATATACACATACACATATTTAGTCTTGAATTATAATGTTGAAATATGTTGGTGTTCATGAAGTCATTAATAAAACATGATCAACAGATGTATGTGCTGTAATTATTTCAATGATATACATTACCATACAGATTGACATCGCTGGCTGTCCATTTCAGTCTGAACGTAGAATGAGAATTACTGGCCACGATCATATAAACAACTTTTTTGAGCAGTAAAAACTGTGAGTGTATCGGTGTGCTGCAGCTGTTTCATTCTATGATCCTGACAGACATGAGCACCATGATTCAGAGATGTATTGTTGGAAGAAGCCCGGTGAACTTCTGCGTTTCATACAAGTACAAACACTGATAAGACTAAGGAAAAAAGGGGTCATGAAAGTGGACAGATGAATGCAGAGTACTGCTCCAATTTAACAATGTATTTTTAAAAGGGATTCAAATTTCTTAAAAGTACAAACAAACAAAAACTGCTTTAATGCACACTTAGATGCATGCAATTCTTTTTATATCCACCAAGCTTTCGGTCAGACAACCTCCATCAGGGCATTGCACATGTATGTTATGTGCAATGCCCTGATGAAAGTTGTCTAAATATATACTATACATCTATTATCTAAAATCTATAAATATACAGTGTGACTGCCTTTGGTGTGCACACATGCGCAATGCCCTGATGAAGGTCGTCTGACTGAAAGCTTGGTGTGCACACCAAAGGCAATCACACTGTATATTTATATACACTTAGACACATGTTGGAAGTCCTTCCTCAAAAAATGGGGGCTTTGTTGCGGTTACTCAGACCTCAGGCTTCTTTGCCCAAGCCTTTACCAGTGGGCCATTTTCATAATTTGTGAGGAGACATGCCTCAGTGTAGAGTTGGTTGATGCTCCCAAAAAGCCATAGGAGAATTTCAGAGTCAAAGAATTTGTGCTCCTTGACCTGGCGAATGAGGCGCTCCACATGCACCCTGAGATGTGCTATGGCCTGGGTCTCCCTAACTTCACCTGCAGACATTTGAGACCTACCAGAGAGGAATGCTGGCCTGTAAATCTTGCAGGGTACAATGTCATCAATAAGAAAACCATGACAACCATCCCAGGTTTTAGGAGGGTGAGGAGACCAGATTCACGTGTGATCTGCCTGTCGCTGATAAACCCGGCATACAGCGCAGAGATGAATGCCACTGCCCCATGCGGCGCAATCCCAATCAGTACGTTTACATGCACAGCTTAATCGAGCTATGCTCAAACTAATCAGACTTCTGTCCTTGTCCCAGTTTACATGCAACTGAGAAAATTGAATAACTGACGGGAACGTGTCTTCCTCCTCAACACTAGGTGGTGATATGCGTCGTTTCAGCGGGTTAATACGGCCCCCTTTCCGGTTGACCTCGTCACATAATAATAAACAACTGGAGTCAGGCGGCAGACCAGCATTTTTGAACAACAGCAAAATAAATAATCCTAGAGCTTTGTTTATCTCGTACGTAATGCACGCATTACTTATTGTGCAGATAAGGTGCATGCTATCCCTCATGGTCATGGTGATTTTGACTGGCTTTCTTGGACGTTTTTGTTCCGGGGTCATACACCAGCGCGGGGGGTTTGGAGCATGCGCACATGCATTGTCTAGTTTAATTCAATTAAGGCGTATACATGCTGGACAAAATCGAATTCCAATCGCATTATCTGGGTGTCTTTATTGGAGTTGGAGAACTCCGATATTAGTCGGACTAACGCGTTTACATGCACTTCAGTTGTCTAGTTATAGTCGGATTAAGGCAATAATTCGTTTTTTCAAGTGTCATGTAAAGGTACTGAATGAGCCCCTTCAGAGTGCAGTGGAATTTGTAGGAGGAAAACACCTCACTCTGGAGGAGAGGGGAAGACGGGCACTGACACCTCAGCTCAGTGCAGTCAAGGATGACTGTAGTGTCAGGGTAGTCCTTGAAGTCTGCAGGCAGAGATTTGCAAATCTGCTCCTCAGGCATCTAGATCCTCACTGAGCCGAGTACTGTGAACAGGAAGTTGCTCCATGATGTTATTATTCGGCTGACTGTGGACTGATGTCAGCAAGGTCCCGCTGCTTGGATCCAAGGGCAAGGTAATTCAGGAACAGGAACAACTCATGCTCAAAACTACCAAACATTCAATCATTTTCAGGATTTTAACCCTTTAAATGCCAGTTTAACTATTTGAAGGATTCATTATTTTTTACAAAAAAACCCCCACAAAAAATGAAATATTTTCCAAATAATAAATAGTAGATGGATGGGGTTTTGGTGGTAATTGGAGTCTTGGATATGTCAAAGATCAGCAAAAAATTGATTTGATTGCATTAGTATTTTTCATGTAGTATCAAATACTCCCTTTCAACACCCTTCGTGCCAAAAGTGTCCAATTGACTTCCATTCAAACTTCTTCTTCTTCTGTTGCACTGAAATGTCTCTTCATTTTTGTTCCTCTTCCCTCCAGGTCTTTCTCCCTCTGAGCTCTTCAGCCTAGCTGCATGTTCATCTTCAGCTATGATCAAAGGTGTGTGATCAAAGGGCATCTCGTGAGGGTGTGTTTCATGTGTCTTTGAAGAGGTGCATGTGCACAAACATGGCGTCCTGCCTTTGCTGTACTCAAAAACACAAATGAAAACAACAGTTAGTGTATTTATGCAGCTGTCTGCTTTCATAGCTAAAGATGAACATGCAGCTAGGCTGAAGAGCTCAGAAGGAGAAAGACCTGGAGGGAAGAAGAACAAAAATGAAGAGACGTTTCAGTGCAACCAAGGTTTTAGAAATGGTCATGGAACCATTATCTGCTAGCGACTCATCCGAAGAAGACTCGAGCTTGGAGGGGGAGTCTGATGCAGAATGGTCACCGGAGTCCTCCACTTCTGTTGGTGCCTCCGAGCCTTCGTCAGAAAGTGGAGAGGACACTGAGGATCCTGAGGACAGTGAGTGGACTGCAAAAAATGGACTAGTCTGGTCTCCGTCACATGTCGAGACATTGACCTACATACAGGCACCCACTGGCATGATACCAGGGCCCACAAGGTATGCAATATCTAGGATTCATGATGTGGCATCCTCCTTTGATTTATTCTTTACGCCGGACATGATCAAGCTCATTGTACAAATGACAAATCTGTACGGGAGGCATACACTGACAGGATGGACTGATGTGGATGCCCAAGAAATCCGGGCCTACATGGGACTTCTCATCCTCGCTGGAGTTTATTGCTCTAAAGGGGAATCGACCCTCATCCTGTGGGATGCCAAGAGTGGGAGACCTGTATTCAGGGCCACCATGTCCCACAAAAGATTTCAGGCGATAAGCACTAGCCTGAGATTTGATGACAAACTCACCCGCCCCTCTCGCCCACAAGGAGGACAAGCTTTCTCCTTTTCGAAATATGTGGAACATGTGGACCCAGCGCCTCCCACTCCTGTTCAACCCAGGGGAAGACATCTGCGTGGACGAGCAGCTGGTACCTTTCAGAGGCCGCTGCAGATTTCGCCAGTACATACCTAGTAAACCAGCTAAATATCTGGGTCACAGCCGATGTCACCACTTTGTATGCCTGGAGGTGCCAGATATACACTGGGAAAGTGGCTGGTGGAGCTCCAGAGATAGGCCAGGGGAAGAGAATCATCATGGACTGAGGGGCTTAAGGGCGTCACTGTCACCTGTGACAATTTTTTCACCTCACACTCCCTTGCCCAGGAGCTTCTGAAGCAAAAAGTGGCCCTGGTGGGGACCATCAGGGTCAACAAACCTGAGCTTCCTCCTAAGCTAAAACAAACAAAGGAGAGAGCTGTTTTCTCCTCTCAGTTTGCTTTCACACACAACACCACAGCGGTGAGCTACGTTCCGCGGCAGGGAAGAAATGTGCTCCTTCTCAGCACCAAACACCGGGAGCCAGCTGTCTGTGAGGATGAAAAGAAAAAACCTAAAATCATCATGGACTACAATCGATGCAAGGGTGGTGTGGACAACCTTGATAAGGTATGTGATTGTATGCTTTTATTACTATATGAATTGATTCCAGACTTAGTCTATTTATTTTACATTTATTTATATATTTTTTTTCTTGGTCGTTTGTAGGTGGTCAGCACCTACAGCTGTAGGAGGCGGACCCTTCGGTGGCCACTCGTCCTATTTTTCAACTGCATCGATGTGTCCGCCTTCAACGCATTTGTGCTGTTTACCGCTGTGGATCCCTCCTGGAACCAGCAAAAAGCTTTCAGGTGAAGGTTATTCTTAGAGGAGCTGGGGAAAGCCATGGTGTCGTTTGAGATCACGCAGAGAAAGCGCCTCCCACGCACAGCAGCTTCTGCTGCCATGGTGGTGGACTTACAGACTACCACTGACCTCGCAGAAGCCTCCAACACCACGACTGCCACTGCTGCCACCAGCTCCACCAGCTCCACTAGAAAGAGAAATAGGTGCTGGTTGTGTGCAGGACGCAAAAAGAGGTCAGCTACTACATGCACAAAGTGCAACAAGTGTATTTGTAGAGACCACCTCGTCACATGCTGCAGCCCCTGCTGGTCTGCTGCCCCCCCCCCCCCCCCCCCAAATGTGTTCATATTTTATGTGTTCTGTTGTTCTCTTTTGTTGTTGAAGTTTTCAAAATTTTTTCACTTTGCATAATAAATGTGATAAATCAGATGTTGATTGTTTAATTGACAGATGTTGACACACACACACACACACACACACACACTCTTGGGCCCCCTGGTGGTCACACGGCTCCATAATATAATAATATATATATATAATAACTGGCAAATATACAAGAATTTCATCCATCAGCCCACAATGTGAAAATGGTTGAATCTGCTGGAATACAGTGAAAATGTCAAATATGACTACTTTTCTTCAAAATGAAATGCTGACATCCCAGAATGCATGGTTTTATACTGCAATGACAGTGAGATTAAAAAATGTGGTATTAAATGGAAGTCAATTGGACACTTTCGGCACGAAGGGTGTTGAAAGGGAGTATTTGATATCACATGAAAAATACTAATGCAATCACATCAATTTTGTTGCTGATCTTTGACATATCCAAGACTCTAATCACCACCAAAACCCCATCCATCTACTATTCCTTTTATGGAAAATATTTCATTTTTTGTGTTTTTTTTTTTTTTTTTAAATGAGTCCTTCAGATAGTTAAACTGGCATTTAAAGGGTTAAAATCCTGAAAATGATTGAATGTTTGGTAGTTTTTAACAGGTCTGAAGTTGTTTATGAGATTTATATATAAAAAAAAAAAAGTAGAAAAAAAAATTGAGGATTTTATAGTGTTGTTTTGGAAGTGGACACTTTTGGCACGAAGGATGTTGAAAGGGTGCAAAATGCACCAACAGAGTATAAAAGACGTGAGAAAAGGACACTGGATTTCAACAATTTGACTAAAAATAAGATTTACTGCAAAAATTCATGCCAAAAGCTGCAACACAGCCAAAATTATCAGCAAAAAAAAAAAAAAAAAAAATCGTGACAAATGGACACTTTTGTCCAAGGGTGGTAGGAGGGTTAACTACACAACAGAATAAACAGTAATCACTTTAATTAAATGTATGCCTATTTATTTATCTATTTTTTCTGAGAGAATACAAATACTGCAATGATATCCCCTCCATATCTGACTGAACTGCTTTTTACAATCTTTACAACAACCCCCCTCATCTGACATATTGCACTTTACATACATTACATCTCTCTCTCTCTCTCTCTCACACACACACACACACACTCTCACTCTCTCTCACACACACAAGCACAGACTTACCTAGTAAAGAATCTAATATCTTTGTCCGAGGCAATAAAACGGTGGATGCCAAACCGCTGCCTCAGAGTAAGGCTCTCGACCTGTTCTCGTAGCAAGCGAATTTCCTCCTGGAGAGAAACATTTTCCTCCAACACCAAATCGACATCTACTGTTACGTGGGCCGGTGTGTTACCGTTAGCCTCCCTCTCATCCTCTGGCGGCGGTCTCTGCCTTCTCTCGCAAATCTCCGGTTGTGGAAGTGGAAGGGAGAAACTGTTCCACTCAAATAACTCCGGGACAGCTCCCTTTTTTAATAGAGTTGTGCGGTTTCTGATACTGGCTCAAACGTCTTCCGGTTTGAAATGCCAGCTACACACCCGGGTGTGAGTGGTGATAGCAAATTTGTCCCTGCAGATAGCATCGATCCACTTACGCCGTAGCTCCTTGTCGGCATGAAAAGTGAAAAAACTAAGTACTTACTAGATGCCTGGCACAATGGCACACAGCAGTGCTCAGCTGTTGTACCAGACGCTCACTGGTATTTAAACTTTTTCATCATCGACTAGCTTAGCGGCTACCTACCAAAACAAACAAACAAAGCGGATGGCTACCGGAAGTGTTTGCAGTGGCTGACATTTAAGCGGAAGTACATCACCACAACGGTTGGCATATAGCCTATTAGCCATCTTGTATTTAAGACGCTGCTGGCACCCATACAAGCCTGAAAATTAGGTTCCAGGCTCCCTTAGCAGGGCTTAGCAAAAATAAGTTCCAGGCCCTGGAAAGTTTTTGAAAACAGGCATAAAAAGATACAATCCTTGAAAGTCCTTAAATTTTTTTTTTGGTGTTGATATTTCACATGGATGACCGTCAACGTGTCATTAATTTCACCACTACAACTAGTTCATTTAAATTCACGTTGATTCCGCAGGGCCGATGCTGACTTTTAAGTTGCAAATCATTTGTTCGTTTGGCACTGCCAGAGAATCACTGCTTGTGTTTCCTGTATGTAGTCAATGTAGTTAACGTATGCGTAGCTGCTTTACTTTAGCCTTCTCATGGGTGAATTGGTAAATTGCCAGTCACGTTGAGTCAGAGTGAAGTTTTCGGTGAGTCATCGCGTAATGTCATGCCCGGAAAATGAAAATTTCAGGAGGCATGGCTTGCCAAACAAAGCTATGCAGAGTGGTTGTCAAAGGACCCAAAAGAGCAACATTTTCCCAGGTGCAGAGCCTGCTGCAAATCGATCAAAGTTGACAGCATGGGCGAAGCTGCATTGTCCAGTCATGCCACAGGAACTCTTCATAAAAAGGCACTTCTCAAACTGAAAGCAGGTATGTAATTTCTTTACTCCACTTCACTACCTGATACATTTGCATATGGAGGCGCTGATGTGAATAAATGAAGTTGTCCTGATTTTAGTGATGGTAGCTGCTTAGTTGTTGGTATTCGTTAGCTGCTTATGTTGTCTTAAAGAAATTATTACAATTAGCCTACCTAGGTGTGTGCAAGTGACAGGTCAGACGGTTGAACTTCAGAGTTAAATTAAGAGTAAATTGTGTCGGGATGTTGTGTAGTTGACAACTATCATGCTAGCGCCTTGCAGGATTTAGCCAAGGCCTATTATGTTTTTCATTAGACCTCTTAAGTGAAAGTGGGGCTTGGTCAAATGCAATATAAAATCTGTTTTGAATGAATGGTTATTTTATTAGAATAAAATGGCTTATCGATAATTGAGATTTACCTGTTACTACTGATACTCTATACGTTTAAATTTGTAAGTAGGCTAACAACAGTATCCTACAGTCACCATGACATTATTAGGCTTTGTCCAGAAATTACAGTGTTAAATGTGACTTAATGAGTTGAACCTAGTCCAGTTAGCCCTGATATCTGCATTCTTAACTATAAATCAATTTGAGAATTTATGACCGCAAAGATTGTCAGCTGTAATTTTACTGTAATGTGCTTGGACACGGTGCTTTTCAAACTGGCATTTTGACTGAATCTCAGGTGTGATTATTTTTAGTTTTCCAATAACAGTCTCTTTGTCTATATTGTGTCCCCTTTGTTATTGTACAGCTCCTTCTATAGTCAGCTATGTTGAGAAGGCGACCGCTACAACATGCTCTCTACCTCCACTACTGCGACCACCTCCAGACTGTCAGCCATAACTGGAGTTTCCAGAGAGGACACGTTGATAGCTGAGACATTGTACCTTTTTTGTATGTGCAATGTTTACTTCATCTACACGTTATGTGTTATTGCTTCTGTTTACACTGTAAAGCTAAATATGTTCAATGAACTGAATAAGCTTTCTGTGATAAGCTGTTGACCTACCTGCACTTATGTAATGTATAGTTTATGTTAAATATTTTATTCTATATAATAATAATTTTATTTATTTTTTCTCTCTATGTTTTAGTAGCATCTTTACAGTAGCCTGTTATGTGCTATACCATATGGTAACGTATTTGAGTATTGTTCCTTTTACATCTTAAAATATTCCATCAATATTTTGGGATAATGTTTCGACCTATGTGTTTTTCAAAATGGCTCACTGAATAAACCAACAAGGTTTATGCCAAATCTGTGTCAGTTTTACTTCACTTTTAACGTAACAAAACCTTAGATTATTAACTGTGAGAATAGTTTAAATGTATCTCTGAGCCTAAAGTCTCAATTCAGATATTAATTTTATGACATTTATGGCAACCGTAGCACTTTAAACAGAAGTGTTTGAGTCTAAAACTAGCGGTAGCAGTAGGTAAATGCCATCGCGTGTGGTCCTTGAATTTGAGGAAATTGGTTCTGGAAAGACCTTGAAAGGTCCTTGAATTTGATGTTAACCAAGGAGTAGGAACCCTGCCTTAGGCATGGATGCTTTTTTTTATCAGAGCTTCTACAACTGCCTGTATTTGAAGACCAGTAGGATAGACTGTGTAGTGGAATATTTCTTCAGCAGGTTTCTTGAGCTCATGCTATGAGCATGAGCTCGAGCTCTGAAGAAGCGAGCCATCACTTTCATAAACCTTATTTCCTGCTTGAAGGTAGGGCTTGGCGATAAATCAATTTTATCAATTAATTCAAATTCATGATTTAGGAAGATTTTTAAAAATGAAAATCGATTTTCATTTAACTAGGGTAATTGGGGCGGCTGTGGCTCAGGAGGTAGAGCGGGTCGTCCACTATTTAGATGATCGGTGGTTCAATCCCCGACTCCTCCAGTCTGCATGTTGAGGTGTCCTTGGGCAAGATACTTAACCCCAAATTGCTCCCTGTAAGTTGCTTTGGATAAAAGCGCCAGCTAAATGTAATGTAAACAGGCGAGTATCCTAATTATGGTAGGGGAGACTGGGGTAAGTTGAGCCACCCCTCGTTGCTAGTAAACGGTAAAAAACATTGATCATGTGACCAAATTTTTAGGAGGAAGGCATCATTTAATGGAGTCTGTGAAGGTAAAAAGCACATGGGTAAAGAGGTTAGACATTTATTTCTAAAAAAAACATTTTTCACTCTTGAAAGTGAATTTAGTCTAAGTTTCATGAAAATTGTTTAGATCAAAATAGATAATTTAAAATTTGTTTTATACATCAATTGTGGTATCTATGAGCTACAGCATGAGGTCATAAACCTAGCATAAAAGTGCACCATTTTAGCTGTGGGGACTAATAAAGTCAAAATGGTAGCTCTGGGGCAAGTTCAGCCATTTGGCCAGTGGTAAGTTGAGCCTGTATTTTGGTTGTAGCCTATATGTCTTAAATATTAAATCAAGATTCTGCATTTGTATGATTACAGAGTGGACATCATGCCCCGTGTATATAAGCACAAAACAAGCAGGGGAGCCACCACTGATGTTCTTAAAAGAGTCACCAGTGAAGTGAGAGAAGGGAAGTCTATTCGAGCAGCAGCAAAGGATGCCAAAATAGACAGAATGACACTGAAGAGGTACATTGACAAAAAAGAAAATGTACCTTTTAAAAAGACAGACTATGATGGAGTAGCAGAGGCTAAAAGGATTCTCTCAGATGGCATGGAGTCTGAACTTACCAAACATATTAAGAATCTCGCAGACCAGTTTCATAGTCTTACTACACTCAAATGCAGAGAACTTGCCTACGTGTTTGCAAAGCGAAACAACATCCCAGTGCCAGACAGCTGGTCAAGAGAAGAACAAGCAGGTAGCCTTGGAGATATTGAACATAGAGATCTATCTAAATATGCAAGGTTCTCTCCCAGAATTACTGCCAACCAGCCAGCTAAGAAAATTCAAGCAAACTCAATTGCTATGTTAGTAGAAAAATATTATTGGCGTCATTGTTAAGATAACTTTTTTCCAGGAGTGGATTGGCTTGAGTTGTTCAAAAACTGACAACATCTATCATGCCAGACACCAGAAGCCACATCCTTGGCAAGGGCCACTGCCTTCTATGAACACAATGTCACTCTGTTCTTTGATAAGATGGCATCAGTGATGGACAGGTATTTGATGCTTGCAAGCGCACTTTAAGGCATTCTCACTTGTTCTCTTCCTAAGCGCACTTTAAGGCAACCTCATGTTAAAATGTTTTTTTTACAAAACAGCTGTTTAGCAGCAATATGCAATAATAATAATAAAAAAGTTATTGTACCTGAAGTGACTGTTATTTAGGGAAGGAGAAGGTGAGGGAGGGGTGGGCTCAACTTAACCCGCTCCTATGCTCAACTTACCCCATACAAGGGGTAAGCTGCATTTTCAAGAAGTATCCCGTACGAGAGGAATGGGCCCGGGTGGAAAGAGATAACATTGGCAAAGATATGTTGCCCATATACACAGTGGAAAAGTCTGGCTTCATACACATGCTCCATACAGTTGACCCCAGATATGAGCTACCAAGCTGCAAGTATTTCGTTGAAGTTGTCCTGCCCCATCTATACAACAGAACATGCGAAAATGTCAAGAAACAGCTGGAGGATGTGCTGTTTTATTCCACAACGACGGACCTATGGTCCACTCGAACCATGCAGCCCTACATGAGTTTGACCGTGTATTTTATCACTGATGACTGGATGCAGCAAAGCATCTGTCTACAAACCGCCTACTTCCCTAGTGACCACACTGGAGAACTAATCGCCCAGGGGTTAAAAGATGCACTGGGGTCCTGGAACCTCGCTGAAGACAGGCACGTCTGCATGACTACGGACAGTGGCAGTAACATAATTAAGGCTCTGAGACTGAATGGGTGGCCCAACCTCCAGTGCTTTGGACACAAACTTCACAACGCAATCATTAAGCATCTAAATTACAATGCATAAAATTGTATTTATTTAAATCTGAAGTGCTTTAAAAATAAATTTTTGTTGAGTGTTGGATTATTCTAACATTCTTAATGTACACTTAGTTAATTTACTAGTATTAAAGTTGATTTTAAGACTTTTATAAAATATTTTATTTCATTTCATTTTAATCAAATGTATGCATATTTCCACAAAATGCATGCATGCATACATCACATAGGACACAGACATGTGTGTTTGTCAGTCATGTGCATAAATAAAATTTAGCTTTTAAACTTTTTTTTTTCTTTTGTTTTATAAAAACAAAAATACACTTGTCTGGACATATTATCCTATGTGAATGTAGTATGTAGCATTGTAACATGCAACAGGGCATGCCTTAAGGCAGAGGCCATAGACACCTTTTATTTTACGAAAGGTGATGTTTGGTGAAAGTTATATATGCACTTTATTAATCCCAATAGGGAAATTCGTCCTTGTTTAATCAAGAGGGACCTTTCATTTTTTTTCTAAGTGAAGTTTTGTGAAAAGGCAAGTTATTACACTATTAATCCCAATAGGGACACTCATCTTTGTTCAAGAGGAACCTTTGATTTATTTTTTTAAGTGACGATTGGTGAAAGTAAGGTTTGCACTTCAAGCCAGTAGGGAAATCCATCTTGGTTTGTTAATTTTTTTTGTCTCAAATAAAAACAAAGCTTATTTGAATGATTTCCTTGTCGTTTCTAGTTGTTGTTTTTTTTTTAAGAAAAAAAAAAATCATGATTAAAATCATAAATCGAATGTGTTGTGAAAAAATAGGAGATTTTATTTTTAGGCCATATCACCCAGCCCTACTTGAAGGAGCATTTCAACATTGTGTGAAAAAGTGGGTACCACAAAATTAGTTGGCCATGGTTCTGATCGATACTCTGGGGGCTGTGGTAAAATGATGGTGTCAGATGAACTAAGTGAGGAACTGTCATCCTGGAAAGACTGATCCAGTGGCATTGTAGGGGAGGAAGCAGGAACTTAATTGATGGGAGTCAATGTGAGAAAAATAGAGGGTTCTTTTGTTTTAACTAGTTTGAGTGTGTCTTTGTCCTTAACCACATCTGTTGACGTTAGAGTGAAGAATTGGTTATCAAAATTTTTGTCCATGTACATAATAGTGAAACTCCCTTGGAGTTGAAAATTATCCTGTGCAGCTGCCAAAAGTTCATCTACGGTGCTAGGGATTCCATCTAGTAGGGTCAACTTGTGGACTTTAGTCTCCTTAATAATAACACGCAGTTGAGTGGGTGCAGACATCACAACCTTGGGCAAGCAGAACTGTAGGACAAAACAAAGAACACACATAAGAGCAAATAATATATTTCCCCACAAGAGCTAATAATTAATGTGTGGAATGAATACACAAATATATCCTGATATGGTGTTAATAACAATAAGGCACAACCTGGATTTCAAACAGTTTTAAGTGATACTTTACATAATTTGACAAGCAGATGTGGTGTTTTAGAGAAACCATTCGATCGTCTTCCATTGCATAGGTACCCAGTGGGTATATGTCAGTGAGTTGTGACTGTTCAGTTACTTTGACTATGCTTGTGGACTCCAACTTGAAACATCTAAAATGCTCAGAGTACCATCCACTTTGCAATTTCACTACAAATACCGAGCTGTCATGAACAACGATGATTTGCAATATTTCAGCAAAGTCGGCAACCCACAAGTGGAGCCATATACCAACATCATGCTAATACTGTAGCTGGAACCCTGAAAATCTGCCTGGTTTGTCAAATGAACAACTGTCTCTTCAGGAAATTTCTGTGATAGAAATTCCTGTATGTTCTCATTTACATGACATAATGGATTTTTTGACACTTGAACCATGGAGGTGGTAAGCGATCATAGACTGGTGTTCTTTTGCCATGGACTTCAAAATGTTACGGAAGCAGCTAGTCTGTCTTACTGTCTTCTTAAAGAAGCTGTGCTTAGCTTCAAACCTCATGAGGACACTATTGGGCCAAATGCTCTAATGAGCTGTGGGTAATGCTCTACAAAATGGTGTTTTGGAATCAATTTCTCTTGCAGAAAAACACTGCTAAATCTATGTCTGTGCTCAGCGATCAGGCTATCTAGGTGACCAATGCGTTCATCTGTGTGGGTAGGTGACATAACCAACTCAACAACATCTTTAAGTGTCATCAACAACTGCCATACCTCTTCCTCTTCCTGTACTTTAGGGCCAATCATAAGTGGAAGCAGCCTCAGTAAGTACCAATTCTCATGTGCGTTACCACCAATGGTTTTACGAGGGGCAAAATTTGGTAGTATGCCTTAAGGACAATTTGTCCTGTCTTTCCCTTTATATGGGAGCTGTTTGATAATTCTATTGAGCTCTTCAAGTGAGAATTTTTCTAAACAAAATGCCAGTTCTACAAGTACATACCCTCAAGTAAATCATGCAGCACATCAGGTCAGTAGCCTGTTGTCACATGAAAATGATTTAATCTTTGAGTATGTTACGCCCTAGGGGTCTAGGGGTGCCTAGGACATAACATGAGAAGGCAGTGTTGCCAGGTGTATGATAATAATTGTATTTGTACGATAATTTTGCCCTCTGTACGATGTACGATCAATAATCCCAAAAAAGGCCAAATATACGATAATTTGACCATTCCGTGAATGTATGGTTGTAATCAGCCTGCCGCAACTGTCTGCCAGAGTTTTTTGTGTAAACCTTGAAGGGACCTGTTTCCATGTGACAAGTTTCCAGGCAGCCAATCGTGCTTTTCTAAATGTGAGCTACGAGTGACTTCCATGCGTTTGCCTCATAACAACGATCATGATTGGCTGAATGGTCCGCTGCGCCCACCCCATGAAACACTCCCACCCGTCATTTGTTTATGGGGGACACATTAGCCTAACGCAACTGTGGGGCTGCTGATGTGGTGCCGTGAATCCATTCCGTACTGACACCGCAAAGCCGTGAGTGCCTGTTAGACGCTATTAAACACTAGAGTGAATAAAGCGCATCAATAGACTTGTTATTTTGGTTATGACAGGTGTACAATAATTTCCCTCAAAATACGATAATTTTATGTCTCTGGTACGATAATCCTACATTTCCCACCTGGCAACACTATGAGAAGGCGCCATCTTCCCCAAATCCCAAGTAGCCACAAACAAAGATTCGTTTGAATATAAGGAAAATTATTTATTTACAAAAATATATCGATGAACATATAGATATAGATAAAGTATATAAGACTGAGTTGTTAGGCTTCAGGGTGGACAAAGGCCAAAATAACAAACAAAATGATCCTGTCTAGGAAGTAAGAAATTGACCGAAGAAAACAAATGACAAAAGACTTACCTCCCTAACTAATTAAACAGGAGAAAACAAGATTAACAAAACTGGCAGTCCACCCTTACTACTCAAAAGAAACTATATCTAATCTCAAACAAGATTGGACATAGCAGAAGTGTGGCCGGTTGGGAGAGGAGGAGGAGGATGAGGAATCCCTGCTGCCCCCAGATGGCCGCCATCTTGGCTCCTTATATACCAGGTGGTTTCCCGGCTGCAGCCAATCACGGGCCAGGGCATGGAATCTTTCCACCAATCGTCTCACGGCTATGGCACACCCCTATTTGCATGTGAAAGTGAAAACAAAAAGACACAGGGCACACATGCACACACACAGCAGACTGAGAAATGACCACAGTCATAACAGAGTAATTGCACAAAGCCTTTTAATTCCATGGCTATGGGAGTTACTAGCCAATGCTGCTTCAACATCCAACTGGTGTTGCTGTTTTGTTCTACCAGGAAATGCTCCTGTCCTGACTTCAAGTTCCTGAAACTGGGACTGTTCTCCAACACAAAATCTGCAAATGTACGACCCACTGAAACTTTCAATAAACCCCCCAACTGAGTGTGCACCAAGGTTATCAGCAATCACAGACAATACAGTTCCCTTTATGACTTTTCCCAAACAGGGCACAAAAAGACCATTCTCTTCGAAGCTTGTCAAATCACTTAATAATGGCTCTAGCACTTGAGGATAGCCAAATTTCTTCACATCATCTGCCTTGCACAAAACAGCTAAGTAAATTGATGATAATGTAAACCTTAATACAAATGGAATATCAGCCAACACCCAGTAGATACCTGTTACTTTGTGCTTCTTAAGACAGGTTCCTAAAGGATTGCATATTTCAAAATCATCTGAATAAAGTAAAAGTTAAAGTCTTAACCCGTTTAATCCCAAATTTTTCCCTGTAAAATAAGTGCAAACATTTCACTCCTTAGACCTCCCTAACATATAATATGTATGATTTTTTTCATTTCATGTTGGTTATGTTAGTGAAAATGTAGGTTTTATACTCTGCAACAATTGTTGCTGGTGGGAAACCGCATAATCTAAATTTACACAAATTCTTCAATTTGACCTATTTACACATGCAAAGAATAAAAATAACATGAACATGAGTAACATATTATAACTAGGCATGGTTACAAATGTGTTTAAAACTTTGTTAGATACATTTATATGTCATTTCAATGCATACTGAAGGGAACTAACAAGGACAACAACACAATTACTGTATTTCATAGTCTCATAGAACGGTTAAATAACCGTAGAGCTAAGAGTGTTTGAACTTACAAAATAAGAACTGATACTAGCTTGTAAAAAATAAAATAAATTCACATTGTCAGTAAAAAATGTGCAGGTAAGTATTCACTGTACCGCAAAAACAGTGCAAAAGATACAAAAACAGTGCATACTGAAGGCGCACTATTAGTGACAAAAATTTGAATATTTATTTTACAGTCTTATGAACCAGTTTCAATAGATTGGATTTATGTAACAGCTGAAAGGCTTATTGGTTAGATTTTACTCTCCATGAAAAATTTTGAAGCACTCAATGTGGAGTGGTACGTCACACTTCTCACATCCATACACAGTGCGGTTATAGCATCATCTGCATCTTTGGTAATGTTTTCCTGTGTTTACAGGCCAGTGATGTTTCCCATCACCTCTTGTGGAATCCTGAGGTTTCACAGTTGCAGATCTTCTGCCTTGCCCAAGAGGCTGTTTTCCATATCTCTTGAGGAGATCCAGGGACAAAACCCGCTGAAAGCTCAGGAGGTCATAATCACTGCCAACAACATCTCTGAAGAACAGCCAACTATTCACCACTGCACTGTGAAGGGACCAGACCAGGATTGGCCACCACCACTTCTTTGACCTTATTGCAGATCTACTGTATATCTTGACACATGAAGATCATGCAGATCCACGCCATCCATGTTTTGGTTATATGCAAGGAAACACAAAGGTTGTGGCACTTTGACAACTTTTTTCTCTTTGCTGCACCTGGATGCTTGACCCTCTGAATATCTTTCTACAGCATTGGTTGCTATGGTTACAACACTGTTATCCTTCCATCGCACCAGTAACTTCTCCCCCTCTGTAAGGACCTCCATGCTTCCACAAGCCATTTTCCTTGACACCTGTGAAAGGGATGTCATGCAGACGGCACTGTCTCAGGGTGCCAAGGGACCCATAACCGCGTTTGGTCATTTCATCAATGAGGCTAAGTGAGGTGAAAAGGTTATCATGCACAAATGTGCATCCTGGAGGGACTTCTGCTTGTTCAGCCAGACCAAGGACTACACTTGGGCCCTGTCCTAAGCCAGTTTCAGGCAGATGTGTGTGGACTCCACAATAGGGCTCCATGTGAAACATGTACCCTGTGAGTGAAGCAAGGCTCCACAACTTGTATCCAAACCGGATTGGTTTGCCCCTGATGAACTGCTTGCAGCCATGCCTGCCATAATAGGGTATAATGCTTTCATCAATTGACAGCTGTTTTGTGTATGGCATCATCTTGTAGGTGTCTTTCAGTGCACTGAAGATGGGCCGCACTTTGTAGAAAGGATCGTCTGTGGCCTTTGAGTTATCCACCAGATGAATTGAGGCCATTATCTCGTCAAAGCGGTTCCTTCTTATTGCATTTGAGATGGCTTCATTGTAGACATCAGGGTCATATGACCAATACATGTGCCTCCGTGGTACTGAACTGTAGCCAGATGCGAGCAGAACCCCATGAAAACTCAGCAACTCATCCATGCTCAGATCAAGTGTCTTCCCTTTGGTTTGCATTGAGTAGAGGTTTGACATCTCAACAGTGGGCTCCCTCAGAGTAGGAGGATAGGCTACATCAAAAGGAACAAATCAACAGGGTCAGGTTTAGTTTGTTTTATGCAATCTAGTGCAGTTGGACCATAGGTCACAAAATCTGGTGTACCGGATGCGGCTGGGCGTCGTGATCTTTTAAAAATCCTGTCCCTACTTTGCTTATTTTTTAAGTGTTTTTTGGCGTTTTGGGGTTTCATTTTCTTCAGGACATCACTTTTTTCTGGTTTGTGTTCTGGGTTTCTGGCTGGACACTGTGGAAGATTCACCAACTAGCGGCAATGGGTTTTCTCCAACACCAAATGCTGCCGGAGTGAGAGATGAGGGAGTGGGGGAGTTGGGAGGGGGATTGGCAGGGAGGGTCTGGGGGTAGTTCAGGACTTATCAGGTTAAAATCTTTCTCATCCTCCAGATAGGTCACCTCTGCTTCACCATTCAGCAGTCTAGCAGGCAAATGGCCTGTTTCACCTTGGTACTTTCTATCTGAGCAGTCACTATCACAGTCACTTTCAATTACATGTTTTTCAACTGTAGGAATGACTGTTATGTAGCACACATCACTTTGAGGTTGTTTTAAGTCTAGAAGATCCAGAACCTCTGATAGTTTTAAGCTGTGTAGAGAAAAACATAAGAAAAATAGAATAAACAGCTAAAACTTAGCATAACGCTATGACTATGTGTTATGCTAGCAGCAACAAATGTTGCCGTGGTTACATTTACTCTTTTTATGATCAAAAGTTATGCAGGCATATAACTCTCATTATTTATCAGTAGTAGACCCTTTGAATAATATATGTACAAAATAGTTCACTTATATCTGTTAATTAAGGTATTTTACTTACATCCTCTTGTACAAGTTTGAGGCAGACATTTCCCGCCAGCTTGCATTAGCTGCCAAAATCAAAACAGCACTTTTAGAGCTTCCAAAAGTAAAAAAAAAAAAAAAAAAAACGGGTTAACTCCTCTCCAGAGAGAAAGTTGTTTTCCTTGAAGTGGGAACCATCACAAAAACTAGCATACTGACATAAAGATCCACAATGTCTTGCACTCTTTGACACCTTCTCCTGAATGTCCCCATTTTTCAGAATTTGTGACAAAGATTGCAAAATTGGTCTTCCCCTCTCTTCCCCCTTGGCTCAACAATAGAGAAATGTTCCTTTAAGTACCTATTTCTCTGGTATGCTGTACCAAGAGGACCTTCTTCACATAAGGCTACACTGAGAGGATTTAACTTGCAAATGCTATTTACCAAATCTGTGATTACAGATTCTTCAACAATGCAGTTATGGTTTTCTAATGTGTTATGGACAATGTTTTTGATAACAGGTGCTGAAGCTGAACAAGTAATAAATTGAAGCTCCTCTACAATTTCATCTACACATCTATTAGACACATTGAAGATGCAGTCTAATTTAAACAATAAGGAACCAAGCTGATCAACAATGACTTTAACTAAATCTTCACCCTCTTTGACAAGTGTTTCATCAGAAGTAACTTCACTTTCATCTACCAACGAACTACTATGTTCCGTTGCCTGACTTGGATGTGTCTGAAATACTGTATTTTTAAAATCTTCAAGGCAGTGAGGATTGTGCTTCCTACTTTTATGTGAAGCAAAAGTTGAATATACTGTATAATAGTACTGTAGTCACAATCTTTAAAAACACAATTAACAGTTTCATGCTTTTTCAGATGAGCTCCAAGGTGTTCAAAATATGGCCTTTCTGTGTGGAACCTATTTGAATTACATACAAGACATGAAAATGAAACAATTTGCCCTAAATGTTCAGTTTGTGTATGATCTCTAGACAAATGTGTGTGAAGTTCAGCACTAAATGTGTTGATGTTCTACAGTTGCAATTTTTGCATGACCATCTCATAACATAGGAGGCCTACTGTTTCTCCCTGATGACACAAGCCATGAAACCCGTCAATCTGTCCTCCCTAGACCTCAACTGTCCACTGTATTGGCTTGTCCTAAGAAGTGGATCACTGTAAATGAACAGACAAAATTTGTGATTTTAAACATTGATTTTAAAGTGTTCAGCCACACTTTTATTTTGCATTAAGAATAGAAAAAAGAACAACAACAACAACATTACATTAATAACACCAGCATTATGTCATGCTTACATAGATTTCTACTTGCTTAAATGAGATGAATGTTGCACCGTTAGACCCGTCACTTCTCACTGGATTAGCTGGAAAAGTCATTGTCACAAAGCTGAAAACAGGCTTTTTTATGACTTTTCAGAGATGCATGGATCTCACAGTACAGCAACACTACTTATATTATGATCTTATAGAATATGATGCATTGCTGATTAAACTAGTCAAGAGTGTATGAAGTAGTTAAAGTGTGCTCATCCTGAGACATCTACAGCAGTAAAATAGAACATACACATTAATGCAGCAACAGTATTAATCCCAGAACATCATATTCAGTACTTACTGCAATATGTTACTTAATTTACTTACTCAAAGTACATTTTGCTGATACTTAGATACTTAAGTTTTTGAATGCAGGACTTTTACTTGTAGTGGGGTATTTTCAAAGTGTGGTGTTCAGTAACAATGGCTTGAATGTTTTTTTCACAGTCAGCATACACACCAATTAAGCCAGCATTTTACATTAGTTTTGGTGCGTTTGAAATAACTTAACTTAGCCACTGAAATAAACGTATAAGCGTAACATACCTTGCTAACATTAACCTGATACGATTACTTTTTCTGCAGACACGCGGCTGAAGTTAACTGATATTTCCTCTCTTTTCCTCACTTTTGAATAAGCTCTCTCTCTTTTTGGCATCTTATAGTGAAATAAAATAGCGGAGCTTTCCTGCACGTTTTGCAACTGTTTATTTTTTTCCTCTAATCTTGTAACTTAAGCTAGCTAGCTAAAAGTTATACCTACTGTACAGAAATAACCCTTCATATGATTAAAACAGTAACATAACGTCATATTGCATGAATCATACCAAGAACCAAACTATCAAAATGCACGCAGGCACATGCATATATTATCACAAATGTAAAACAGAGGGGCAAAAACTTAGGTTAACGTTGTATCTGCAGTGATCCAGTCATGCAGTCCGAGCGGCATTTCTGTGAACCTCCATAACAGTAACCGTCCTCTCTGACGCTTCTGTTTTTCTTTGTGTTGATTGCTAAAAATCGCAGATTCCTGTCTGTCCAAATGCACGTGTGGATTCAAACACAGTGCGTGTGGCATCACTTATGACGTGTGAAGCAAAGTACAACAAGAGTTGGTAACACTTTAGAATAACGGTCGCTTATAAAGCATTAGTAACTCTTCGTAAATAATGAACTAATAATAAACTAAACATTTACAAACATTCGTAAGTGAGTAGGAAATGCTATGTTTATATTAAATATGTAAGTTATTCCTCATTTGAGTAGCATTAATAAATGATTGTGTAATAATTGAACAAATAATTTAGTAAACAATTACAAACTTTTACAAACATTTGTAAATGAGTAGGAAATGCTATGTCTATATTATTTATGTAAGTTACTCCTCATTTGAAAAACATTAGTAAATGATTATGTTATAATTGAATAAATAATTAAGTAAACAATTACAAACTTTTCATGTCTTTTGCCAAAACCAAACCAAACAAGTTCACTTTTCTCCAATGTATTGTGCATCATTTGTAGACTTAGTATAATATTGAAAATATTATTTTTAAATAATTAGTAAACTATTTCTAAGTAGTCGTAGATATGTTACTATTGCATTAAGAGTAGCTTGTAAATCATTAAGTGTGATTGAAATGAAAGCCACAGAAGCATTAACAGAATGTGTATAGACACATGCTAATGTGTTAAATAACATTTACTGGATGTCTATATCTGCTGCATCCAGGAGTAATAGATAATGAACTTATTATGAACAAAACATTTAGATAGTTTTTATAAATGATTAGGACATGTTATTTAGAATGCATTGCCTTGGCAATGTATACTTACAATAAGTATACAGAAAACATTAAACATTTATTCATTATTGTTCATATGTCACTAAGCTTTTGTTTATCATTTATGCAAGCCTCATGGGGAAGACCGCAAATGGCCCAGATTCCTTTCCTGTTATGAATTATTTCTTAATACTTTATCAATGATATGCAAAACATCTACAAAGTTAATTCCATCCCCTAATCTGAAGTGGAAACATGCCCTCTTACACAAACACTTACCTCAATATCTGTACCTCACCATAAGATCTTATAAATGATCAGTTAGAGTTTGGACTTTATTTACAAACCCTTTTACATCCCCTAATCTAAAGTGGAAGCATGCCCTCAAGTTGAACACTTACCTCAATATGTGTAACTTAGTATTACCTTTTACAAATGATCTATTAATGTTTACATTGTATTTACAAAGCTTTTTTCCTCCCCTAATCTCAAGTGATAATGTGTCCTCATATTCAGACACTTACCGTAATATGTGTAACTCACTATTACCTTTTACAAATGATTTGTTCATGTCAACAATGTATTTATAGACTTTTGCACAATAATTACATTATTTCATTTATTATAAGGTTGATAAGAAAAAAGGAATCATACAGAATACAGAACAAAAATGCATTAACAGACATTCCATTTCTAAAACATGAGCTAGTAAACTAGACTTTGTACATTTTGCCAATGTCATGGAAGAGGCGGCCTAGGGGTCCATTACGATGACCTTTTCCCAGCCACTCCTGCCATTCAATCACTGCCAGATGATCCCTCAGCAGCTCTTCTGTGCGTTTTCCACGCAGCCTCCACACTGTTTCTTTATATGTTCTCCAGACTCTCTCTCTCTCTCTCTAAATGTTGAGTGTGTGCTCCTGTTTGGGCATTCACAAATGACACACTATGGTTCACTGAGAAATGTCTGTATCCTAGCTGGGGCAGTTGTCTATAGGCCCGCCACTTATCACTGATGATGGTGGATCCTCTCCTTGCATGGTGGGCTAACAGTGGGATCAGATCTCTCCTTGTTCTCTTTTCCACCAGCCGGAGAACTGGCTTTGTCCCTGTGCCTCGTCTCCTTACCCCCAACATACCAAACACCCACTTCTTCCTTTTCCAGGCACCGGCCACTCTGCCCCTACCATACTGCAAAACAAAAGCAAACAAATTACCCAGAGCCCATAAGCAATGTATGAAAAACATCTTCATAGATCAAAGACTGATTCTAAAAGTGGCGTAAATAACCAGGCTAATACTACGACATGTAATTGTAGGCCAATTTTCACAATAATTGTACTTGCCTTTCTCTTGTGCCGGAAATTACTTTCATCTATTACGATGAATTGCCTTCGTCCCCCAATGCGTTGCCCTGTTCTGCTTCTTAATTTTTCTATTGCAGCGACACAGACGTCACAGATCTTTTTCGTCATCTTTGTCAAGGATGCGGAACTGCCAGTGATGCCATCTTCCAGCATGTCAATCTGACATAGGCGAAGTCCTTGAGAAAACCTTGAAATATATGAAAATGCATTAAATAAAGAAGCAGTGAGATATTTTATTGCAACAGCCAATATATGAAGACTCAATTGACTGCACCATATAAGCCTATTTGTGTAAAATCATGTCTTTAAACATGACACCACAACTTATACCTGTTGCTTGTATAACTGAGGTTGGTTTGACCGCTCATGGATCTCGAACCTGCCACCTCGTCAACTACAACAAATCCACGGCATGGGAGTCAAATGCTCTAACCACTGAGCTGAAAAGCTCAGGCTTCCAGCTCAGTGGTTAGGAGTAGGGTTGTGAGGATTTACCACGTACTGCCGCCAGCAGAGGTTAAGAAAGTGTAAATTAAATGCTGTAGGACCTCATGAGCATAAATAAATTAAAAGATACATCTGCATGCCGTAATTTTACACTGGCGGGTTATATATTATTGTAGCCTAATTAAGAACATAAATATGGTTATAGGAATAGGGTGGTCCAACTGGAAAGTTAGGAGAATGGGGGTTGAGGAAGCAGCTTCTCACATTTCTCACATTTGAACCATACTTGAAAAATAAAAGTGAAATAAATACTATAGCCATCTAAGAGCTTTGAACATTTTGTTTGTGTTGTAACCATTGTCAACCAGCATCCAGCCAACCTGGGCAACATGCAGCACTACAGACAGGGAGTAAAGTGTGCTAGCAAGGAAACTTAAACACTTTGTTACAAGTTACAGTAATTCTTAAGACTTCCGGAGAGAGATTTAACCACACCACAACTATCCAGCAGCTGTGACATGTAACAAAACATGGTGAAACAAATACTGTAGATGTCATCAAAAAGAAAAGAAAAATATACTAACCTGTACACAAATTTCATCCAGTTAAACAGGGTGACCTTGGAGTGGCTGAAAATGGACTTGTCTCTAACAGACTTTTTCGTTTTTCTGTGGCGTTTTTGACACCTCCTGTAAAGAAAGGGTGTTGGGGAGTCAAGGGCATATAAAAATTTGAATGGTTCATCCCATTCTCTTGCAAAACAGTTTGCCTTACCTTAATCTAAATACTTAGCCAACTAATCACTTAACCAATCGCCTATGACAGTGGTTCCCCAACTCTTAACTGCCATGTACCCTCTGAGACATTTGATGTCCTACAATGTACCACCAGCACCGGCTCTCTACAATAATATATTATTGATACATAAACAAAATACATAGGCCTAACCATGTTGTGAAAACTGTGTTGCAGGGCGTTGATTAGCTCAGTTGGTAGAGCGTCCGCCCCATGTACGAAGGCTTGGTAGCGGCTTGGGTTCAATTCCCACCCGTGGCCCTTTGCTACATGTCATTCCCCATCTCTCTCTCCCACATTCCTGTCACTCTTTGACTGTCTCTATCCAATAAAAGCTTGAAAAAGACCAAAAAACTATCTTTAAAAAAAAAACTGTGTTGTGGGCCCATTGCGGATAATGTAAAATCCACTTCTTGTCTGTACCTGAACTTTATGGTAGTGAGACTTGAGAATCTATTCACAGATTTTTTTTCTATGTATCCCCCAATATTTAGCCAAGTAGGCTACCCCCAGGGGTAGGCTATGCCTGTTTGGCATCCACAGGCCTAGTGCACCCCCCCACTCTCAATAGGACAGTCAAGGCTGTTAACATGACTTACCACTCAAAGCGGTCGCGGCAATCACTGGTTTTTAGCTTCATTCCATGTCCACATTTGTTGCATTTTATCTTCTTCGCCAGGAGTTTTTTCATCTGCAACCATTTGATTAGCTTCAAATGTTTTTTAACTGTTTCCTTTCCCTCTGTAAGCTCTTTCATTTTTATAGCTAAGCGAGTCATGTTTTCGTTATGATTCTGCCTACGCCCGCCAGAACAGAAACCAATTTAATCCTAGTCCCGCCAGAAATAGCAAATGAAAGGTAGTATAGGTATGTGGTCCCTCCCACTCAACCAATCAGGCCCAAAATATAAAATAGGATAAAGTATTAGGCTAGGCTTCAAGTCAAGACTTGTATTTTTAAAATACTTTGAACATATTTTAGTACTGTCAATACGTTTGAATGAACTGGACGTTGTCACTAGGTAGGCACTACTTTTCTGTTTTACCTATTATATGAGAACGCTCTGATTGGTTGTATGAGAAGCGAACTTTGTCAGAGCGGGAGGGAGAGAGATTTTGACAGGACAAGCAACGGGATAGAATAAGTCGGTAGCCCAGCCTAGACACTTTGCTCACTTGTTAGACATGGCTACACGGAGGCCCATGACACGGCGGCGGCAGCGCAAAATGAGGGCAACTCAAGATTCTACAGCTCCTCACACATCAGAGACGGTTGTACTTGAAACTTTGGCCACCAGCGAAGATGAATCTACCCCCTGTACAGGTAAGCATTTTCATGTGCTTGGTATATTAATTGGAAATTTAAAAAAAAATAATGCAACACGTATAACATGCAAGTTGTACCTTACTTTGTACCACCATAACCCAGTCAATAGGTTATGAGTATAACCTTATGCTTAAGTGCTCACATATAGTAGAGTGGCCGACACCAAGGAACCGGCTACGGTGTCTGCTGCATCATTCAACCAACTAGCATAGCCAAAAGTTCGCTAGCAATGCTAACCGACTGTTAGTTTATTTTGTCAGGTCAGCGTTTAATTTTATTCTTTATTCTGGATCAGTGTGCCTTAAAATCCATCTCAGTCAACATCACAATACATTTTAATTAGCTGTGAAATCAATATTATAACCACCATCCGATTTAAAAAAAAAAAAAAAAAATGGGTTCCAATTTTTAAAGTTAGTGTCAGTTGATGCTAGCTAACGTTAACTAGCTACTGGTAGGCTATCAGAGTGTTCCATATTTCTAAAAAGATGCATTCTGTCACGGTCTATTTATGATGGTGCGTGATAGGTGTTCCTATGAAGATTACATGTTTTTCGTAAGATTTAAGGTTTATGAATTAAAACTTGAAAACTGCAAGCTGAGTTCGTCATGTCAGTAGGCTACAGACTCTCAAAATGCCAGCTGTTACACAGGCATTGTTACATGTGACAGCATAACGAGCAAGAGAGAAACAAGGCAAGATTTCTGAAAGTCTGTGTTCATGTACCCTCAGTTAGGCTACTGAACGTCAGGCTACGAAGGAGCAAATCATAACAGTGTGCTAGATGTAGATAGGTTTAAAGCAATTTAATTTAGGCTGAAGTCATTTGTAAATTGGTAAAAGTAGCCAACTGTAAAGTCAGTTTTGTTGTTTACTGGGAAACAGTACATGGTCATGGTTAGGCTAAATAGTTTAATTTTAGTTGACATGACATTGATAAGACACAGTTTGTATACCATAGGTAGCCTACTATTTAAAGGAAAACTACTGACATTCTGTCTCCCTCTTTGTCTCTCATGCAAGCACCGACAGCCCCAACTGTAAAGACACAGCTCGACAAGGCCAAAAAAAGAGAAGATTCTCAAGCAAGGAAAATAGCTGAGCTGACGGAAGAAAGGGACTCTCTTTTGAAGCAATTGTCACAGTGTAAGTATTGCAGTTAAATTACCTGTATTACTTAACCTATGGGCCCTGTGAGAGGTATCGGATCACAATTTTTAACTTCACAACACAGACAGTCAATGTAATTTTGAATTAATAAATAATAATCAATAATCCATACTCTTTTGACCCTGTGAGGGAAATTAAGTCTGTGCCTTTACCCAATCATGAAATAGTGACATATACACAGCACAGTGAACACATAGTGAGGTGAGACACACTCTAACATGGTGCAGTTGGCTGCCTGCTTCAGCGGTGCCTGGGGAGCAGTGAGGGGTTAGGAGCCTTGCACAAGGGCACTTCAGCCATGGTCCACTGGTCAGGAATCAAACCAGCAACCCATCGGTTACAAGCTCGAAGCCCAAACCAGTAGGCCACGGCTAGTTGCGGTGTTTATCCAGGGTTTTATTCATTGAAATCCCTAACACTCCAACTTCCACCTCACTGTTTCAGTAAACCTGCTTGAAAATCAGTCATTTTATGTACCAAGAGATATTTCAAAGGCTAATGGAATTCTGGAGGGACAGACTATGACTGTGATAGGGTTTCAGTTATGACTATACTGTAAATTATGCTCCAGGAAAACATGTCCTCCCCAACCTTTAAGCATAGCTGTGTTTGTGGTGTGGTTAGTTGTGTAACTCATTGTGTTTCTTGTTAATGTTCTTGTAGCCACAACACCAGAGGACATCATCAAACGCTACAGAAAGGTACTACAGGCTTTCCGAGGAGGAAAAAACCTGCAAGAAGCGTACAGATCAGTAGGAGTTGATCGTAACACTATTTGCGCAGGAGCAGCGATTGTAGAATTGTCTGTAGTCTCTCCCACTAAGTTTGAGGAGCTATTAGCAAGCTATTCTCATGGAGATAAGCTCATGTCCTTTACACAGAAGTGCACAGATGCCATTCAAAACGACCCCACACTGATAGAGGAGGTGGAGAACCAAAAGAAAAGTGGGCAACTCCTCCCCATCAAAAAGAGGTCCTAAGTTTGTACTAGCCTGGCTCATGGTGTAATTGTTATGCTAAGAATTTGATCTTGAGGAGTTGACTTTGGTTGAGGTTCTCTTATCAGTACTGTTCGTACTAATTGTTCCACATGCTCTATATTTTTCGTCAGTATACCTTTTTTTCACATTTTTTGTATTTTAATTGTTCAATGTGTCTGTGAAAACAAAGTACACACATCAATGTTATGCTAAGAATTTGATCTTGAGGAGTTGACTTTTGTTGAGGCTCTCCTTTCAGTACTGTTCGTACTAATTGTTCCACATGCTCTATATATTTCGTCAGTATACCTTTTTTTTCTTATTTTTTGTATTTTAATTGTTCAGTGTGTCTTTGAATATAAAGTACACATATCATTGTTGAAAGACTGGAATTGTTACTGATGTGAACAAAAGGGTAGATTTTTATTTTAGGAATGCAGAAACTTTGGAATAGCCTATGCATTAGCCTACATGTGGACATCATTTGCAAAAGGCAACCATTTCTATATTACAAATTGCTTCCACTTCATCTTTAAAAAGTTTTGTAAATTGTAAACATTAACAGATGATTTGTAAAAGGTAATAGTGAGTTACACATATTGAGGTAAGTGTCTGAATATGAGGACACATTTTCACTTTAGATTAGGGGAGGAAAAAAGCTTTGTAAATACAATGTAAACATTAATAGATCATTTGTAAAAGGTAATACTAAGTTACACATATTGAGGTAAGTGTTCAACTTGAGGGCATGCTTCCACTTTAGATTAGGGGATGTAAAAGGGTTTGTAAATAAAGTCCAAACTCTAACTGATCATTTATAAGATCTTATGGTGAGGTACAGATATTGAGGTAAGTGTTTGTGTAAGAGGGCATGTTTCCACTTCAGATTAGGGGATGGAATTAACTTTGTAGATGTTTTGCATATCATTGATAAAGTATTAAGAAATAATTCATAACAGGAAAGGAATCTGGGCCATTTGCGGTCTTCCCCATGAGGCTTGCATAAATGATAAACAAAAGCTTAGTGACATATGAACAATAATGAATAAATGTTTAATGTTTTCTGTATACTTATTGTAAGTATACATTGCCAAGGCAATGCATTCTAAATAACATGTCCTAATCATTTATAAAAACTATCTAAATGTTTTGCTCATAATAAGTTCATTATCTATTACTCCTGGATGCAGCAGATATAGACATCCAGTAAATGTTATTTAACACATTAGCATGTGTCTATACACATTCTGTTAATGCTTCTGTGGCTTTCATTTCAATCACACTTAATGATTTACAAGCTACTCTTAATGTAATAGTAACATATCTACGACTACTTAGAAATAGTTTACTAATTATTTAAAAATAATATTTTCAATATTATACTAAGTCTACAAATGATGCACAATACATTGGAGAAAAGTGAACTTGTTTGGTTTGGTTTTGGCAAAAGACATGAAAAGTTTGTAATTCTTTACTTAATTATTTATTCAATTATAACATAATCATTTACTAATGTTTTTCAAATGAGGAGTAACTTACATAATTAATATAGACATAGCATTTCCTACTCATTTACAAATGTTTGTAAAAGTTTGTAATTGTTTACTAAATTATTTGTTCAATTATTACACAATCATTTATTAATGCTACTCAAATGAGGAATAACTTACATATTTAATATAAACATAGCATTTCCTACTCACTTAGTTCATTATTTACGAAGAGTTACTAATGCTTTATAAGCGACCGTTATTCTAAAGTGTTACCCAAGAGTTTCATAGTTACTTAAAGGCTCTGTAGGTATAAATAGCTTGTTTTAAGACATTTTAGGTGATTCTATTTAAACTGTAACATAGTGATGAATATTATAATTAATTTCTGCCATATTCTGTAAATACAGACGAATAAATCTGACATACCTTCATTGAAATGATGAGTTGGGCACAGAAAAACTTGATATTTAAGTACAACACACATTTTAGTTGGACTGACTGAGAGAAATGAGCTGAGTAACTATCATTTGGACCTCAGTCATGTCCAAAAATCACAGCAGAAATAAACATGTTTACAGCCTGGTACCAATAACAGATTTGGTCTCTGTAGCTTATTTCCCCGTTCATGACAACTGTGACAATGGTTTACTGCGCAAAAACAAAGCAGGAACAGGACTGGACTTTTTCTGTGGTGACAGTTGAGCAATGTAACCAGTGTAGCTTAGCTGCTAATTGTAGCTAGTTAGTGCAGCTAATATGCTCATTGTTTCAAATGGGCAGTTAAAGCAAAGTTATAAAATTATTATCTAGTCAGTAATATTGAGTGTGTCATCTCTAAATACTGATATTTCAACATGCACTGATAAAGATGCTCTGAAACTATCCTCTCTGACTCACTGACTGACTTAAACTTCCCTAAAAAATAATGGGCTAAATTACTGCACAGGTCCTGAATAAGTCCTGTTGTGTAAGAATCATTGCAACAGCAGAGCTCAGCAGCAGCGTAGAAGAGCAAAGATTACAATGATAGCAAAAACTTCTGATTCTTCTTCTCAAACTAAACACCGAGTTGATGAACTCAGTAACAACAATCTGCACTTAAAGCACAAAAACACAGAGATATCCTTTTAAAATATCATCATGACAGGGCCAATCAGTGTGGTGGGAAACAGTTGGTCATTGAGACTAATTATGGTGGTAGGTTGAGAAAGATCCCACACTCTGCATGGGACTACAGTAATAGCTATTAGTGTAAATAAAAATAAAATATTTAAAAATAAATGAATCCTGTCTGGATGGAACTTTAGAATGCTACTTTGCATATACTTCTTTCTTTAGATTCTTTGCCTTTGATGTCACATTCAGTGTGACCTCACATTCTGAAGGCAACAGCTTATAAGCCCTCAAAACTCTGTACTAGTACACACTCTTCAGGTATCTGCAGGTGTGTCTTCAAGTTATCTGGACATCGTGTCTGTGGTTTTACAGAACTTGAACGTGAACATCACTCAGTCTTATTAACCTCTGAAACAACATGGAGGATCTGAGTGACAGCAAGAAGAGGGCTGGTGATGGTGGAGAGATGCCCAAAAAAAAGATGAGGTGTAACCTGACAAGCCACATTGAACACAGTGAGGTTTCAGTGGCGGACAGAGTGGCTGAGACACACAACAAGAGAAAGACCAGTGTTGATGTCCAACCACCTGTAAAGAAGACAAGGTGTACTATCAACAACACCTCCTACTCCAGCTCACATGTAGTAGAGAACTGCTCGTCTGGAAAGAAGAAGGCCAACGATGATGGCAAGCCATCAAAAAAACGGGGAAGGTGTATCAGTTCTAATGCCAGTGACCCCAGTGTGATAGTAGTGAAGAATCTGTCTGTGGAGACGAAGAAAACAAAGGCCAGTGATGATGGTGAGGCACCTAAAAAGAAACTGAGGTGTAGCCAGAGCACTAGGAGCACTGATGTGAAGAGGGACGTCAGTTCTGATGAAGATGCAGGTGACGTCAACCAAAACTTAAGCAGCGCCTCATCACAAGAGGAGAAAATCTTTGAGATGTCTTCCTCAGCAAACACAAGCACAGGTAAGCTGGAAAACCAAACGACTTAGATTTAAAGCACTTTTTATTTTTATATAAATGTTAAGATTATGGTCTGGATCAGTTGAAACATTAACATTTAAAAGTAGAAATGTAATCCAAAGTAAAAATGTCCCTCTGTGTGCTTTTAGCTGACTTTGAAGACAAGTACCATGAGCTTGGTCGGCTCGGAGCAGGAGGCTTCGGCTATGTGTATGATGGCTTGCGTAAATCAGACAATTTCCCGGTAGGAAACACATTCACACACACATCATAACATTCACTGATCCTCAAGAAGTACCAACCAAATTATTTTCTGTCTTGCAGGTCGCAATCAAGCACATTCCCATAGAGAACGTGAGATGGGAACAAGTGGTGAGTACTTTGATCAGATGTTGACCACCAACTGTTGGAACTAAAACTAAACCTGAATGTTAAATATTTTTTTCATTACTGTGGATGAGCAAAACTTATAGCAGGTCATTTACCACTTGGTATGTATGCATTTATTTCCTGTAGACTTGCAATGGGAAGGAGTTTAAAATCATCCTTGAGGTCGCCTTCATGCTGAAAGCTGCCGGTCTACCAGGATCAGTTGGACAATCTGCTGCTGTGTCCCTCCTTGACTGGTACATTCTGGATGAAGAGTTAATACTGGTCATGGAAAATCCAGTTAACTCCATGGACCTCTTTGACTACGTTGAATCACAGGGAGGATCATTGAAGGAACATGAGGCAAAGGTACAGAGGCCGGCTAATTAATGTTTCTGTGTGTGTATTGTTTGTACTGTGTAGAAATGTTTTCCTTGCAGTCCTTTCTAACTCTGTCTCTCTCTGTCTCAGATGATCCTGAAGCAGCTAGTGGACGCAGCCATTGATATGCACTCCAAGGGTGTCTTTCATCGGGACATTAAGCTAGAAAATGTCCTGATTCAAAAGATCTCTGGTGTACCAAGAGTCCGTATCATCGACTTTGGTTGTGGCTGCTTCTCAACGGATACACCTTATGAATCTTTCTGTGGTAAAATATCTGTTTACTGCTCTTACTCATTTGTCAGTCTTTGAAATAATGACTTCAGTAATGTTGTTTATCCCTCATGCCTTTTCTTTCTTTTTCCTTCATCTCTCTGTTTGTCTCCTTCCATTGCTCTGTTCATGTGTGCAATAGGTACCCTTGCTTACTTCCCTCCAGAGTGGTTTCAATGTCAGAAATACTGGGCCCGTCCTACCACTGTTTGGCAGCTGGGTGTGCTCTTCTATTCACTGCTGAGAGGACATGAGCCTTTTACCACCACAGACTTCATCACCAATGACATTCAATTCGACAAAGCACTGTCCACAGGTAGGTCACACACAGACTTTCACAATTTAAAGTATATTTCTATCTATTCTTAAGATGTCTTTTATTCATTGGATCGCCCACCAACCTTTGATCTGCTGCTTGTTTCTCGCTTTTCAGACGTAAAGATTTTGCTGCACATGTGCCTGACCTTACACCCTACATTGCGGTCCAGTCTGGAGGAGCTAAAGCAGAGTCGATTCCTCAACAACCCAGCCCTGTGTTTACCTAGGGCCACCCTTTCTGAGTGCCTTTACTTATGAAAGGTGTCCTGGGTTCGGGTAGGTTCTTCCCACCATCATCATTCACACAGTCAGGACAGCATGACACATGATCTCTGAGTTAAAACAGCATTCATTATGGGTCGTTTAGCCTGACAGATTTCTCTGTTAAGTCCATTCTTTGCTCTGAAACTTGTCTTCTTTGGTCCTCTTCTAGCTGTGATAGACAGAAGCCCACCTCACTTCTATCTGCTGTTCGACATGCTGGACACTCATGTTAATAAACTGGAGGAACATGGACAAAAAACAACAAGAGGGAGACTACAAGAAGGAGGACTAAACATCTACAGTGTTAACACCTAGACTTTTTTCCCACCACTGCATCCTGTTGAACCTCCAGCCGTTCGTGTAGAGGGGATCTCTCTTTGAATTGCCTCTACCGAGGTTTCTTCACAGTTCTGAATGGACTGAGGATTTTGAGGAGTTTTTCCCCATCTTCATAGAGAGCTTGGGCTGGGTCAGGAACCAATGCTAATGGTGGATTGAACATTACAATGAATTACAAAACAGTAAAACACTGTATCTGATGTTGGACTGTAAAAATAAACTTGAAAAAATGAACTTCCTTTGACATGCTGAATTTGCATTTACTTCAGAGGCTAAATTGTTGTCAGATGAGGGTTAGGGTTACACAAATGTATTCTCACCACTTCTTGTTTATTTTATCTATGTGTGGCCTGGTCATAAATGAGAGACCGAACACAATTTTTTTTTTTTGTGTGTGTGTTTTATTCCCCGACTGCACTCATTTGAGAACAGCGTTAATGCAGTTTTGAGGATTTAACAACAAGAAAAACAAAATACTTTTTTTTGGTTTTCAGTACTTTAAGCTTCACAAGTGCTCTTCAACATTCATTAATGAAAACCTTGCACTTTCTTAGGTCTAACCTAGACAGCTTAAGGACAAAGGGACATTTGCCCTAGTAAACACCCGAACAGACAACAGCAGTGGCTCTCTCTAAAGAAAGAAAAATAAAAAATAATACATTTGTTAAGCCACATATCTCATTTAACAGTGAAACATTTTCTTAGTAAGCACTTCATAAATCTCGTACATTGTGTACAAACGAACATTTCATATGAACAACACATTTCAAGTCTTAAACTTACATTTACTGCAGTAGGCAACCTGCTCATAGGACACACACACACCTGGTCCTCAGGCTGGCCTATCTCTCCCCTCCACATCAATATACAAATATACAGAAAAATGGACAACAAAAGGTTTTAAACAGTTAGCTAGCACAGTGATAATAACATTTTGTTTCATATTTAATGATGGACACTCACGCTACACCCCACTGTGAATCTTAGCATTCATTAGCAACGTTCGCAGGATTTTGCCGCCTCTTTTTATCTGAAATCTCATGTGAACACCGCACTCTCGCGTGATTTGCAACTGCTGTTCTTAAAGCGACAGTGTCACATTACTGCTATCACACACATACTAATGCATCCTAACTATCTAAACAGGACAAAACAAAATGGCAACATATGTGAAGAAAAACTTCAATGGAGAAATAAAAATAATGTTTCTGATGGAAAAAAATGAATCAAAAAAGTGAAATGTATTTTACCTTTTAACATTGGCTTGTGATGTGAGAGCACTATATGCACCTTTAAACTCGTAATACTTTTCAAAATAGTGAAAGAGACATCTGATTGTAAATAAACAGTCTAGGGTAACCGTATGACTCACTCTCTCTCTTAACTGATGAGAGGCTATAGGGATAACAGTTTCAGAAACCCAATATAATGTTGAAATATGAAACATGAATTAGCTTTCAGTTACACATGTGACAAGGAAACAACACAAACACAGTATCTCAGTTTAACTTTGTATTAGTAATTCAATGTAGAAAATGCAAATATATTCAAATGCAATGAGCCCAGACAGGAAAAAGAAAATAGGAAATAAACACAAAAAAGACCCAGGTAACATATGGATTAGTCTCCGTTAACCTGAGTGCACTTTAAGTAAGCTTGCAACTGAATAAGAGTTATGCATCTTATTAATGATTTGTAATAATAACCCACCATTAAGATTAGAGAAAAACTAAATAACTGATGTGAATCAGGTTATTACCAAGAGGTAATACCACTAAAAACTGTAATTCCTTTAGCAGCCACTTGAGGCAGATTGCAGAAGTGAGTCGATTTCCATAAGCAGCCATATTAAAATGTCCAACTTCACAGCAGAAATAAACATGTTTACAGCCTGGTTCAGGCAATAGTTTTGGTCTCTATAGCTAATTTTCCTGTTCATGACAACTGTGAGGAGGGTGAATTTTTATAGAGCTCACCCGTTCAGATGATATTCAGGCTTAAAGTTGCACATTATTAACAGCATGGCCGCTAAATTGACAGGTAGGTGCCATTACAGATGGCTTATTAGAGCACCCAGGCGTCATTCAGCCCGCCTCAGGTCCGCCCATGATGTACGTCTTTACGGATATTTAGATTAGACGGGAGGCGGAAGAAGCAGTACATCCAACATGGCGGTGGCCAGCACTGCATGTTTTTGCCTTCAAAACAACGCTTCGGAAATCTACGGGTGATGTCACTCAGGCTCTGTCCATTCTTTATAATGTCATTGGGTATTACACTCTGATAACTACAGATTACACTCAGATAGTAGCTGGAGCAACACTCTCTCTCACTCAGAACATACAAATTCATTAAAATGGCAATTGCTAACAAAAGTTGAAAACACAAAATGGTCCCAAACAAAAGCCGTGCCCCATGTTGCATGGTTATTCCTGGCTTATTAGAGCACCCAGGCGTCATTCGATGATCCACATCTTTGCCGATATTTAGATTAGCTGGGAGGCAGAAGAAAGTTTGTTTGTTAAAAGCCAATCTAAATACAACCGGCACCAGAACAAGCAGCAGCGATGTATAATTTTTAATACACAATATTAGAGGTATGACCAGGTATGGGCAGCTGTGACTCAGGCGGTAGAGTGGGTCGTCCACTAATTGGATGATCGGTCGTTCGATCCCCGGCTCTTCCAGTCTGCATGTCAAAGTGTCCTTTGGGCAAGATACTGAACCCCAAATTGCTCCCTGTAAGTCACTTTGAATAAAAGCGTCAGGCACATGACTAAATGTAAATGTAAATGACCATATATGACAAGTATTTCAGTAAGAGCCACTAGGCCTTAAATTAACTATTCATTTATTTTGATGTTTTACTTGTCATCCTTTCAGGGAAATAGCAGATCTTGACATTTGCATGTAATCTAGCCACCCTGCATATTAGGGGCGTTTGTGTGTGTTTAGCCAGCAGGTCTAAACTCCTGTATGTGAGATTTGGGCTCCCCTAAGTCAATTCAGACCTTCACCTCCTCTAATGCCCCCCTGCCTCTCTACTCAGTCCAATTAAAGGCTGCTTAGTCAGCCAGGAAATGAACAACTCCAGCTTAGATTGAGCACAGCGTTCTGATATTAACTCTCAGCAGTCAAAGTTAAATGAATGGTAGAAAGACGTTTAGTGTGTTGAGCAATACATTTTGGATAGTGATGAATTTGTCAGCAGTTCTTACTGTGCAGATGGTGCGATCATTGCTCAAGAAAATAAAGCAGATGCACCAGATAAAGTCTTTGTCTTCTTTTCAGTTATTTAATTACATAATCATCATTTTTTTGATAAAAGTTTCACAAATTTTACTTCTTCTATTTATATAGAAATTTTTCTATTTTTCTTATCATGGTTTTGGGTTCACCTAAACATATCCTAATGAACCAAAAGCATCTTAAATATTATATAAATATTATTATATTTATATTATATTTTTCTTCTTTGCCCAGCATGAGTGGGGTTCAGCTTGAGGTTTCTGCTTCTTAAAAATAACTTTTCCCTTGCCACTAGCACCAAGTGGTTGCTCATGGTGAGATTTGTTGGATAATATTACAAGGACTACAGTCTAGACTTGCTCCATAAGTGAAGTGTCATAAGATAATAATAATAATAATAATAATAATAATAATAATAATAATAATAATAATATAATATTACAAGGGTTTTATCCAAATTAAACACAAAATACCACTTTTAATGTCTACTGCAGTCTCAAATTTATTCAACCCCCTGAATAGAATCCCTCATAAGAGCACACTTTTGAAAAATCAGGTGTTATCTCAAGCACATCTGATGTAAATAATCAAAGGCTTTATTAGTTGCATCAGTTACAAATAAATACCTGGACTGGAGTTTGTTGACAGTGATGTTTGATTGGATGTTATAAACATGGCTGAGCCCAGAGAACTGTCCAAAAAGTTAGAGAGATGAGACCATTGCCTTGCACAAACGAGGAAAAGGATACAAAAAGATAGAAAATGCATTGAATGTTTCTAGAGATACAGTTTGAAGCATAGTTTGCAAGTAAAAAGTTAAAGGAACAGTGGTTACACTACCCGGACGTGGCAGAAAGAGGAAGCTATCAACAGCTGCCACCAGATTCTTGAGGAGGCAGGTGGTCAAAAACACTCCAGTGACTGCAAAAGACCTACAGCAAGTCTTGGTGGCAGCAGGCACTAAGTTTCAGTTAGTACAGTAAGGCGCATACTAAACACTGAAGGGCTCCACAGAAGTCTTAAATAAGCCACAGAAGTCTTAAGATTCTGTTCTGTGGAGCAATGAAACAAAACTGGAACTTTTCGGGCCCATGGCTCAGTGTCATGTCTGGAGGAGGACAAATGAGGAATGTACTGAATAGAACACCTGCCTACAGTGAAGCATGGCGGTGGCTCTGTGATGCTCCGGGGCTGTTTTGCTTCCTCTAGGACTGGAAACCTGCACCGTGTGGAGGGCAAGATGGATTCAGTCAAGTATCATGAAATACTAGGAGGAAAAGTCATGCCATCTGTGAGGAAGCTGAAGCTTGGGTGTCATTGGACCTTCCAACAGGACAGTAATCCTAAGTGTACCTCAAAGTCCACCAAGGCTTAGTTTCAGAAGAAGTCCTGGAAGATTTTAGAGTGCCATCACAGTCATCTGACTTGAACCCCATCAAAAATCTCTGGTGGGATTTGAAAAAGGTGGTCGCAGCATGCACACCCAAGAATATTAGAGAACTGGAGGCCATTGCCCATGAGGAATGGGCTAAGATTCATCAGGAATGCTGTCAGAAGCTGATGTCTGGCTATGCATCATGTTTGCAGCAGGTCATATCAGCAAACGGTGCTCTACTAAGTACTAAAGACGCTTGTTGTGAAGGGGTTGAATAATTTTGAAAGTAGTGCAGTAGTCATTAAAAGTGGCATTTTGTGTTGAATTTGGAGAAACCACTTGAAATATCAGTTTTCTTGAGCTATTTAAATTGTTCTTGTTTGATTTGTTTATTGCAAACAACTGAAAGCTTGTCAATTTTGTCAATAAACCTAATTTTCAAGGGGGGTTGAATCATTTGGATTGCAACTGTAAATAAGTAAAATTGAATTTTTGGACTTAAATTCAGCCTCAGAACGTGGAACAGGTACAAGCAGGTGATATGATCAAAAGCTCCAGAACAGCTAATCTTGTGTTTTTCTCAACTGCTCTTTCCAAAATTCAGAATAAATATGCAGAATAATCTCATAATCTCATAATATCAGAAGCTCCATAACAATAATCTAAAAATTACCTCTCATGGTGAGAGTGACAGTTTTCTCGATAATCTTTTGATTCATACACAAGCAGCACTGGGTAAATAACCTTCCATCATTCATACAGGACTGTGGTACAGCTAGATCCTATCCCAGCATGCACTGGGTACTGCCTGGATAGGTCTCTGCTTTATCAAACAGAGAAACACATTAACACCTAGAGGACAATATAGATTTTCCAGTTCACCTGAGCTGCGTTTGTTTGAGCTGCGTTAGGACACAGAGCCCTGAGGGACTGCTCTGTGCTGACCACTGAATCTGCCGACGTGGCTGAAGTGGAGACCTTGAAGAGCTTTTAATCTTTCTGCCATTGTTGCACACGTTTCCTACAGTATTGCTCACTTGACTGCACGATTGTAGGCCAGTATGCCAGCACACTGTTCATTGAGCTCAACCTCAGTTTCAGTTCATTTAGGTTGAGAAATAGACAAAGACCAAAATACTTAAGGGATGAAAGTTATCACTAGTTCTCTTCGCCTCTGCTGCTTGTCTATCTTAGTTTCCTGAAGAATTTCTTCAGTTCAGTTCTTCAGTAAAATTTAGTGAACTAAAGAAGCCTCTCGGATGAGAGGCAACTAGTCCAGTTGCCTAACCTTCAATGGGTAGCAAGGCTGCCGAAAACAAGCCTAACTTCTTTAGTCTGTCACTCAAGCTTTACCTTTCAGGTGGTCACAGCAAGCAATCCGTAAGGACCCTGGACAGGAGACTGCATGAACACCAGAGAATAGACAACATCAGTTGTCTGTGGAAGCCAAACCAGATCACAGCAAAGGTCATCAACCAGGAGTCCATGGATCGCTAGAGAAACATCAAGGACATATACATGTGACGCCAAAGTCCATCTTAAAACAGAGACAGTGGTTACTGTCTCCCCACATATACAGCCACTCATTATGATAATTTGATACATAGGTCACATGATGACAACTGAACGTACATTAATAAACACTGTTTGCTAATGAAGACTGTTGGGTCTGTGTTTTTGGGATAACAGGCTGTCAAACAAATAGGCTCTCAGTCAAATGGGACATTTATAATTTATATTATTATATTATATTATATATATTATATTTATAATTAATTTATATTAATTTTATATATATTATATTTATAATTTCATTTTTAATTCCCATTACACACAAGTCACATCACATATTTAGGCCTTAATGTTTCCCCCAGACCATCAGAGCAATTCACCTTCACTCCACCATGAACCACTACCCAATATCTGCAGAATAGCTACTGTTGATGACAGTTGATTATCAATTTTTTAATGATTCCAATTCAACCCACCTTCACCCTGAATTTCTAGATTGAATACATTCCAAACTCTACTAGAAAATAATACAAAAGTAATTAAAAAAACAAACAAACAAACAAAACAAAAAAAAAAAAACAATGACATAAGGAGGCCTGAAAGCTCCACATCAGCCTCAATATATATTCACAATATATAACAAATACTAGTATTTTTTTCACTCACTCTTCTATATGCTCAGTCTGGGACTGAACCGAGTAAATAAAACCCGAAAGATAAAGATAAGAACTACATATAAGAGGGAAAAAACCCTTACTACAATTAACCTAATATAATATTACTATTGTTAGTATTATAATATGATAGTCAAAAATGTGTGTGTCTATGTATATATATGTATTTACTTTTTCTTCTTTTTAAATTTATAGATTTTACTAATTTATTAATTTTATCTGCCTCCTTATACATAGCTTCATATTCTTTTGGTGACACATATATAAATATATAGCACACACTGACATAATATTCACATTTACTCATGCTAATATGAAATGTCTGTATGTACAAGTAGTTCTCCCACCAACAAAACCTGAAACAAGTACATATTATTAGTTAGTAACCATATTCTTAACCAAAGGTGTGTTAAGGTTTTCACTAGTGTCCTATTGATAAAATCATACAAACACTATCCTACACAGCTTCCCACAGCTGAGTAGTGGTACTGTGTTTGGTTCAGAATTGAATTCAAAGAGTTGTGGTTAATAGTGGTGATCTATGATGCATGATGGTATTTTAATATGGCAGGAATATACTTTAAAGAAGAAAAGGCAGAGGGGATGAATTATTATTTTTATTAATGTTATTATTATTAGGTAAAAAAATGAATATTTTGTGAAAATCACAAGTAGAAACAACTCTTTGTTCTGTCACAGTTTGAACCACTTGGGTATATACTTAATATGACACCACAGCGAGCTCTGTCAGGCTGTTATTTTCATGTCAATCGTGTGGGCCAGCAGTCAAACAGGCCGACAAGTCAATGTGCTGTTTGTCCTCTTTGGAGTTAAAATGCATGTTGTCGACATCTCAGGGATGTTCGCTGTGGTGGATGTTAAATAAACTTCTGTTTATATAGAAGGGAGCAGTTTGGGGTTCAGCATCATGCCCAATGACACGTTGACTGGACTGGGGAAGCCGTGAATTAAACCACCCACGACCCACTCCACCACCTGAGCCCCAGCCACAGGAGACAATGCAGGTTTACTGGACTGTACTTGAAGGCCTCATTCAGCTTTTACTCCACTTTGTCTCCTGCAGTGTGAACTTACATCACACAGTGGTGCGCATGTTGTATACATAGTTTATCGTGCAGGTACAGTATTCCATTCCTCATGGTGCTGATGTACCCTTGACCTGCCTGAAGGACCCTTGAGGTGTGTGAAGGAGCCCACTTCACATCCACTGCAGAGAAGGTGAGAGCTCATGGATCCTGAAGATTGTTGTCTGTGCAAGAGCACGTGCACAGAATGACGTCACACTGTTCAATCATACCGTCAGGTAATTGAAATGTCTCCATTGTCCAGTGTAGGTATAGTTACGTCATTCTGAGTGGAAACAAAGAGCTGCATCGATAACACACATTTAAGTAGGCTCTGACCGGAAGTAACCTACCTTGCTTTCACAATAAGAGCGCAAACCTAAAATAAATCAAAAATGCACAATATAACAAATTGAACAAATATATGAAAAGTCATTATGGTGCTGTTTGTTGTGACAATGCAACAGTGACCATACAGATCATTCTAATAATGTGTATTTTACAGTGTAGCTTCATGCATTTGTATTTTCTTTACTGCCAATTTCTTTCATATGCACTGCAAATATTCACAGTGTGTGTACAGTTTTAGAATTACATCCTGATTTCATCCTGGATGGATGTGTGTATCTCACCTGTTTCTGTTTCTGTTCACACAACTTTCATTACCGCTCACATGTAACGTTTGATTGAGAAACTTTCTTTTGGAATGATTCACATTTTATGCATTTAGCTCTTTCTTGAAAATGAGATCTTGGCCTCACCATACCTGTTCAAATGAATATGAGTCATATTTAATGTATTCACATCTGTGAAGCCATTACCTTGTGTTAATTAAATAAATTAGATTAGATTAGATTAAAAATACACAGACCTTTATGTATGTACAGGCTACTTCTAGTAAACACCTAAAGTAACACCAAGTGACACCAAATAGACAAAACACCATAAATTGTTGTTAACTTCATATTTCAGTGTTAATGTTTAACATTAGATTTTTGCTAATTGTATTTTTCTATATAGATATAGATTTTTGCACA
The DNA here is from genome assembly GCA_033000465.1 of Sciaenops ocellatus. Taxonomy (NCBI): domain Eukaryota; kingdom Metazoa; phylum Chordata; class Actinopteri; family Sciaenidae; genus Sciaenops; species Sciaenops ocellatus. Next base: position 2,910,338 of record CP136888.1, on the reverse strand, counting down.
TATTCAAATACACGGTGACAGGTAAAGGAGAAGACACAAGTTTAGAGGTGCTGGAGAGAATCTAAGTACATTCACCAAAGTACTTTACTTAGTAGAATAGTAGTAATAGTAACAGAATAGCTCGTATAGGCTACTACTGTATACTTTACCTGCACTCCATTTTATCAGACAAATATTCACTTAAGCCACTAAAATGACTGTTATAGTAATTATGTTATAGTTATTTTACTGATCAGTATTTTTTATAAAGTGTGTTGATCTCATTAGATGTGATGTATTTTTATATAAAATAATTACATAAAATAAAAAGTGGCTCCACTCAGAGCAGGTATAGTTATTTACATGTTAATGAATCAGAAATAAATCATTCAAAATCTTGTTTATTTTATAATAATAAACTCTGACAAGAGCTGTGTGAGCAGTATTTGTACTTTTGTTATAATTACATTTATCTATGGTATAAATATGAAGAATGAATCTTCCATCCTCTTCAGCTGGAGTGAAAAAAAGTTCTGATAATCAGGAACGCCTCTCTAAGGCTTTTATTTTGACAGCAGAAACCGGTAGTGTTGTTGCCTGTTCTGTTGAGCTTGACGTGAATTGGTGCACAGCACAGCATGTATCTTCAGTTCCCGGACTGCTCTTCCAGCGCAGCTCCACAGCAGTGATCGAGGAATAGCAGGACATGTGGAGACAGTCCAGCCCGCTGGGACTCACCTGAACCCGGATCCGGTGTTTGACAGAAAAACCATCCGTGACAGTAAATGTTCTTTTTTTTTTTTTTTTAAATCAGCATGTACATGTGCGCGTGCATGTGAAGATGTACTGTGCGTTTATTCATTTTTGTTTCTTTTTTTCCTCCTTTAATTCAGACTGACGGATAATTGGAGGGCTTGCAGCGGGTCTTTGTGCACCCGGGCTGGGATGCTTGTCGGAGGGCTGCGCGCTGCGGATTCAGATGATGCCTGATTACTCTGAGTTGATTTCCCCTTTTGGTGGCTCTGTGATGAGACGCTGCTGTGCTGCACCGAGCTGATCAGATGATTTTCCGCTCTGTTCGCAGCAACTCAAGGTATGCAAATGCAACTGAAAGCTCCCTGTGCGCGCGCCCTGCGCTATTAAAGGCTCTGCAGCTGCTGCTACTATCGGAATGCAGGTGGGCTCACTGTGTTATCTGTCAGGAGCAGGATGAATTCACCCCTCAAAGGTTTAACATCGGTTAGTCCTCATTTGAACTGTGTGTAATACAATCAGAAAACTGTCAGTCAACATTGAATGAACATTGAGATATGTGTTGTTTCCAGGTGCCAAGCTTCTCCTGAGGTAGGACCATCTCTGTAGGTCTGTTCCAGCCACCCAGCAGCTATGGATCCCCTCCCAGAGTACTCTATGTTCCTGGTCCGGATCCTGGAGGAGCTGGACACTAAGCACAACACCATGTCCTACCAGGACCTGTGTAAGTCCCTGTGCGCTCGCTTTGACCTGGTGCACCTGGCCAAGCTCCGCAGCCTGCTCTTCTACACGGCCTGCCTGGACCCTGCCTTCCCGGCCACCCTCTTTAAGGACAAGATGCGCTGCTCCATGGAGGACCCACAGTCCAAGAAGCTCATGGTGGCGGCAGACATTGTTACCATGTTTAACCTGATCCAGATGAACGGAGGCATAGCCAAAGACAAGCTCCCAATAGTGCACAGAGCCAAGTTCCACAAGAACCAGTCAGTGGAACTGTGCAGGTCTGACAATGACGCCTATAAGTTTCAGGACTGTGATGTGGGAGTTAGTTATGAGCACATGGATCATCCCAGGGATGGACACCATCACCACCATCATCACCACCGCCCCCAGCAGCACCCCGTGCCTCAGAATGCCCCTCCCTGTCCTAAATCATCCGAGTGCAACAACTGCCAGCAGTTTATTCCCGCCTCCGTCCCCAACTTTCTTTTGGGTGTCAACAAGGACCTTAAATGTAGAGCAGCTTCTCTGGACAAACTCCACCATTTGCCCCAGTACTCCAGTGGCAGTCCGCCCTCTCCACCCTGCGAAATGCAGAGCACCTACTTTCCCATGGACATTGACAGCGAGTCCACGACCGACCAAGAGTCCCTGAGGCACATCGGCCATCCAGAGCCATTCTCTGTTCACCCCTGCATCCAGAAGAGGAACATCTTTAAGGAGGACTTCCACAATTTCGTGGCCTTCTCACCACAGGTTTGTGCTGTTGAAAGAGAGAGAGGGCTGTTTGATTCAGTATTTAAAACGTATTTTCATCAGGACATGTTGTGTTGAAAAGTAACAGAAGTGTGTGGTGTCCAAAAGAAGAATTAGACATTATCTTGTAGAGTCTAAGATTTCTTATGTAATGAGAGTTATTTTTAGTGACAGCTTCACTCATATCATTTTTTCAAATGACATATTTCGTTGACAGTTGAAACATCCACTGATAAGTGACTTAATATTTAATTCATTGTCAAAATAGACGTTTTACCAGTTAACCAGAGCAGGAATTAGTCATATGAATCTTTATGAATCTACATACAGTCTTCCTCTGATGCTGTGTTTCACTTCATTTGAAGACATAATTAAGAGAAATGTTGCATTACTTGATTTTACATGTCAAACAATGAATAATAATAATAATGATGAATTAAAAAAGTGTAATTGTTTAACAGAATCATTAAGAATCTCAGAAATCCCAATTGTAAAAATCTCAACAAAATGTTGACGTGAAAGTCCAACAAAGTGCAACAAATATGAAACACCTTGAGCTGATAAACAATGTAAGAAGCATTTTTAATTAATTTGTTAACTGATATATATGTTGATATGTAGAGAGAGCTGGGAGTACTGTCTTGTATCAAATGTAAGTTCTTATTATGCTAAATGACCCCATTCATAGTGTCACAATATTAAATATATTACATGATGCATTGACATGTAAGCAGCATTTTAATGTACTTTATGTGTGTATGTGTGCAAGGTTGAGTCTCAAAATACATCCCCATAACCTATACTTTATCTTCACATATGAATTATGCATTAATAATCAAGTAGGGCTCTCACACTGTCTAATTTATACACAGCTCTTTTTGGCTGATGGCATACAGGAGCCGACACAGTATAATATTCTATTTTCCCGACACAGATAATTAATTTCTGCTTCCGATCGTAAATGCCATATTATATTATCTTAACACTAAGCCCACATTATATTCTGAAGGTCAGAGGTCTATAATTGAAGTCTTGCTGTTTCCATGAACACAACTTGACTGAGTGCTCTTTCAAATAATTATTGCCTACAGTACATCAATCCTTTTGCTCGGTTTAATAATTCATTTACATTTTGTTTCTAACGTATAACCCCTGGAGGGCTCCACAGTTTGGTGATATTTAGAAAATTTTACTGTTCTACATTGATTTGTGTCCGTACGTATAATTAGTGGACTGTCTCTGATGTCTTTGCTGTTTGTTTTAAAGCCAATTCAGTCCTTGTCTGGGTTACTGTTGTAGGTTATCACCACTGAGTCCAAACAGGGCAAGAAGGCTTACCACAGGAGGGAGCTGCACAAGCCTGCCACCTTCTTCAACCACAGCTTTGAACTGCCCTACAGTAACCCCTATTTTGAGCCGCCACTCAACTCCCCTCTTCAGGACAGAAGGAGGGTGAAGCACGAGAGCCTGGACGACTTACAGGCATCCACATACTTCGGCCCGACCACAATCTCTGAGACCGTCAGCAGGAAGCACAGTAACAAACCAGGGAAGCAGCCATCGTGGCCAGTAAAGAGCCTCAGTCTTAACACGGAAGAGGGGCCGCCAGACTTTGAGAGGTCATTCCTGAACAGCAAACCACTCAAAGAAAACCACCATCACAATATCAGCATCATCAGCACTGACAATGAGCAGCATTTTCAGAGCCCAAAAGAAAAGGTTGTAGCTTCTCCATCTGGCTTTGCAAAGAAAACTAACGGAATAAAAACAAAGGATGTAGCACTAATGGCAAGTGGACCTGCAGGTTTGGACAAAAGAGAAGTAGCCAAAAGGTTTAGAGACAAAAATATGAACAGTCCATCCTTTCAGGGAGGGGACAGTTCCTCGAGTGTTGGGACTCAAACAGAACAGGCTGAGCAGAAGAAAGTGAAGGAGTACGCAGCCAAGTACAATGACAGAGAGAGACACACCTTCAAACACTCTGATGAGGACTCTGAGATCATTAGTGATGACATTAGTGACATTTTTCGCTTTCTGGACGATATGAGTGTTTGTGACTCTCTGGGCGTTGTCCAACCGTCATGCTACAACAGTAATGGGTCTCTCTCTCAGATAACACTAAAGTCAGAAGGCGACAGCTCACCTGAGCGCAACACGGTCAAACTAGCCAAGTCCAAGCTGGACCGTCTTTTCCATTCACTTGAAAACACAGACGACGAGCTCAAATCGAGTGTGTGCAAGCTGGTGATGAGGATCGGTGAGATCGAGAAGAAGCTGGAGTCTCTGTCAGGCGTTCGCAGTGAAATCTCCCAGGTGCTTTCCAAACTCAACAAGTTGGATGAGAAGATCCAGGAGCCCGAGCCCAATGGAAGACACGGGGAGACGGTGTCTGCATCTGGGTCCAATGCCACCCCTGACAAGCCGCAACCTCACCCTCATCCACATCCCGACAGCACCCTCTCACCTCGTGTTTTCCAGTGCCACACTACGGGCCACAATGTCAAAATGGACAATGGCTCCTCGGGGGAGTGGTGCTGCTCAGATGGGAGTAACAGTGATAGCCTCAGGGTAAAAGCTCTGAAGAAGAGCATGTTCACCAGGAGGTCATCCCGCTCACTCAATGAGGAGAACAGTGCTACTGAGTCAAAGGTCTCCAGCATTACCAACTCTCCACGGGACTGGAGGACAGTGTCCTACTCCTGCCACCATGGAGATGAGGGCAAGGACAAAGACAGAGATAGAGACAGCAAGGACAGACACCGGAAAGCCAAAGAGGTAGGTAGTGTTGTTAAATTCACTTTTAAATTAGACTGAAACACGCTGTGTTTATGGATTCAGTAATGGAATAATTAGATGAACATGCAGAATTAGATGTAGCACATCACATTCATTGACACTGGAGGGTGGCGCTGTAAATATAGGGGCATGGCATTTTCTCTGGTTCAAACAGTCGTAACATGCAAATACATATAACTTCCATGGTAATAGCAGAGGTATGTCTTTGTGAAACTTTAACATTTCTTGGGATTCAAAAGTGGGACAAAGTGTTTGCAGTGTATAGCCATTTCATTAGTATTTTTAACTTCATCATCAATCATTTAAACTCACCAGTTTAATAGTTTTGAACCAGGACTTTGGCTATTTGCATTGTATTATTTCTTCTTATATTCTTTGTTAAACCTGAATGAATTGATTTTGTGTCCACATGATAAATGTTCACTCCATTAACTTTGTTTTAGTCTACACCAACTCCAGAGAAAAAAAATATCTGGCCCTTTAGCTGCTAAATGCTCCACTGTATTCACCAGCTAGTGGCTAACTTTGTCAGTCTGCTGTTTGGTACTGGGCAGGTAGCATATAGTGAGTTTATCACTTCATAATAACCATAATCATAATAAATTACATGAATGTTACTAGTTATTATTAGTGCTATCATTCATGTTATTTTAACAATGTCAAATAGTTTCTTAATTAGTTTAGTAATGAGTTTGATAATGAGTATGTATATGATATGTTATGTTATCTTGGTCAATATCAAGTTGTCATGACAAAGTCAATGTTTAATTTAAAATGACACAATTTAACAAATGACAATAATACTCATAAAGTTTCATAAACCCTCATGTCAGTCTTATGCACTCCCCTGTATATAAGGCGAATAGAAGTGGTCCAAGCACAGAACCTTGTGGAACTCCGTGACTAACTCTGGTGTGCATGGAGGATTCATCATTAACATAAACTAACTGAGATCAGTCAAATAAATCGGACTTAAAGCAGCTTGGTGGGTTTCCTTTAATGCCAGTTAGATGTTAAAGTCTCTAATAAAATGTGATGGTTAAATGCAGCAGTAAGATCTAACAAGGCAAGTACAGAGACAAGTCCTTTGTCTGATGCAAGAGCTCATTTGTAATTTTCATTAGAGTTGTCTCTGTGCTATGATGTATAGCAAATCCATAAACTGTTATTATGGAGAAAGTCACACAACAGTTAGATATAGGTTAGATGTCGGTCCATAGTTGGCAACCAGGTTGAACTTTAGCTGCAGAGTGTGCAGCACAAATCACATTGTGTCTGAAAGGGCCTTAAATATGTATCAGGTCTTACAGCTGTTTCTAAGGTTCCTGTGTCTGAAGATAAATCTGTGCCAGTTGAGGGCAGGAGATGGTGACTCTATGGTTGTTTCTATTAGTTACAATTTTATCATTAAAGAAGCTCATGAAGGTCTGAAGGACTACTCAGGTCTACAGGAATACATGGCTCAGTGGAGCTGTGGCACTTTTTCTCTGTTAAGTGACTACGTTGTTCAGATGGATATCATTTAGGTCTGCAGTCAGGGTGTGGTTATCATGGCTTAATGACTGAAGACAAGGTTAAACCACTAGTCTGGCTCTGTACAAAGTTCCACATTATACTGTGTGTTTAACTTTCAACTGAAAAGCTGTGTGTAGTCTCTGTATATCCACATTGACTTGACTGCGTGGGTGAAACATTTTTTTGTGCTGATTATTTTGTTTGGTATTGATTTGATCTGGTTGGTGGTAGTATGGATATATTCATTCTTATTGGAGATAAGGTGGTTGGGATGACTGACAAACTGATTGACTAATCTAAAATGATGATGTGATGGCATTTGAAACATTTGTTTGTTGGTTTCAAGTTTTTGTTGAAGGTCTCAGCAGAGTTGTAGTGAGCACAGGTTTTGCTTGTGGTAAAATTACTGTGCCGAGAACACTGCTGTTGTTTGTCAATTAATAATTCCAGTTAGTATTGGCTGATATAACAAACTTGATATGAGAATTTTCCAAATGTTTGTACCATGGCAGCTACTGTTTCCCTTTAATATCTCCTAGTGTATTAAACCAAGGACTGGGATTTTAATACCTTGATTTAAATTTGCAGAAGTCAAAGACATACATTTCTGCCTGGTCTTATCATCCAACCAAGTTATTTTTTCCAAAAAAATAAATCACTGTCATGTGTAGGATAACCATGTCTAATAAATGATCAAATAATTATGACAGTGGTTGGCTTGTCAAGACACTGTGGGATGGATTATTTATCAAAGGTGGAAGAATAAAGGAGTGATAAGTGAATAAAACAACTTGAATATAAAAAGAAATAGAATAAAATGCATGCTAAAAATAGATTTAATGAGTGAGATATTTATGATGGTTTAGGGCTGTTACTTCCTGATGAGGTGAATCAGATTATTTCTGGTAGGAAGACTTTGGAACGCCCCATAAACAAAATGTGATGAGCAGTGCAGATACAGCCACTTAGAATGGCCAGCTGGTCCATGACAGGGCCCATACAGATCCGGAGCAGATCCCCGCTGGGTCCCAGCCTGGTCCTTGGGTGTAATGAGATACCAGTTCAGTGACGTTGAGGCTGTTCTGTAAATAATTTTCTAAAAAATATAGCAACTTCAAAACAATCATATTGATTTCATGTTTAAAGCTGCAAGCAACGACGAATGGGCCTTTGCACCACATGCATGTTGTGGCGTGAAACAGCTGCAGTTTGTGGTGTTCTAGTGTTTTGGACTACATGGGGTTAAAGGACAAATGTCATCAATTGATGACTGTCAAACAGGGGACTGAACATTTGCATGTAAATGGACGTGAAGTTTGGGGTAGATTTGACAATGTACAGCGTAGTAACACCAACTTCCTATTTCATGGTGAATTTCCTCTCAATTCATTAAGGATTTCAATAAAGTAAGATCCCTGTAAATCCCCTAAAATATGACCATTAAATTTAAAGTGTCTGACTTCCTATTTGGATTGAGGTATAGCTCCAAGAGATTTCTGGACATAATATATGTCTTCACAGATTTTCTATGTATATCAGTGAAACACACGTGCAGTGGCCACTGCTCAGGCCCTAATTAATAACTTCAGCTTATCCTCACCCACTTTTGGTTTCAGCACCACCCATGTAAGTGTGAGTGGCAATACTGATACACAACATTCAGTTGGTTGAACAGATATTGATAATAGTGTATTTGCTCATCCCTAGTGGAAAACAATTGCAACAGTGTACAGTGGAATCTCGACCCTGTCAACCTCTGTCAGGAAACAGGAAGAGGGTGGAGGCCAGATCAGACAGGTGCTGCTGGTGGATTGAGCTTGTTAAGGCATGAAGCCAAGAGTTATAAGATAAATTGGGAGAGAGGAGGAAAGAACTAGTTAGAGCTTAGAGATGAAGGTGTGGTGACTCTGGGAATTGACTCTGGGCACAAACCTTAAGGTTACAATTCGATTAACAGATGCTCCTACAATCAAATGTATGTTGTATGTTGTATATATACATATATTTATATATATATACATTTGAGAGTTCCCAAAACCATCATGGGTAAATATACCCTAGACACCTGCATGAATTATTCCTTATTTATACATCAGAGATATCTAAGTATCAAACCTCAGTAAGAAGAACATTCCAATAAATAAAATTATGCTCTTCGCATGAGAAATAGGTTTTCTGACACCTCACATGCAGAGTTTGCAAAGATTTTGCATGGAAACAGTCTTGGCATCTCTGTTAGCTGGTTTTATGGCAGAAGCTGGAACCATAGAAGGTTTCTAAAGCGGCCTTTTAATGAAAAAAGGATCATCCAATTCTGATTCGCCAGATTTCTCACTGTCGGCTTTGTATCTCTCTCAAACCAAAAGCACACAAACCAGAAGTATCTTCTCATCTTCTGTCCTGGCTTGGTTTACTCAGCTTCTATATCTGTCTTGCAGTCTATGCTGCAAAGTAGTGATACCAAGAAGTGTTATGGGGCATAAAGTAAGAGTACACCCACTTCTCCAGGCACCACTACACCACTGAATATCGTGTGTTAAAATTACATGTGCTGTGATATTCAGAGAACACAGTCCTAGTTTCAGCAACAGACAGGAGGAGTCTGTTCTTAAGTAGGATGTGGACTCTTAGAGGAACATTCACACAATTATCTGTTTCCAGAACTGTTTTAAAGGACGTAAACAATTTCCGTAAGTGTTGAACTTTTGTGCTACAGTTGTTTTTGTAGGTACATTTTCAGCCTTATTGTTTTGCTCCTCACACAGCCCTGCTGACTGGAGACGGGCTTTTAACACACCAACATGTTGAAATGTCAGAGTGTCTCTGCAGGTGTTAAACACACTAGTCTTTCTGTGTGACCTTTCCATAGAGCTAAATGGAGCGGATGTTAATTGAAATGGGGCCTGACCCTCAGCTGTCTTGATGCAGCCTTTTGCTGTGTCAGCACGTCTCTTTAACAGCTGTGTACAATGATGGTTATGTAATAAAACTGACCCGGGGATATGTCTTGATTTATTTCTCCACCCTCCTCACCACTACAAGAGGCAGAGGAATTCGTTTGATTTAGTATGTAAGTAAAATTTTTATATAAGTCAATTTAAAGTGGTTGTTCACTTAATTAAAACACAAATAATAAGCTAAGTTTTAAGATGTTACCTTTATCTTGAATCTTAAACATTTCTTTGATTATATGAAGTCTTTTTTAGTTGTTTGAGGGTCAGATAAAAGTGTTTTGCTGTGGTCTGATTCATATGTTGGTGTAAGTGAGGTGGGTGTGTGAGAAGGAATAAATCAGTCTAACATGCTCTGGGTGTGGCTCATAACTTACTGTAAATGAAGCATAGAACATAGACAGGCATAGACGGACACTTCCACTCGATCCACACCGATCTTCCTCTATACATTTCAGCCCTCCCTTTGTCTTTTATCCTCTCCCTTGTCTCAAACCCACAAACTAACAGTTGCCTGAATGGTGCCGACTAGCTGGAATAACAGAATATGTGCCAATCTTCCATGTCTCATCATTGATTAGAGTATTTACCCATCTATTTATTATATTGAAGTTGTTATCTTTCCTGTGAATTTTCTAGAAAATGTGTAGCATTCATGTTAATCGTTACACCCTGCAGTATCATGCCTTGCCATCATAAATCTATGAGGGCCTCTGACAGGTGACATCATTCTCTTCCCTATAAGCTACAATCTTGCCCTTGTCAGAGCAGATATTCTGTGGCTTGGCTCGGCCATATCTACATTCTATCTACTAAACTACCTTGTCTTGAAAGGTGGCTTAATCTGAATGTCGTGTCCCATTTAGTAACCAAGCCCTGTTTAAGTAGCTTCATCTGTTTTAGAAATAACCACCAGTTATATTAGAAAATCTCAGAATTAGTGCACTTTAAACTATTTTTGAATCACACGCTCATCCAAACAGGAGTGGGTACTCAGTTAAAAGACACTAAAGGCAAGAGCATAGTTTTTTTCATGCATTAGTCTTCTTTCATATGAGGTGTTTATTTTATGACACTTTGTCTGTTTGTGTCAAACGCATTAGTATTAGATAATTAGAATTAGATAATGTCTCATTTGCATATACAATTTCAATTTTTTTCATACTCCACTACAGTGATGTAGGAACGTACAGTGCAATTGGTACCTACACACCTGTACGTCACACACATATGCTGGTGTTTTAAACCAAGAGGCACATCTACTAACCAGTGTAAACGGTCCAATCAGTCCTGAGATCCTCCAACCAATCCTGAGAGTGATGGTCAGATAGCTCACCACTCCCTGGCAACAAACCAACAAGTCATTCATAAAGTAGTCATTCATAGTTCGCCCATTTTACAGAATTGGATTATTCTCCAGCTCCATCCTCTAACTTAATTACTCCGTGGAGCCACCATCAAACCTCCTGGCTCCCAGGCTGGCCATTCCCTGGAGCCGACAGCAGCCCACTAGCCTGACTACGGGAGGTAAAACTCAGGCGAATCACTGACTCTCAAACTATTATTTTGTTTGCTTTCTGGGATCCTGAAGATAATTGAGCACTGACTCTATAATACACTGAGGTGGACTTCAAATTCTTATGCAATCCGTCCTTGTTGTGCTTGAAACTAATATGTTAACAAAACCAAACAAGAATTCCAAACCTGGTTTCATCCAATGTTTAGATTTCTGTCCTGAAAATGTATGCAAACTAGCAGATTGTTAACTGGATAATGCATATTTAAACATAACATTTCTGAAAAGTTTTGAATTGTTTCATGGTAATATCTTTTTAAAATGTTTACCCTTCACCTGTAGTGTCACCCATTAATCAGGCCTACATTATATCTGCGATATTATTACAGGGCTGGTAGTTTGGAAAAAGCTGCTGGAGGTTGTGTTTTCTGGGTATCTTTCATCTTGACCGTAGTTTTAATTACATTTATACTCAGTTACATCCACTGGCCGTAACCCAAAATATAAACCATAAGTGTTGCCAAATGGGTTTGAGACAGTAAAAGAGTTTAAAGCATCATTAACTCAGTCAGTCATTAGTTCACACCCTTGCTGTCTTATAATTTTCTCTACACTCCCACTTTCAGTCCTCTTTTTTATTTTTGTCCTCACCCATTGGACTGTTGCCAAAATGGAGGACGTCTCCACTGTGGGAGCCATGTTGCCTGTACACACAGCCATAAAGCTTTTATTTTACTCTCTAAATTATTGTGCTCATACGCTGGGCTACTGCAGCTGGAAGTAAATATCCTGAAGCTGAGTTAGTTACGTCTTGAGAGAAGCTTTGTTGGTTCAGTTTGTTTACCTGCTTGACTCTCTTACAAACAGAATTGATGAAACACAGCTCGATCAATGAAAGTGGCCAGATATGTCTGAACCAAAATAATGTCAGTGTCTGGATAATTGGTCTCTTTGACCTTCTGAAATCAATAATCATGTGTTTGTTGTATCTGACATGCAGACAGAGACAGGTCTTTATTTGAAACAAGAGGGTCATATTAGACAAAGGCCATAAATTTACCATATTATACGAGTACATATGGCATTTTAGTAATTTTAGTCTCTCTGGCCTACGCTATAAATTCAGTATTATTCTGTTTATGACTCTATACTCAAACAGTAGGAAATAGTCCATGCAACAACTGCTTGCTCATGAATCATGCCTCTGTTTTACTTTACTTTTTTTATATAATTCATTCCACTTGCTTTGAAAAGTTCTGTATAAGTTGTTATTATATTAAGCTCCTAAATTCCTAGAATGATGGAGCTGCCACCTGTCAGAAACTCATGTGGCCTACTGTGGAGTTTTGTTTTTTACAGCTGTCTCCAAATCAACATTTACTCTACATTCAATTTTCTGTGGTTCAGTTTAATGATGCAACACAGAGCTGGGAAAGGTCAGCTTTGTAGATGAGCAGACTTTGAAGCTCAGGCAGGTCTCCGACTGACACATACAGTATGTCCAACTGTGGGAAGCAAAAAATGTAGCTAAAGATGGATGATGTCATGTTGTGAAAGGACGGTTTTAAAATAACTGTCTGTGTATGCAGTGTGTGCATGTGTGTGTGTGTGTGTGTGTGTGTGTGTGTGTGTGTATTTGCGGCGTTTCCACACATTTGTGCATAAAGCTGCATGTCTGAAATGAGAGTGTGTTATGATTTTGCAGAGTGAAACCAAACACAGGCACAGAATTAAGAGTAAGATGAATTCACGGGATTTATTGTAAGGGTAGGGTGGGTATTGGAGCTGGCTGAGCCCTCTGCACTGGCCAGCCCCAAGAGGGTGGTGAGGTGTGGCTGTGTTAAACGTGCATGTAAAAACTGAGTGAAAAAAGAATTTCCCCTTGAGGGATTAATAAAAAGTATCTCTTCTTCTAACTCCAGATTTGATCCAGTGGCAGAGATTTGGTCAAATTTGGTTTTGATCTGATACCAAGTAAAACCAGGGCCAGGAACACCGATAGCAATACTGAATAGATCACTATTGTTTTTCTGTTAATTAGTTATTCACATGTTTAAAGGCCGCTTTTGTATAATATCACTGTGCGCATGCAGCAGCAGTGATGAGCCCAGAATCATCTAACGTGATCCATTATTTTGATATTTATCCTATTGATGCCTGTCAATACTCAGAAACAGATCTTTGTGTCTGTAGTGTTTATTCTTTAGGGATCGATCCGCCCAGCACAGCTGCAGTCATTCGAGAAGAAAACCAAGACTACAAAAAAACCCTACAAAAACTACATGATTACAATGAAAAAAAGCAGGAGAAACAAATTCCACTGAGGGAGGAGATTGTGGTGGATAAATGGGTCCAACACTGGACCAAGGTTTGTTTCCTCTGTGAATATTATTTTGTTTCTTTTTTTTCAGTCGTCTGTCGTCTGTTTGGTCAGGTTTAGGAAAAGATCAAGGATGGTTAATGGCTGTAAATGTTCTGTCACCAGCTGATAATTTCACAGCAGTACTGAAATCTCCTGTCTGCATTGGTTCACACCAACCTCATGAGCTGGGCGTGTTGATCTACTTTTGTAGGTGTGTTATTAACATTTAACCTTCACATTGCTGAATATATTATCTGGACAGAATGCACAAACAGAAAAATATACAACATTACTCAATGAATATTTTCAAAATGTTATGTTGTATATATATAATGATTACACAGACACAATCCTTATAAAACCACTAAACATGCCAGCTATGGTTTGTAGTCACTTTAGGGATGTTATAGGAAACTCAAACAGGACCTGAAATAGTGCTCTAAAGCTGAACAGTTTCACACAGTCCTACTAAATAATAAAACGTCTCATCTTGCCTGTTTCGTTAAATCACATTCAGGTTCTGTTATTTTTATGCACACTTCATGAAATGACATGCTCACATGGACACATTACCCTCATTCTCAGCTGTGTGATTGAGTGTTTGTCCTCACGTGTGTCAGCAGCTGCAGGTAAACATCCGTTTGTATTGAGGCTGATCTCCTGATTTTTTTTTTTTTTTTTACAGAGAAAAGTTCAATTAAACTGTGATGAGCGTCACGATATCAGGAGCTGAGATGGCTGCTAGAGGAACAACCCACAGAGCTCATTATTTTTAATTAGACCCTCCTGAAGGAAAACATTACCTGTGCTCTTAAATGACACAAGTGATATTTAAGAATTTTCTGTCAGTGGTGTAGAGCAGAGCAGAGCAGCTTCTCCAGTCTGATGAGAGAGCAGCCAGTAAAGAATAAATACATTTTAAGAACAGGACTTAGTCGAGATCAAAGATGGGTGAAACAGAGACAAGTCAGAGTCTAAACACCACTGAGATCTTTTTCAAACTCTGAGTTAAACTCAATAGAGAAAATAAAGTCATGCCCAACAATCTAACTGAAGTCATACTACCAGCATAAAAGCTGAGCATGTATCTGTCCTTTACAAAGACATTATAACGGTAACCTGTCTGGTCTTCTAATGTGTTTATATGCACTGAAGTAATCTGATTATTTTTCTACTTTCCACTGTGGAAAACTGATAACTGAGTTTACACAGGAGAAATCACATTATTGTGACTCAGACTCTGTGAGAATGTTTCTACATGCTGCAGTGCGATTACTCGTTTAGAGTTTACACGCTGTCGGTCAGTAATTAGATTCCCTTCCCACGCTGTACCATGTTTAGAACATTTTGAGCAAGTGATTTAAAATGTGGTGATATGATATTTTGTGGCTTGAAGAAAATATTTTCTTTAAAATCAGTTAATTAGTGCAATGAAGATAGGCGTGGTAATGAGGCAGCACACAGCCTATTATCACACGTGTATGAACCTTTTGTTCATCAGTGAAAACCTGTTAATTTAATGGTGTAGTGATTCAGTTTATGAGTGGAAGATCAATATGGTGTATCAGTTTTAGTCTGACTTCGATCTGAATTGACTCACCAAGGTTACTATAGAGCAGTGTGTAGTCTGCTTCACTGTGTGGTGACAAAGAGGAGACTGCCAGTTGGCAGTAAAAGGCCACAAATCAGAGGAACACAGGATACAATTGAAAACAGAATCACCAAGTGTTCATGACAAAACTCAGTGATGAGTCTGTGATCTAAATCCAAACCTCTCTTCATTTACTTAATGTCAAATGAATATGACCATGCAGACTGGAGGGTTCTCAACCTTTTTGGATGTATGGACCAACAAACCAGCAAAAAGTGGGCTTGTGGACCGGTGTCCAATGTTGGTTTTCCACACGTTTCTCCCTTATTGAAAAATCCAGTATGAGCTTGCCAAAGGTGTTGAACACAAGCTGTGAAGTATCCATGCTCAGTGCTATGTGCAATGAGGGCTTCGAGTGGTTTGCCAAACTACACTGTTGTCCATAAAGTTGGAATAATTTTGATATGTTTGGGAGAGATTGATAAATAAACCCACTTTATCCAACAGGAATAAATCACATTGTCACAATTATTTCATGAGAACAGGTAAAACAATATTTTATTCCAACTTTATGGGCAATAGTAGTTGTGATGTCACAAAATAATGCTGGGATCTACAATATATCTCAGATTTAAGGTAAGCTCAGAAACGTTTCCCCCTTCAGAAGATGAACGTGTAAACAGTCTGCACAAACTTCCTTCCTTCTAAGCTCAAACATCCAAATAAAAGAAGATAAACACATTTTGGACAGGAGAGGGACTTAGAGACCCAACAGTTCCCACCATGAGCAAGCACTTGCTGACAGTGGCAACGAAAAACTTCCTTTAAGAGACGGAAACCTTAAACAGAATCCGGCTCCTGGTGGATGGATCATGACATTTTAACACATATAATAACAGTCCAAGTCTGTCAGTGTACAAAAACTCTGTACTAGTGGACGAACATTGACGCTGCGCAATTGCCCAGAAGGATTATACATCGCAGCTGCAGCACTCCCGCTCAATACTGGACCAGTTTCAAAAATTGTTGCCCCCATAGATCACTTTTCTTCACTTTCTGACCATATTTTTCATCCTATGAGGATCCTATTTTTGTGCCTAAGTCTCCCTTTAACTGTGAATTCAGAGTAATCAGACTACTTCTGCATGTGTAAAGCCTTTAACAGATGTCATGTCTGGCAGTCGGCCTCAATATTACAATGATGTTTTGATATCCACATGAGGAAATTGTCCCAGTAAAATAATGATAGGAATTGCAGGATATTAAAAGTGATTATCTGTCTTATTCAGGCAGCAGAGGGAGGTGGACTCAAAAAGAAAGACAATCGAGGCAGACAGCAACAGTTCAGGGATTTACTGAACAGATACATACACTTACTTACTGAAGGGAGGAAGCGGAAACAGGTGAGAAGGTAGATGTTGACGTCAGGTGGAAGAGTCTGGTGGGACATCTGGTGGACAGGTAAAGAATGGAAGTGAAGGAGTCTGGGCAGGTGGAAATGTAGATGGAGGGAGAGATGGGCGGTGGAAGGAGAGGCTTAACTGTAGTGGTTTATATGCTGATCAGGAGGCACGGTGCAATTTTTGGTGCTCGTTTTGGTGTGAAATTTAATTTGTGTCACCACAAACACATACGCAGGGACATTTCAGTGGCTTTAGTTGTCAGAGCGTGCACACAGAGCAACGAAAAATCATGAAACACCTTCATGTGTGTTAAAGTCTTTCCCCTTTTAGTTGGCTACACTTATTTTCTTTGACTGCAGATTGATATACAGATAAAAATAATGTAATTAGGAAATATTATTATCAATGATATTACCCAAATGAGTGTAAAGTTTCAAGACTGCCCATCTGATTAATAAATTGTAAAATGTGAAATCTTTTTACAATTGGAAAATGTAAGAATTATTTTAGGCCTACAACAACTATAAATGAAAATGTTCAAAAAGAGAGGGCCAGTGAGTGGCCTGCAGTTCCTCATGACCTCATCAGTCATTATATATATTATTATTTTTGTTATATAGCCTTATGAATCTTTGTTAGTGCTTATAACTATAATTATTAGGGTTGCAAAGGGGTGGAAAGTTTCCAGTAAATTTCTGGAAACTTTCCAGAAACTTTCCATGGAAAGTTAAGCTTGGGAATTCTGGGAATATTCCAAATCGGAAACTCCATGGGAATTATGAAAATTAATGGGAATGAACTGTAAATTGGGGGTAATTTAAACAAACTGTATCATATCCAAACATAAATCTAAACATTTTGTTTTGTCATAAGCAGACATGCAAAATAAAACAATTAAAAAACATTTCAACAGATTTATAACTTTTTTCAATATTATGTAGTCCACGAGCTCAAATGTGTGTCTTCAATAGTCTCTGTGTGCTCTGGGCTCTAAAGTGTGGTCCAGGTACAGAAATCACCTGTGCAGGTAGGGGGCGTGGCCTCAATAGCCCTGCAGTAAGCAGTGTGCTATGTGCATGTGATTGAGGAATAGCAGATATTCAAGTGTACCTGCATTAAATCTGGTTATTTTACTCAAGATTATGCTAAAATATATTTTCCCCAACTATATTTAAGTTCCCTGTTAAGGGCCAGACTTCAACTTTGTAAATTCACAGTTTATTCCCATAAATTCCTGTTAATCCCCATGGAAAGTTTCCATGTTTGAAAATTCCCAGAATTTTGCAACCCTAATAATTATACATTGCTAATAGCACAGTATAACACATTATAAGTATGTTTGTATTACAGGATGAGTGTCATATTAAGTGTTACCGATCCAGCAGAGGAGTTAAACCAGTTTTACTTACTGATGATAGTGATGTAATGGTCAAATTACCTGAGTTACCTCAGAGACCACTCAGTTGTGCATTTGGGGCTGACTGCTTAAAACCTGCTCTGTTCTTGTGAGGCATGTCCACATTTATTTTTCAGCTCTCTCAATCACAGGATGAAGTCCCCGTGTTATGGAAATAATCCATTGTTGTTCTAGTGGCCAAGGTTCCATCCAAGGTGTTGAATTATTGTCGCCCTGCGGTGCTTACCTCATTAGTCAGTGTTAATGACACTGTCTGAGGCCCTGATGTGTTCCGCAGGATCACCCCAGGGGTGCGTTTTGTCGCCCGTGTTATTTGTGCTGCACACCTAGACTGTTAGAGTATGTTTGAGTCAAGGTTTATAATCAAGTTTGCTGAGGATTCAGGGATTCACCGTCCTGCAGGACCATGAGCTGTATCATGGTCCACCCTTAGACAATTTCCTCAAATGGTTTGATGATTCATGCTCACAGCTCAATGGCATGGAAACCCCTCTACTTTTATAAGTGGCATAGCTGTGGACACAATAAGCCAATAAAGGTACTTGGGCACCATCCTGGATGACAAACACTCTGTCTTAAAAAAAAACAATCAGAGACTGTTGAATGTTTTATTCTTTTTTTCTTTTTTTTTTTCTTTGTCGACCTTGAGGTAGAGTGGGTTGTCCACTAATGAGATGATTGTTATGATCACCGGCTCCTCCAGTCTGCATGTCGAAGTGTCCTTGGGCAAGATACTGAACCCCAAATTGCTCCTGAAGGCTGCGCCATCAGTGTGTGAATGTGTATGAATGGTTAGCTCCTAAAACTGATGAGCAGTTGGCACCTTGCATGGCAGCTAATGCCATCAGTGTGTGACTGTGTGTGAATATTTATAATGTAACTGTTCAAGAGTCAAGGTTTGACTCCTGCATCATGGAGAAACAAATCAAACAGATATCTGATATCTATCTTATGATGATATCTATCCTACTCTATGTTTATTATATGTATTTATGTATTTTATTGGTTCTTATTGGTTGTGTATTGTGTGTTGATAAAGAAGGGAAACACTATACTGCATATTGGCACAGTACTTTGGCATCGTCCAATATAAATATCAATTAAATGGACTGCAATATTTAACAGTATATTGGTGAAGCATATGGTTCATCCTGTGATACTGCAGCAATGTTAACTCATCTTACTGGCTCATAACTTTTCAATCTCCTCTCTCAATCTTTGTCAGGGTGAAATAAGACAATAAAAAAAGAAAGGGCTTAGATAACAATAGTTGGGACTCAGCTGCCACAGTCTGCTCCTCTGCCAGTGGATTGTAGCATGAACAAGCCCACCAGCTGTAACTCCAAGATGAGCCAGCAGCCAAAAATCATTCCAAAAACAGCCTCTTACTCAACACTTTTTGTGCCTTCTATCATTCATGCAGCCACGCTTTCACTGCAGCAATGCAGCTCACCGTCCATTATGCACAGAAATAAAGTGGTTCAGATAATAATAGGTGGTTTGGATAAATTGTTGGTTCACAACCTTTCTGATTGTCTGACTGCTTGTGTTTGTTGACCTGTTAACCCTTCTATAGTTTTAGTAACATCCTTGGGTTCAAGAGCTCAGATATTGCTCTGATGAGTGTATAAAATAGAACTGAAGGCAGTACAGTAATAAACTGTAATTCACCTTTAAAGCTTCAGGTTTGCTTGGAAGTGACACCCTTTCAACAAATTTAGAATCAGTGTTCTTCTCCGCCTAAACCATCCAAAAAAAGAAACTGATCCTGATGTAAAAAGTATAAAAACCACCCTCGGATTCATAAGAGAGGCAGACCTGTGCCTTTCTGTAGCTTGAATAAGGTCACATTTCCACTTCTTTGGCACAGCAGGGGTCGTGACGCACAGAGCTCCAGTAAAAAAACGCAAGGTCGCTGGACAACAAGTGCACATTCCTGGTAGATAACTGTGTAATGGGGAAGTGCATGTAAGATAAAGAAGCGATAGCCATGAGTTTGAAACGGTATCATCACAGTGAGTCTGCAGTGTAGAATGCATGTTTTGCACAATAGTGTGTTTACAAGTAGACTGGGTGAAATTACAGGCTGTAATAAATGTTGTCCTCCTGTTTGGCGACCCTCCAGCTGGGTGACTGCCACAATCACCTGTGCCTATAAATGGCCCTGTGATCATTTCAGTAGTTTCAGTCTGAATGCCTGCTAACACTCGCTATTTTTTGGTTCTTTTTCCTGGAATGGATTGTTGTTAATGTGTCTGGATTGTTACAGACCAGACAAGGTTGACTCCTATGAGAGTGGTCAACAAGGAGCTGAGGATAGATTTCATGTAGATAATGACTGTTCATGAGTCATGAATGTTCTGCTTTGTCAAACTACTGCACAGACATCTAATTAACAGAGCTGTGCTGACTGCTACCTGAGAGCCCCGTTAACATTCCTGCTTAATAAAGACACACACACACACACACACACACACCTACACTTACACAACACAGATTTATATCACCACCATTGACCCAGGAGACAGATGTTTCTCACTGTGGTTGCTATTAATGACAGCTGCTTGTGAGTGCTGTAGAATCAATCTAGTCAATACTCCATCTTCAGGAATGCCTGAGGATGTGTGTGGTGCAATTACTGGCATGCTGCATATATTGTAATAATAAAAAACAAGTGTGTGATTGGTTCTCCTTTAAACAGAACTGAACTAGCTGGAGTGACTTTACTCAGCTCTGTGTAGTCTGAAACTCACTTATTGCTGCTTGTGGCTTTAATTTTGGGTCATGCTCACTTCTGTCGACCAAAAAAAGGTTTCAACACGCAATCTTGTCTTATGGTTTTATTTCTGTGTTAGGTGCTCGAATGGGGAATGAGAATGAGTGTGCTATACAGTAAAGCTGCTCCCTGGAAATGAATTATATCTGTGTCGGATAATATTCTTTATATTGGATGAAGATATATTGAACTGTCAAAGACTCTTTCTATGCTTTAAATTGAATTTTTAGGACTTTTTTTAAAGACAGTGTAAAGGATTTCTTTCATACATTAAATATGTTTATATTACTGAAATGTGGAGTTAGAGGTTCAAACAGTTTTTCACCAGTTTTCAGTCCAGGGTTTTTTGGGCGGTCCTAAATGGTAGCTTGATGACACGCTGAGGCCACCCTGAGCATACCCCTGCACCCTAAAAGCCTTCAGCACTTTAGCATCTCTGGTTCTCCGTATGCTAGTTATTATTCTTGTTTACACTCAGTTGCTAGCTAGGTCTGCCTTCAAAGTACTGCAAATGCATTTTCTAACGCTAATGTCAGTGCATGTAACGTTAGCTTAGCATTTCCTTGAGCGGAGTCCAGAGAAAAATACAGCCGTAACGGGACATGGGAGATCTTTTATAGCTATGACAGGGAATATATGTAGGCATATCTGAAGTTTACTTGTGTTGGTAACAGCACACACAGACTGTGAGACACCTCTTGGGTGGGTGTTACTCCCACTGCAGGTGCGCCATGCTGCTGGACAACCACAAAGTAACGATAATATTCCACACAGCACGTTGTTTCACTGAGGTACATGACATACTGAGACAGAGAGAAAGACAGATAGAAAGAAAGACAGACAGAGACAGAGATTTTGACACCGAATTTCATAAACTCAGAACACATATTTATTCTTAATTTACAAAGACTTTAAACCAAGGACAAATCGAAATGACTGTGTTTTATCATAAATAACCTAAAAGATGCTATCATACACGTGTTTGAAAGCAGGAAATTCTTTACTGAAGTACTTCAATTATAGTATATAGAGGAAAAATCTAGTTCTCAAGATTTCACATGTAAAAAACATGTTTGTTTGTTTGTTTTGTAGTTTTAGTAAAAATGAAATAAGGAAATTAAGAACATACAGGTATTCTGCTCTTGAAGGGATTACATACCATTTTGTGTTTATACATACATACAATATATGCCATTACAGATGGCTTGCTAGAGCACCAAGGTGTCATTTGGCCTCCGATATTTAGATTAGCCGGGAGGTGGAATAAACAGTTCAGCCGACATGGTTGCATTCAGCGCCGCATATTTTTAGCTTCAAAACAGCATTTTGGAAACCTACGGGTGACATCACTCATTATCTGTCCATTCTTTATACTGTCATTGGTTTTCACGCTCAGAGTTGGATATTCAACCTGCGTGAACGTCGTAAGTAAAATTCGTTTACTGCATCACCCAATTTCTGTCAATCATGTGACAGAAATCATGTGACATTGCTGGATTAGAACTGAAATTATGTGTTTTTGTGTCTTTGCATTGACTTTGTTTGTAATCTACTGGTGTGACAAATTGTTTTCACTGTAACAGTGGCTGCATACACAGTTTTGTTAGAGTTTTTTCATCCCACATTACATTACTTTACATCTAGTCATTTACTGTAGCTGACACTTTATCTAAAGTGACTAACAGAACAGTGAAAATAAAGCTCCACATTTTGTCTCTTTCTCACTTTTTTGACTCTTACAGTTACAAAACTGACATTTTAACCGCTGATAATAGTGAAATTGGTTCATTGCTGAATCCTCATTTGAAAGTCAAACGGGATACGGGGTTGTCAGATATTGTAAAGCTTCCCTTTGATATTATAATCAGCTTTACCTCTAGCTTCTGACTGACCCATCTCATGTCAAAACTCACACACTTTTTTCTTTTTAATCTTTAAAATCCATTAAGCATATTATCTAGCACATTTGCTGACATCAGCAAGGAAGTCTGTTAAAATGATGGTATGTGTCAGTGAGTGCTTCATACGCTAATCATAGCAGGCCGGGTTTAGATAGCAGACTGCCTCCATTCACCTCACAAATCTGCACCGTAGCAATTTACTGTGTCTCCCCAGGTATTTACATCAGCGGTCTGATGATATTAAAAATGTAAAAATAAACCCTCTGCTCTGTAATACATCCTGTGGTTGTCATCTTAGATTCAGAGTTAGACCCAGTCTCAGTTTAACAAAGAGATACAGCTGATACACAGAGTACATACAGATGCAGAAAGTATAAAACGTCTCAGAGAGAGGCTCTGATCTGGAATGAGTCATCTGGCCTCAAAATAAAGCAAACAACTAAATTGCCTTTCTAAACCAGGGTTGAACAGAGTCCACTGCTAGAAAACTTCTCTGATGACCTTTCTATTCTCTAATTCTCTCTCCATTTCCAGGCAGAGCGAGAGCGTCAATACGAGCTCCCCCAGGCCCATCGCCCCCCTAAACCGCCGAAGGAGTCCTACCTGGTTGAACAGGTCTTCTCGCCGCACCCCTTCACCCCCACCGTTAAGGCCCACGTGAAAGGCAGTCCGCTGTACACCGACCTGAGACTCACCAGCCTGTCTGATGGCAAGCGAGGTCAGCCGTCCTGGACCATCGAGGAGTACAAACGCAACTCAGGAGAGAAGGGAGGGAAGCAGCTTACAGCTCTGGACTTGCAGGTACTGGACTCTGCAGACTCCCAGCACAATCACAGGAGGGTGTAGGGGAGGGTGAATGAATAGCTGCTCTGTTACAGTTGTGTTCAAAATAATAGCCGTGTGTTTAAAAAAGTGAGTAAAGCCCAAAATCTTTATAATAGCTTTCATTTCCATACACGAAAATGCATTGGGAAGACTGCACATTTTATTCCAAATCAAAACATGAAGAAAAATGTATCAAATGTGTTATTACTTAACAGAAAGTGAAGAAAAAGGAATAAAAGTAGCAGTGTGAAGCTCAATTAGTGAAAAAACAGGTGCAGAAAATGAATGGCTGCTCAGCTAAAATGATCTCAAATGCTTTAAAATGGCAACCAAACCCAGAAAGACGTGGAAGAAAACGGGAAACTACCATTGAAGAATGGGGTGAATGGGTTGAAGAATAGCCAAAATGGCTAGACTCAGCCAATGATCAGCTCCATGGAGATCAAAGAAGGTCTAAAGTAACCTGGGAGTACTCTAATAATTAGAAGACACCTATGTGAAGCTAAGCTATCGGCAAGAAGCCCCACAAAGTAACATTGTTGCAAAAACAACGTACTGAAGAAATTACGATTTGCAGAACACACTGACTGGCCTTAAGAGAAATGGCACATGATGAAATGTGGACTGATAAAGCAAGATTGTTCTTTTTGGGTCGAGGGGCCACAGACAGTTTGTCAGACGACCCCAAACACTGAATTCAAGCCACAGTACACCGTTAATACAGTGAAGCATGGTGGCGCAAACATCATGATATGGGATGTTTCTCATACTATGGTGTCGAGCCTATTTATCGCATGCCAGGGATCATGGATCAGTTTGAATACATCAAAATACTTGAAGAGGTCATGTTGAGTTATGCTGAAGAGGACACGCCCTTAAAATGGGTGTTTCAACAAGACAAAGACCCCAAACACAGCAGTAAGCGAGCAGCATCTTGGTCCCAGGCCAACAATATTAACGTTATGGAGTGGCCAGTCCAATCCCCCGGACCTTAATCCAATAGAAAACTTCAAAAATGCTGTTTCTGAGGGAAAACCTGGAAATGCAGAGGAATTGTGAAATGTAGTCCAATCATTCTAGGCTGGAATACATGTTCACAGGAGCCAGAAGTTGGTCCACTCCATGCAACACAGATGTGAAGCAGTTCTCAGAAACCGTGGTTATACGACTAAATATTAGTTCAGTGATTCCCAGGAAAGCTAAATCTTCAAGCATTTTTCAGTTTATACAGTAAATGTTTGAGTTTGTTCAAGAAAATGCAGACACTGCCTAATATTCCTTTTTCTTCACTTTCTGTTAAGTAATAACAAATTTGATACATTTTTCTTTATGTTTTGATTTGGAATAGAATGTGCAGTGTTACTAATGCATTTGTGTGTATGGAAATAAAAGCTATTATAAGGATTTTGGACACGCTGCTATTATTTTGAACACACCTGTATCTATTTTAACACCATTTACCGCTGACTGTTGTGGTGATCATTCTCAGTCATTCTCTTGACAGGGTTTATTAGGTTTTGTAACACTGTCTATGAAGACTACATCTATAGTGCATTATGGGGACATTTACAGTGAATTATAATGCATTCATAATGCTCATAAACACACATAAACTCATAAAAATACATGCTTTCTGATGCACCGTGTCAACAGTAATAAGACATGATCCAAGATGAGACGTTGTGATCAGGATTATGAGGCACAACAATGGCTTTAGATCAGTGACCAGTAGATTAACGCAGCTGGTTAATCTCACATCGCTGTGAAAATATAGAAATGTGTCAAGCGGGAAAGTACTAGTGAATAAGTAGTGCTATTGACAGCAAGAATTCATCTGGCCTGAGAGCAGAAATATTACAGTCCGTCTCCAATCCCACTGTGCTTTGTCGTCGCTCAAAATATCCCGAAGCACAGTGAGTCAGCTGAGCGAGGCAGCTGGGCGTGCTCGTTTAATGTTGAGAATGTTTCAGCGCTGATGGAGACACTTCCAGGATTTCTGATTTAGTCCTCAAGATTAAAAATGGCACGCTCAGTCACCTTTGAGAAAGCTGCGTTAATGGTGGTTGTTTGATGCCACAAATTGACGTTGTCAATTTCCCCATGTTTTATTAAGCAGTGTATCGCTTCTCCGTGTACCCACACACACACCAGCGTAAACCCCGCTCCAGTATTGATTGTCATGTGTGACCTGTGGGGCTTCACAGAGCTTCTCTCCTTACATGTGTGTATCTGTGTGGTTTTCGTGCGACTGCAGGGACCGTTAAGCTTTGACACCGGCACAGAGGTGCATTATTGATGGTCACTGTAAGGCCTTCAGAGGCACAAGTGACTCAGAAATCAATTCCTCTGCCTGACAAGCCTGTAGCTGAGATGCATCTAAGCCTCATAGCACCTTCTTCAAATGATCTTAAAGAGCTTTTACTTAGCATATCTACTGACAAAGACATTTTTTATCTGTGTTTCTGCTTTCACTCCCATTTGATATCAAATTAAATCAAAATATCAAATTAAAAATCTACTTACAGGAGAGCCTTTCTGCATCTGGTTTGTCGTTTTATTAGAACCTTCACAATTGTTTTTAACAACAGCACTGCTGCAGTATTTTTCCCCATCACACAAAGACAGTCTTCCATCATGGAGAGTGACAAGTCTCACGAGGAAGCAGTGAATCATGCTATGAAAACAGAGTATTCAGCACCATGGACAGTGCAGCAGTCCAAACAGCAAGACATGTAAATCGATCACATCAATACACTATTTTCATGACGGCACAACAAACACTGCAAGCAACACTCTGACTGTTTGGTGTTTTTCTGATGTTGAAATTTGTTTTACCACCAAACAAATGCAGCAAAAATACAATAATGGTTAAAACTTATTAACTTAAAAACAACTAAACTGATTTAAACGCTCCATCCAGTGGAAATAAGCATTAAAGAGTGACATTTCATGTGGTTGATCAGTAAATTGGTCTGCATTTATCTCTAAATGGAAAAAATAAATGAACGAGTGATTCCGATGAGATAGATTCAGTCGTCTGTCTGTTGTCCACAGCTGCTTAATAAATGAAAAGGTTCCCCTTCAGTTCATTAAATCCCTGCAGCCATCATTGTGCTAATTAACTATTAAAAAGCAACACCATCTGCCTCTGGCTGCAGATTTGCAGTGCTGTGTGTTCACAGCGTTGCCGCTCTGCACCGTCCAGAAACTTGATTTCCTGGAGAAGCTGATTCTTCATTTTTTTTTAAGAGCTGGTGCTGTCATGCTTCACTGTGATTGGCAAAGGTCTTTCAGAGCGATGAGACCATTAATGTGACTGACTGGGAGCGTATTTATTAACCACCACACCTTCTGATTTATATTCCACTCCCACTCAGGCCTTTTGCTCTTTGCGCCCAGGTTGTGTCCACACACCCATCGTCTGGCTCACAGGAGGCTGTGGGTAGAAGCCAATGGCAGATTCCAGAAATTCTCTTCTGTTTCCACCCTGACATCATTTTGCAGGGACACTGTTGCACTCTGGGCTTCACACCACCCAAGCCAACTGTGGTTGGTTTGAAGAAATACAAACAAGCCAGCCTTGTTAAGCCGCTAAAACAAACTGTGAAGATAGGTCTCACTATGCAAAACCCAGATAACCACCACTTTGTCCTGGTCATTGCACTTACACACTTAGTCAGTTTGGGCATTTTTAAGTTAAAAATGCAAAGAGAAAGAGTATTTAACTAGAATGCAATATTGTGTTTCCATATATAGATAACTAGTGGAGGAATAGAAGAATAAAAACAGAAATAAATGACTTCAGTGTGATCAAAGAAAGGACAAAGCTAGTTTTAGAAAAAAGTCTGACCTGGATACACCAAATCATCAAATTTAAAAATCCAATAAGTCCATGAAGTGAAGACATACAGATGCTGGCTGTGCAGTGCAGCTAGAGAAATATTAATAAAGGATGCAGCCAGGATGGGAGATGAACTTAAAGTCCACATGAAGTCACCACTGATGTTTAAGTGTTCTTATCACATCTGTCCTCTGTGCTCCAGTATCTGGTCCAACACTGACACAAAGTCATGTTTTCAGTATTTTCAGGTATTCTTCGTGGTATTTTAGAGTTTGTCATTACCTGATAAACCATAAAAACGTGTTGATGACTTATCCTGCACTCAGAGGTGTATACTAATTTTGTGTTCAATGAATGTTAAAATTCTTATGATGCTGCTTGAGCAAAGTGCTTCCTGTTTGAGTGATTCTGAGGGCTGCCTCCATGGCCTCACTGATTGCTGTACAAAAGCAGAACTTTACAACTTTATTTACTTTAAACTAGATCATATTTTATACAGAATATATTTGTTGGTTTTCGCTCTGATGCCGTTCCTTAAATAAAGAACCACAAACTGCCGTTAGCTCGGTCAGCCATGTAGCTAACTGAACTGACTCAGCCCTGAGATGCAGGAGCCAAACCCGGCATGGAAAGCACCTCTGACTTGTCACTGTTGGTTTCGGAGGTTGTGTTTGGTCCCATGTCCAACCGTGTTCACTGAAAGTTAGACACTAGACAACAGATCATAGCGCTAGCTGCAGTGCATATTGGAGGGACCTCACCAACCACCGTGCAGCCAGTGCTGCATTCTGCCTGCTTCTTTATCAGGGAGGGAGCATGTAAGCAATTTGCCCTAGCTCCTCCATAAGTCCTGGGCTGTAATCCTCCTCTAAGTCATGCATTAGGTGCAAAAATACCGTGCGCCTGAGCATACAGCAGCAGCAGACAGTGTCTGGCTGTCCTGCTAGTTGTAGCGCAGGGCGTGTGCTCATCGGGGTATGTACGTGATTGAAGGCCTGCGACTGCTCAGAGCCCCTGTATGTATGGATTATGTAGCTGTGTGGAGACAATATCCTCAATATGAGAACCTCCACCCCAACAAACACAGTCAGGTATGGATCACACACACACCTGTCTTATATACCTGTGTGTGCACATACTGTGTGGTGTGACTTAAATGATTATCCATTTCATCTTTCAGGTATGGACATGTGTAATATGTAGCTGGATGGAGAGATCTCTTCTCTCAGAGAAGATTGGTTACAATGTAACCGACAGATCTGTCACAGCCAGAGACAAATTCACCTCCACAGGATTCAACACAGAAACCTGGCAGGTCTTCAAAGTCATTGATTTCTAATTCTCTGGTGATCAACTTGAAGGGACAGTGATTAACCCCGGCTCGTTGCTCCTCCTAAAGACTCAGGATTGTTGTTGGAAGAGAGCAGACAGATAGAGAGAAAGAGCCTTGGTGGCGATGTCAATCGAAGGTAACAGTTGTATCTTCTGTAAATAAATCAGTCTGTTATTGGATTCTCTCAACTGTCTTTAAAAAATAAAGCATGCCCCTGGGATGTACTGTCCATATCCACTATCATATTCGAAGCTACATGAGTATCTAATACTGCACAGCACTGGAAATCAAACAATTTGTGATTTTGGAGTAAAAACCAAAAAAAATCACAGCACACATAAAACATCAGCATAGACTGTATAAATCCTGGACATGGTCTTCATGGCGTCCCTCAGAGGTTTCTGAAGAGCCGTTGTAAAGCTCAGTGTGGTGGCTCTGCCCGGCGCCATCTTGGCTGTCCTGCCTTCTCCGCCTCCCACCTAATCTAAAAATGGGAAATTAATGTGTGGGTGGAGCTGAGACTGGCTGAATGAAGCCTGGTTACTCAAACAAACCACCTATGATTGCACCCACCTGTCAATCAAAGCAGCCTTGCTGTTAATTATGCATAATGCGCTGTTAATAAAGCAGTAATGTAAGATAAAACTTTATTAATCCCACAATGGGAATTATACAGCAGCCTATAGTACACATGGTGAATAAATAAAATATAAAAAATATAAAAAATATCTTAAAAAAAAAGAAAGAAAAAGATATACACTATATACACCTTCCAAGTTCATTTGAGAGAAATATTTGTGCTGAATACACGTGTGTGTAGCATTATACTAAGATGCACATCTCACGATGCCTGAATCCCTTGCACCAAAAAACCTAGATGGCACAAATGGCAGTCAAATTCTAGTCGAACTCATACAGATACATAAATAAGGGGCAGTCGGGGTGGGTAGGGGTGAGGAAAGGGGATGACAATATGAGGGAGAAATTGTAATGTCCAGTCTAGGAATGACAGAAAATATTGCCACAAAAGACGGTTCAGATTTTACAAAGAATACAGCAGGAGGTAATTGTACAGTGTAAATAAATAAATAGAAGGAAAAAGAAATTGCACATTGTACAGAGTGATACATAATAGTGAATGTTATGTCATGTTGGGAAAGAGGTGTTTTATATAAATTCACCCTCAGTACAGTTGTCATGAACGGGGAAATTAGCTATAGAGACCAAAACTGCTTTTTGTACCAGGCTGTAAACATGTTTATTTCTGCTGTGAAGTTGGACATTTTAACATGGGGACTTATGGAGACTGACTCACTTCTGGAGCCAGCCTCAAGTAGACGTTTGAGGAACTGCAGTTTTTGACACTTCCGTGTTCACTTCACAGCCACGCAGGTTGTAACTGTTTTTTTTTCCTTATCCAAGATATCTACTCACACTCTCTTAATGTCACCTTTATAAACCCTTATTAAGAATTAGAGGTCTGTTGTATGGTGTGGGTGTACACTGTGAGCTGTGGCATCAAATGTACATTTTCATGGGAGGTGCACTGAGGTTAGTTCCTCTGCTCCTCACAGTTTGTTTGTTCAGAGCAGGTTCACCACTCAGTGCTCTTGTGTTTTTTAATTTTTAAATTGGCTTATTTGGTGAAGACATAATAGTATAAACATCACACATTCATCTTTCCACTTTTATTTTACAATCCTCATCCAGCTGATATGTGATCACACAATGACGCCAGCCAGCCAGAAAAGGAATTAATGAGAGTTTCTTACCAGCATCTGTCATCCACTGTCCTGATGGCCTTTCCTTTACTGTGCTGACTCTCTTTATGGTCATCTGAAGGCAGCAGGTATCTGCTTCATCCGCACAGATGGTTAATGTATGGATCATTGTGCTGACAAGTCCAATTTTTACTATTATGCACAGAAAACATGATGACCGCAGGAAAAATGAAAAGTGAATTCAACTTGAAGTGACATCATGTGCTCTTGGCAGTAGATCTGAACTGCTTGTATTTCAATAACACATTTCCTCAAAGGAAAACTGATGATTGATGATACATGTGATGCCAAACTGACAGCGCATCATGACGAGGAGAGCTCTGTGTTGTCAAAGCGTCTAATCTCTGAAATGTATGATCATTTCTGATCCAAGTGTGCTGCAGTTGTGCTATAAAATCTGGCTACAAATATTTCACTCCCACAAATATTAAACCATTTGAGTATATGAGATAAAGTACTATATGTAATCCATTATTATTAGTGTGTTCAAGTGTGTTCAACACACCCCTGATGAGTCAAAGACACACACAATGAGGCTCAATAATAAATGTTTTTTTTTTAATCATTTTCTCTGTTAGAATTATGCATAAAACTGAACTTAACTTGTTGCTACAGTAACCGCTAGCTGTCCTGTCAGCTCACTCTGCTCAGACTGGCTCAGGGTACTGGGTGCACAGTTAATGTATTTGCACTCTGTGGTCGTCTCTCTATAGTAGAGACAAAGGTGTTAGCAGTGGAGCTTACTCCTGCATGGAAATCAAACTGAACACCCACACACAAGAGATTCACTGAGAACACATCATGACACGATGAGAGGACAGCATTCAGCTCTGAGTACAGTATTAGAGTGTTAATGACACTTTGACTGTCTGATTGAGTTATTTATTAAAATAACATAAGGCGACTTGTGCTGCAAAGAGATACACTCGTAAACAGAAATCTGGTTCATGCACGTGCATTTAAACATACTTGCTGCTACCGCTAGCTTCTCTTCATCACCCAGCACTGAGACAAACGGCTGCCTGTGTGGACACATTGCACCACAAGCCCCAACTGAGTGTAAATAAAGCACAGCTCACCAAATGTAGTACACTGACCTAAGGCGAGACCAGCATCTAAAGACAATGTTGATGCTGTTGGAGAAATATGCCAAGTCCCACTTGTGTCTGTAACAGTGAATGAGAGTCAAGGACAGAATGGACAATACGTGGAAGAAACAGGTCTGGAAAGAAAATTTTAAAAAGGGTTATTGCACTATGCTGGACGAGTATGGGCACACTGTGAATGTGGATACAGGAGCTTTCAGATTGTTTTGATCTGGAAAGACTAACTTACATTGCTAAGAGAAAGCAAAGAAGATATTATCCATCTTTGGGAACCACACATAAATATGATTATGGATCCCACAGTGACCCTGAGGAGGGTATGCGGTCACAGATAACGGATGGATGGATATTTCATTTTGTTTGTACTTTTTCCCATATTGGTGCATGTTAGGTGGGTGGGAATGTGTGTGTGTGTGTCTGTGTAATGTATGTATCAGTGGCTGTCTCAAACTGCTGTATGGTTACTGTTTTATGGAATAATATAAAAAAATGACAATTAAAAAAAAAAAAAACATATGATCATCTTGACAGTTCAAGTCAGAAAGTTGGGCATCTACAGAAGAATTGACATGCAACACTGGCAGGAAATCTGACTCTTGGCTCCAGCAGTTTACACTGAAATAAAACTCATTTGCTTTGGCCCCGCCTCTCATATAACGTCAGCTGGGAGGGCTCCACCCAACTGAAACCCTCTAAAAAGACAAGAGACTGCAGCCATTTGACATAAAATAGTGTAAATTAAGGTTCCATTCAGGTCAAACAGAGTTGGGGTGCTGCTGTGGAAATGGAACAGAACCATTAGTTTGTTGGAAACTTCTGTGTTACTGCTACTGTGTGTACTACTACTACTACTACCCTATTATGGCAGTTGTGGCTCAGGAGGTAGAGCGGGTCGTCCACTAATCAGATGATTGGTGGTTCAGTCCCCGCCTCCTCCAGTCTGCATGTCGAAGTGTCCTTGGGCAAGATACTGAACCCCAAACCAATGGTGTGTGAATGTGTATGACTGGTTAGCTCCCAGTTGCATGGTAGCCAATCATCAGTGTATGAATGTGTGTGTGAATCAGTGTAAAAAAAGTACCTTGAGCGGTCAGAAGACTAGAAAGGTGCTATATAAGTACAGTTCATTTACCATAATAGATGGATAACATGGAGCTGCAGCCTTGTCATTGGAGTGCACTCTTTATGTAACCCTCTACCGCCCAAAATTAATTTTAAGTAAAAAGAATGATTAGACTAATTAACAATTAATGCACCCACCACTGACACATCCTACAGCTTTCCATACTGGGTTAATGCCCACACATCAGTCATCAACCTGCCTGTCTGCGTCAGACTCCATCACACCGTCACTCATAAACAAGACCCAGAGAGACTTCACATGCGATGAATCATTGC
The DNA here is from genome assembly GCA_033000465.1 of Sciaenops ocellatus. Classification (NCBI taxonomy): domain Eukaryota; kingdom Metazoa; phylum Chordata; class Actinopteri; family Sciaenidae; genus Sciaenops; species Sciaenops ocellatus. The sequence goes on along the minus strand of CP136888.1, from coordinate 2,877,618 downwards.
ATCCATCATCTTTATTTATTTGCGTCTGTCCAAACTTTTAAGGGAACAAATTAACAGTGTTAATACTCAACTTTACTGTTTCACATGTGATTAAGAGAACCAAAGAAGCAGCACTGGAACACACTGAAAAGTCTTGCATAGTTTGATAGTTTATAATCCATCATAATAATGTGGAATGCGTTTCTAGTTTGTCTTTATGCTTACTGCTCTTTCTTCCATAGTATATACAGTTCAAATATCAATATACTGTTAGTTGGAAGCTTTACAGTGAAGAATGTCCCTCCTGCACTGTATTCAGCAAAGTCATTACAGAGCAGATTGGAAAACAAAATCGATCTCTCTGTTGCAGCGCCAAGTTTTTTTGCAGTAACTGTGTTCTCATCACATTCAGACTCCAGAGAATGTTTCTCCACTCTCAGCCTGAAGAAGAAAATGTTAGCTGCACTTTGTTCACTTGGAGACAGTACAGCTTCACTCCCTGAAACTAGGACTGCATAATTAATCGAATATTAATCATGATCACGATTTTGGCTTCCCACGAGGTAGAACATGATTGACTGCCATATTTAAGTTTAAAATGCGTCAGCCACCAGGCGTGATCGAGATGTTTTGGTTCCACATTTGGATTAGCTGTCATGCCGCCCTGAAGCAGCAGCCTGTGCAAAAATGTAGTCCAGCGTAGAAGATTAATAAATAACAGAGAGCAGGCGAGGCAAAAGGAAAATCAAATGTCTGGAGGAGAAGGTGAAGAAGTACTCCCTCAGAATGGATCATCATCCTTTGTTGGGATTCTGGTGATGTGAAGCAAGAATAAATCATGTCCATGAGACTTGTGTCTGCACCCCAAAGCAACAACTCACTTGTTGAACCAAACAAACACCACAAACTGATGAATGCATGAAGGCCAAGATGAATAATGTCATTAACATTACATCACTGTAGTGTTTTCCATAAATTACCAAGAGTGCCACAATGAACTGAAAATATTTTCGACTTAAGGCAGAACTAAAGAAACTTTCACTTTCCAGCAAAGACACCTTGGCACACCGCTGCAGAGTGACAAATGACAGTGGAACGTCTGTTCATAAAGTTATTATAGTCTATATCAAGGGTAGTAAGTTATGATTTCAGGATGTCCAGATAGAGAAAATTTCCTTATGTTTAGGTCTGCAGAAAGCAGACAAAGAAAGCAATAATTCAACATCATGTCAACAACATTAATAATAAAAGTCAAAGTAAAGTAAATTTGACATTCAACTCAGAATTATAAATAAAAAGTACTTTCATAATAATGATAATAATAATAACAAGTTATTTGCTGACTTGGCTGCAATCTTCTGGATTAAAAGTCGGTTTTCGGTGTCAACCTTCCTCCGTTTAGCACACGCCATGGCACACTGACTCACAGTTGGACCTCTTTTCTCTCTCTTGTCTCCTCACTCCTTCATATTTTTCTCTCCGTCACTGTCACTGCTGCTCTATTCAGTGAAGGCCCGCCCTACCCTGCCTGTGATTCCCTGACATTCTTGCCCTCACCTTGACCAATCTCAGTCCTCATGCCTAAACCCAACCAACTCGAACCCCACAGGCAACGAGTACTGGCCAATCAGAGACAGGTAGGATGTCCCTTTTGCTGAGTAGCGGTGTAGAAACACTGTCAGAAAAAAGAGTCGCCGTTCAAAACTGAATAAAACTCAATGATATGTCGTTTCCGGCTCTGGCTCTGGACAGGACAGAGTCCGGGACCGCGGCCCACCTATTAGTGACCTGTGGTCTATAGTTTTAGAATATTTTTAAGCAGCCCCTTAAAAAAAACTGAAGGAGTTCTAATGTGAACTAGTTCATTTTTTTGGACTTTGAAGTTGGTTTAAAAAAAGCAAAAGCAGATTTAAATAGTAAAATAGAGTAAAATAAATAGAGTAAAATAAGGTGGAGCATTAGAAAGAGTAAAAACAAAATGGTGAAAGAAGAAATAACATAAAATAGAAATATACCCTCCTCCCCATTTACACTGTCTCTGAGAAACACTGCACTGAATCCTCGTCCTTGTCCAGCTTCAGCTTCAGATGTCCACAACAGCGACGGTGTGCATTATGTCATTGAATCTATCCAGTGTAAAAGCAATGCTCTGTTGAATGTACAATAAAAATATTTTGTCTCAGTAGTCATCTAAATATTCATGATGATCATTTAGGCCGTAATGGTGCAGCCCTAACTGAAACACCTCGGTCAGAGCCTCTGTGGTCATCCTGGTGGCCTCAGGGTTGAAGATGCTGACTGTGTAATGGCAGCGAGCCAGGCTCGGTTCCTCCTGGGGACCTTTGTTGTTTGCTGCATGTTGTCCCTCATGTCTGTCCTCATTTGGACATCTGTCAGCTCTCTACTGTTCCTGCCTAAAAACACAATAACAAAAAGAGCTCCCCTCTGACATTATGTACACTCACTAGTTTTTAGTCAAGATGCAGAGTGCTGTCGAGTGTACCACGGCGAGTTCACAGAGAGGATGGTCGGTGGTGTTGCTGGGGCGCAAATGAAGACAGGAGGAGATCATGAAGATTCCACCTGAATGTCAGTTATGGTCAGTCACATTGACTCCTCTCTGTTGGCTCCTCTCATTAGCACACAAAATATTTTTTAACTGTTTTTGAGATAAAGTTTTTTATGTTGTTATTGAGAATTATGTAGAAGGAATCAATTTGACATTATTGATGAACAAAAAACATCTTCAGCTGTCCATGATAACATTTCTGCATCCCTTGCTAAACAGGTCAAGCAGTCAATTTTGCAGCCACTGGCTTACATTTTTTCTCTGTCTATGACAACAGGCGTTGTACCAGAGGATTTGCCAAAGTTATTCCTCTGTTTAAAGCAGATGATCCGTATTGTTTTAATAATTATAGACCCATATCTATTTTGCAAATTTTTTTCAAAAATATTAGAAAAAATTATATACAAAAGGATCCTTTCTCATGTAGATTCTAATTCAATTCTTTACAAACATCAGTATGGTTTCTGGAAAAATCACTCCACTTATATGGCTTTGCTTCATTTGATTGACAAAGTTACCTCTGCATTAGAAAATAATGAATTTACCTGTAGTATATTCATCGACTTTTCAAAAGCTTTTGATACAGTCAACCATCATATTTTATTGAAAAAACTGCAAAAATATGGTTTTCATATTTTGATACTACGTTCGAATGGTTAAAAAACTATGTCTCAAAAAGAAGACAGTTTGTTTGCATTAACGGATGCTATTCCAACAAAGCTACACTACTTTGTGGGGTCCCACAGGGGTCCATTCTTGGATCATTATTATTTCTTATTTATATTAATGATTTATCAAATGTCTCAAATATTCTTTTTCCAATAATGTTTGCAGATGACACAACTCTAGTTCATTCTCACTCAAATTTCAATTCTCTGATTAAAAATGTTAATGTTGGTTTAACTACGTATACTACATGGTTCAGATTAAATAAATTATCTTTGAATATAAAAACATCTAACTATATAATTTTTTGTGGCAAAAAATCATACTCTAAGGATTTTTGTAAAGTTATAATTCAGTCTGTTGAGATGCCTCAAGTCTCAACAACAAGATTCCTGGGGATTTTTGTTGATGAGAGTTTGAGTTGGAAAGCACAAATTGACTGGGTTAGCAAAAAAATACATAAATCTATCGGTATAATTAGGAGGATTAGTAATCTTGTTACCACAAACGGTCTTCTTACACTTTATTACAGTTTAATATATCCATATCTTTCATATTGTAATATAGTTTGGGCAAGCACTTTTCCAACTACACTCCACAGAATTTTGGTTCTTCAGAAATGTTTTGTTAGGATAGCAACTCGATCTGAGTCACATGCCTCATCTGTACCTCTTTTTCAGAAACTCCAGATGCTTACTGTTCATGATATTAATATCTCTCAAATATGTGTTTTTATTTAGAAGGTAAATTTAAGTCATGAAAACTTTCCAGAGCACTTTAAGACTTATTTTAAATTTAATTCACAGGTTCACTTGTATTACATGCAGAGGTCAATTTACTGTCAAATTTAGGGGTGCCAAATTATGGAGTAGCTTTTCCCGTCTGGCAAAGAACTCCTTCTCTATAAAATGTTTCAAAAGATGTTTAAAAGCCCATTTAACTGCTGTTTTGAAATTCTAATTCATACACAAACACACTTTTATATCATGTTCATATTTTTGTTTCTATATTGCTATTTTTGTTATTGTCATTATAACTTGTTGTTGATGTTATACATATGTTTTTTCTATTATCAGTTTGTTATTACTTTATGTAGTTATAATATTCTCTGTATGTCAATTTTTCTGTTCCTTATAACTATGAAATCTTAACTATAGGTGGAGGCTTTAAATAAGCCCATCTGAGTTTTCTGCCCCTCCCTGCACTTTGCATTATTTGTTATCTTTGTCATTTTTATGTAATCTTAACTGTGCAAAAATAAAAAAATAAATAGAGTTGCTAACAAGGACACGCCGGAAAAAATGCCCCCCTGTCCATTCTCCATCCTCCAGTCACAAGCACACAACTGCACATCACTGCTGTCAACACTGTCCAGAAGACTTTGGATTGGTTCTGCTCTGTTTATTAATGAAGCTAGACTCGTGAAATCATGAGATCATGTTAGAAACCATCGTACCAGGCGTTAAGCTATGCGTTTGTGTCCATGGCGTATGAACCAATCATCATCCAGTGGGCGTGGTTTAACTCTAGGTGTGTGTGAATTGACTATTTGCTCAAAAAACAAGAATATATGTAGATGCTGCTAGCATCAGTTGCAGAATTGGAGAGGAGCGAAGAACAACTTGACTTGTTCTTTCTTTCTTTCTGATTGGCTCCAATCACCTGGGCTTTTATTGGAAAGTTCCTGCCCATGTGGTTCTGGGTAGCCAATCATTTAGGTTAATTGTTTTAACAGTTTTAACACCTAAAGCCGGGTTGTTGTCCTTATATCTACTAAGCAAATCGTTGACCAAAGTGTTTAGAAGACTTGTGAGTCTTCGTGCTACACTACCTCTTGGAAATCACGTGAAGCTTAATGAATCTATTAGAATTAAAACACGTCACACAACTCAAACTTTTTGCCTTATTTGCTTTCATCAGTGTGACACCACAACCCTGATGGTGGGAAAGAGATTCATTATGCTTAAAGTGAAGCTGACACTCGTCGCTGTTTGTTTGCTCTCAGTTACAAAAAACTCAGCAAATACCAGAATGTGCAATCAAGCACATTTCCAGTGTGTGTCCTCTCACTATTTGTATAATCAATGGATACTGTAAATTCTTAAATAAAGCTGCTATTCAAATAAAGGCAGATTTCTATGACGGCAGGGATTAACTTTGCATCACATGGTTCACAAATTAACTTTCTGTTTTTTTCTAGAGCTGCTTAACTGTCAGTGAAACTTAATACTTCATGCTGATGGTTCAAATATAAATACTGCCAGGAACGGGACGGTTATGTCTTGCTGAGAGGCTTCTACAAAAAAGAGGAACATGGAAACATCTGGAAATCATTTGTAAATAAACAATATTGGCACTGTCGAGTGTACCATGCAGAGTTCACCGAGAGCACGGTTGGTGGTGTAGAGTGTGCACATAAAGACAGGATGATGTAAAAAATCTGCAATATTTTTGCACAATTTAGCATTTTGTCATACAAGACACAAACAAGAGATTTATCTACACTCAAAGAAAAAGTGGTTCTTGATAAGTTAGACACCCTGAGTTTTCTGAAAAAAACTTGTTATCCTTAAGAACCTTTTTGCTGTTTAAAGTAAAAAAGTTCTTTAAGTCACTTTGAAGAAACTTTTTTTTATGTTTTTTATCCTTTTAAAGGTCCTTAAAGTCGACACTTTGCAGCAATGTGACCTGGTTTTAATAAAAACAAACAATGGGGCAGTTTGAACACCTTTCAACAGGCTTTTTGTGAACCTGAAGTACAGATAGCTTTAACTAACGGCTGCTACATGCCTAACCTATTGAGTAACTTGTTAGGCATGTAAAAATGATTGTGTCATTTCTAATATTAAAGGATAATATTCTACAGCTAGTTTTTAGAGAGAGCAATTAATGTGATAATTATATAAAGTAATAAATGACTTTACTCAATTACTTAGTAACTAATTAGTAACTAATTAGTCATTTATCCAGTGCTGTATTTAAAATGAAATAGTTTAATTGAAATGAGTATATACTGCACCTTGAATGAACTCAGGGACAATTACTATTTACACTAAACCGCTTCAGGTTCGAACTGGAACCTTTATTTTTAAGGGTGTACACTAAATCAAATATTCCTGAATTTCTTCTTAGATCAGTGAAATATTTTGAAACTTTGCAGATTTACCACATAATAAAACAACATAATGTCCTGCTGTGTTCTTATACTGTGGTTCAACTCTGACACTTACTGATAGATTAATGGCAAGATACAAAGGAGACACAGCGTAGAACCTTGCCTGTGTTTTGACCTTCTGGTCAAAACTAGATAAAGGTGATCAAATGTGTATGTGCATCCTCTTACTTACTGCCTCTGTTTGTTTCATCAGACCCAGGACTCCCTAAACCCCAACAACCTGGAGTACTGGATGGAGGACATCTACACACCAGGCTATGACTCACTGCTCAAGAGGAAAGAGGCAGAGTTCAGGAGGGCTAAGGTGTGTAAGATCGGGGCGCTGATCGCAGCAGCTACCTGCACTGTGATCCTGGTCATCGTTGTGCCAATTTGCACCATGAAAACATGAGAGTACCTGGACGGAGGACTGTCAGTCTTTTGTTTTTATTGCAGTATTTACTTCTGGTGGTCTTTCTCGCCTATATACAATGATTAGGACAGCTCCTGTACAATAGAAATGAATTCAGCAAGAGCATAATATATACTGTATATCTATTGGTTTAACAGTTGTACTTTATTGTATTGTTCTAAACTGTGCAGGACAGTTGGAAGCTCATTGGTTTAATTGTATGTCTTATACAGCTACAGCAGATGATCACAGAACTAAATTGGATAAATTGATTATTGTAGCCAGCGAATATTTTTATTTTTCGTATAATTATTGTACAGTGTATTTTGATCAAAGTTATTTTTGATGAATTATCTGGTTGAATGTGAGAATTTATCTTTATTTTGTTATCTTTCTTCAATAACAGCGAGTGTTTTAAGTAAGGAAATTTGTGCACACACATTTTTCTAATTCAAATCTACTGAAGTACTTTAGTTTGAACAGAAGTGTACTTGTACATAGACTGCAGAAACAGTATGACGCAGCCAAACTGAATGTATTGATAATGTTAGCCTACTCACTTGGAAATGAATGACTTGAGAATGTTGCTGCCCTCTCCTCCTTCTTCTGAATTCTAAGCAGCCAACTGCACATACCTGCTCCTCCTCCTCCTTCTCAAACACTGAATTTGTTCTTTTCTTTGCAACACTTGGAGTTCTGCATCACTGTAGACTAGTGAGGCTCACATGGGAGGAGGACGGTAGAGTTCATCACTATTGATTGAGCCAGCTTCACTCACTCGCACAATTTAAAGAGAACAGCGTCCCTCTCAGAGCGGGTTTGTCCATTTATTCATTACTGCAGTCTCCTTAGATGCCTTAAAGTATAAATATTTTATAGCCCAATTAGCCTAACCATTACCACGGCCGTTTTTCAGACAGCCCTTCATTTAGCCTAAATACAGAACGGAAGCCTTAAGATTAGTTTTCTTAATGCTGGTGGAACTCTATATTTTTCTTATTGACAACAAATTCAACTATTAGTCCGTCTCTCAACACTTTCTAACTCACCAACTGACTGTGGTAGTCATCTCAAAACCCAATATTTTCTACTGAGGACGCAAATCTTTTATCACAACTATATAGTTTCAGACAGGACACTATGTGCTCTGCTCAATTTTAAGATTTTGGGCTATTTTGCTTCCCTAACATGTTTTCTAGTGTGAAGAAAATGGCCAAAATAAATGCATAAATGCACATTTAGGTGTTTATTTTACCACAATTTGTCAATTTGTGTCTGTAGATTTCTCGTAAATTCACCAAAAGTTAACATTAGATAATGCCTCATTTGAATATTTAAACATGAAATTCCAGAAAACTTCAGTTTCATGGTGATATCTATCAGTTACCATATTCACGTGCAGTGTCTTGCAACATGTTTGGAATTTTATTATTCAAAAGATGTTTTCTAAAAATGAGTTATATCAGACATACAATACTTATTAGTAGATAAAGTTTATTGGTTTGCATGTATGATTTGTTGACAATAGGAAAGATACAGCATGTTACCAGCCTTATCCGTTAAGCCCTATATAACTGAAACCAATCATTTATTCTCTATATAACCCAGTTAACATTAGTTTGACCTCTTTGCACTTTCATTTAGTCCATCTCTAAGATGTACAGCTGCTCGACACGACAGCTCTGCAATAAATCCAACCTGATCCTGTAATGTTCACCAGAGAGGAGTTTATTCAACTCTGTGGTCATTTTGTGAGTGGCGATGTTGTTTTGGACTCCATTATGTTGAGAAACGTTCTGACAGAAAACAGAAATGTACACAGCCATAAAGTCATGAATCAATGTCAAACAAGATTAGACTAGTTCCACAGCCCTGAATTGCCATCCATAACTCTGATTTGTTCAGCGATTCAAGTAGGTCTGACTCTGTGGTCATTGATGGGCGTTTCAGCCTTGTGGAGAAACAATCAACCAATCAGAGCTTTGTATGTTGGCTGAAAAATGAGAATGACAGAAACATGGCCATGAAAATGAGCTGGGCTGCACGGGTTGTTGTAAGTTGACAGAAATAAATATTGACTGAGAACAGGATGGACACTAAACATATCTCTGTAGCCCCTTGATTTCTATATTTATCAGCCTGTATAGCCTCAGTCATAGAATATTGATCTATACTCATTGATTGTTTATTAATATTTCAATGTTTTTGGGAGATTTATTGTCATTTGTAACAATGCAATATGGAAATAAAGTGTTTTAAAGTAAAACTCCCAGCAAACATCTAAACTGTAAACATGGAGACCACCTGAGTATATCTTCATAGAATGTATCATAAATGTTGTATTTTACTGTTTTCATCAGATTTACAGTTACAACTGTAGTTGAGGAATGACATCATTATAGATGAGAATTGTTATAATGGTGACATTGCCTTTGAAATTTAGATTTTATACTGTCAAAATCTTATTTTTTACCTTACTGCATCTCCATTTACTCTGGAATGGTAATAGAAATAAGTTTACTTACAACTGATTCATATTCCTTAACTTCAGACCAAAAATATGCGTACAGGCCTTATGGTTGAGGAGCCGTTCCTGAATTATTTTGGGGTTGTTTTTCCAGAGGACAGGATGTGGATTAACAGATAGAATACTCGCTGTCTGTGTTTGCAGACGTGTTTTGAATACTTCTTGTTTGTAAAGTTTTGAGCTTTATACATCATTTTTGCGCAATACTAAAATCAATCGGATCGCAGAATGTTCATAAACTGAGATTTACGAAGGTCTTGATTTGTTTTAGCAATAATTCTTATGGCTTCAATGGATGATTTTTTTAAATGTATTTCACTGTTTCTCAGTAGATGATGTATGGAACAACAGCAACAAGAACACAGTGTGATTTGACAGATTCTTAGCGTCCTATAGTGATGTCACATTTTTATGTTTTCAATCATTTCCAGAAAAATCAATTATGACAGCTAACACTTTCGTCTCTCTTTGAATTTCTTTTTATTTTATTTATCAACTACACAAATGCATGAATGAATAGAACAAGTCCACCACGACCACCACTAACTGCAGCCTCTAGAATGATTTGCACCTCTTGTGGCCATTACGAGGCACCGGTCTGGTTTCTCTCTCAGTGACATCACAGCCTGTAACAGCTGCCATACTGGTGGGCAGATAATGTTATTATTACTTTATAATAATAAAACCAGGCTAATAGCATTACTAATTATATTATTACATTGCTATTCTAAGTACTGCTGTCATGGAAATGCATTAATACTGACTGCTAGTTTTAACATGTCCACCATGGCAGACAAAAAAATGCACATTTGAAAGAAATATCAAACTTAACTTGATCATAAATCACAATTATTCCTTTAATTAATATGATTGTTTTTAAATTTGAAGCCACAGTTCACAAGACTCATCAGTAATCATGTTACAGATGATAACTTTATATCGTCTACACCTCACTGCAGATATTGTTTGAGAAATGTGAGTATTTGTATTAGTCAAAGAAGGTGTAGGTAATAGAATCAAGTGTGATTATGTTAAAGAGAGCGTTTGCCCGCTGTCTTTGTCCAGATAAATCCTCCAGCAGGTTACAGCGTTTGCCATAGCCTCATTAGCTAATTAAGAAACAGATGAGGCTCATTGTGTGGGATGAACCACATATCATATTCATGATTTATTTTATTACTTTGGCAGTGTGCATTAGGGGAGATTGTGTATGGCAGCACATGCTACTATTTTTAGCGGCCCAGTGTTCCGAGGGATTACGTCCACATTCCTGCACCTCACATTGTATGTCCAATGCCAACTCTCAGTGCCAATGCAGGAAGTCGTGTGCCATAACCACAACAACCACACACAGCCTTTTTCAGAATGTTGTTTTCTGAGCAGGGACAGAATAGTCACATGTATGTACAGTATATCTCTAATCACTAAAAATCTTAAGCCCGGTCCAGTTTAACAGCTCAGTCACCTGTACACTGCTTCTGCCCTTCAGTATGGTGCCTGGCGCCTTATGGTGATGTCATTGCAAGACCTCAGTAGTGTAACACACCCCGGTGTGGTTGCTGTAGGGAGGATTTAATGAGCTGAGGAACAGGTTGTGGTGGCTGTGAAAATAAATGATACTCTCCAAACAGATCTCTGACTTGACTTAGTCAATAACTAGAATGTCAGAGTCATCAGTTTACTTTCCCTGTGTTAATCACATACTAAATACACACTTCAGCTTTGTTTTGTGAATCTGAACCACGTCCATCTGCTGTCTGTAATGAAGAGAGACGCTGAACCCAGCTGTAAGCAGAGAGTTGCTGTTATCCATCCTCTGCACTGGATCTGCCTTCAGTACAGGAAATGTGAGCTGCAGCACACTGGAGGAGTCTGTAAATAGTTTCAGGTTGGAGGCACATTCTGGGAGCAGGTGTTATCTGGAATATTACTATAATAAAAACGTATTGTTCTGACTGTTAATGGATCTGTGTGTTTTTTTTAATGTGGCCTCACTATGTTTTAATCTGGTACATAATGATAAATCTGTCAATTGAGACTTCCATGCATCATCATCTTAGTAAACTAATAGAAAAAGGTTGTCAACCTTCCCAGTTATCATGCAGTTCACTCAGAGAACACCACGAGATGACCGAGGATTCACAGTCTGCAAAGAACTTGGGCTGACATGGCCAAAGACACAACGATCAAGAGCTGCTGGAGTCAATATATTCATATGACTGTTGATTATATACTAAAAAGACTTTGGTTTGTGTTAAATAGGTTGGATGGTTTATCTGTAGAAATTTTTTCACTTTTCTAAATCAGAGTTTCTTGGATTAGTTCATATTTGCTATCAGTTGCTAGTTTGTGTTCATAATGAATATATTTGTTCATAAAGAGATAACACCAACAGAAAATGGTGAAAATGTGAAAAAGTTCAACTCAGACTAAAACCAGAGGATGGAAATTTATTGTGTAAACTAATGGGGAGAAAAAAATATTTTTGATCAGGGTATAGCTCTTTAAAATGAGTGATATTGATCACTAATAATATTATATTGATGAGCAATACAGTATACAAATTATTGATGTATACAGTGTTCATCAATATTCACAATGCAGGGTGGTTTAAAACCTTACTCACCTCAACAAATAAAGTTATTGGGGATGACATGATCAGCATGGTTCATGATGGTTGATATCCTCAGTATAGCTCTTAGCTCAGATTTCTGTAGATCCCCGGGACACCAAGCAATATTCCTTGTTCCAAATAAAGCTGCAAAATCTTGAATAGTTTTCTGGTAAATTTCAGACGTTATCTCAGAACACTTTTCATAAGAGGTCTGTTATGAAGTTGACTTTAAAATCCCCGGTGCTGGAAATTCAATTCTAGTGTAAATGCCAATCATGTTGTGTTGGGTATTTAAACTATAATCTCTAATGTGATGTTTGATCAATCTGTGATATATGTACAAATTGGAATTCTTGAAAGATAAACAGAAATGACAAATTCTATGGACAAAACTTGATGAAATGTATCTTAGAGGACAAAATGAGTAGAGAAAAGAAGCACATCGTGTTTCTGGTGATGAGAAAGGAGAAGGCAGGAGAAAACCTCAGACAAAGCCTCATTGATTCAAGACCAAGTTGACACATTTCCAGCCTTGTTGCCAAAGAAATGGTCTCTATCTATACTCCTAAGCCTTTTCTATTGATGATGCTGATGCTCAGTCCCAGTATAGATTAGATTTGCAGAGTTGTGTGATGCTGATATTACTTCTGATGAACTGGATGAAAGCAGTCAGTAGTTTGTCTTTAGAATCTGACAGCAGCTCCTCATGGCTGGTTAGCTCCATGGTTAGCTCGTTAGCTCTGACTACCAGCTACACTGAGCTCTGTCTGTCACTCATTCTGGTCAGTGTCAAGGACATGTCCGCCTGTGCAGGTCTCTGCTGCGTTTTTTATTTTATTTGCTGAAAGTGAGGGAGCTAACAGAATTTGGGGGTTGCTGTTACACTTTAACGACACCCACAGTAATACAACTGTGATGCATTGTGTGACTGTGGCAGAGGTGGATCAGGGGCAGGGCTCTTATTCCTTTTTGCAGTGTCATGTCAGTTCCTGCTCTCGAGTTTGGTGAGGTGTTTTGGGGCATGTCTAAACTTGTAGCAGCCAGGTGATGCAGTGACAGAGATACGGTTTGGCCTCTCCTTTCTATCCATCTTGATGTAATTGTGTTTTGGTCTTGAGGGTGTAACTTTTCTGCAGCAGATTGCAAGACTTTCTGGCTGCTCGCGGCTACGGCATCAAAAAGTTACACCAGTTGTTTTCACCGCACCTTGGGGCTGACAGTCAGGAAAAAGAAGTGGGCTGTCAGAGAAACAGCAACATAACAGAACAGCAAAGGGCTAAAGAGACACCTTCAGGAGGATGTGGTTTTCTGATCATTTCCTTCTTACAGCTGAACAGTTCTGTCAAACTGAAATGTATAATTGATGGACAGTCAATCACTGAAAATTGTTGCTTTCTTTGATATTTTAATCATTAACTATGTTTTTACCTTAATAACCTTGATTTCTCTGATTATCCTTTAACTACAGACAGCGTTATTTTGACAGATCCTACATACAGCTCTCCTCAATATCTCTCTGTGTGCTGTGTCCCACTTTATGTGTCAGTATTTAGGCTATCAGGAGCACTGAGCAGGCCAAATGTGGACGCAACTGGCCCAGAAAGTGACAAGTGTAACCTAAAATGTAGCTTATTTAAAGATATAGAAGTTGCCATGATTTGGAACAAAGATGACGATAGCTAGAAATGGGCTAAAAAGGAGTGACGGCAGGACGGTCTTTATTAAAGTGTAACTGCACCCCCAGATTCTGCTAGCTCCCTCCCTCTCAGTCCAGAGCAAGCAACAGATCATCATGTAGCAATGCAGTCCAGAAGTTTTTCCACAGCCCTGAAAAGAACAAATCCGAACCACCAAAATACTAAGTAGGGGGGTCCGAGGGCGATCACAGTCTTTTCTGTACGTATAAATGTCATGAAGATGCTCTATAACAGAAGCTGTGCCAGTGATATGGTAAATGGACCTCTGACCACTCAAGGTTCACTACACATTACATTCACCCATTCAAACACTGACACATTGGCTGCCATGCGAGATGCCAGCTGCTCATCAGAAAGTAACTAATCGCATTCACACACACTGATGTGAGGAAGTGCCAGACTGGAGGCAGGTTACAATTTGGGGTTCAGTATCTCGGATCGAGGACGCTTCGACATGCAGACCGGAAGAGGCAGGGATCGAACCCCGATTATCTGATAGACCTGCTTTACCTTCTGAGCCACAGCCACCTGCAGGAAGAGGTCAAAGGTCATCGATAGGAATCAGTGGAAAGCCAGAGAAACATCCACACTACAGTCACAAAATGACAACTGAGGATTTGTGTCATACACTTCCTGGCTCTTGGGTGGATGTGGTCTCTTCTTGCCAGTTGTATTTGGAAATGTATGCGGATGAATAAAAGTAAATTGGATTGTAGCAGTGACAGTTCAGAATGTTCTTTAAGTTTTACTTCAGTTGTTAGAGATCATCTTTGGTGAAACCAGACTGACAACTGAGCACCAAAAGAAAGAAGAGATATCTGTGTTGTCAGAGTGTGTTGTTGCAAGACAGCTCTTATGATTTGTCTGTCTAAAAAATACCATTTCAGTGTCAAATCATTTGAAAGATATGCAGCGTGGTTATTATTCTGTTTCTTTTAGATGTCACAAATTATAGTTTCACCGCAAGAAGCATTCTAGGCTCACAAACATACAATTAGTATGTTAGCATAGCAATATTTCAGTCAGAGAAACTTAATTTCCAATTGCAGTGAGTTATAGTTGGCAGTATGGCTCTGTTGTGCGACCTCCCTGTCCTGCCACACACCTACGTGGAAAGCCTAAGGCAGGGAGAGCAGCAGCAGCAGCATAGACTCTCTGTGGGATAAAGAAAAGAGCAGGCATGAAAGACAACAGAAATGACATTGATTAAATTAGATACAGCACAAAGAGGAGGAGCTGGGGTGGAGGTGAGTTACAAGGCAGCTCACAGAGGAAGCAGCAAATGTATGCAGGGTAAAGTATCTTAAATAAGGCGTCCTGAATGATATTTGCACATGCAAGCACACGTCAGGATAACATTAAATTGAAGTCTTCGAAAAGAAACTGTACCTCCAAATGCAAGCTACACTCAAAACTACAGTCACAGCAAACATTTTATAAACAAATGTCCAGTTTATTCGTCAAACAGTTCAAACTGAGGTCCCACTCTGGTGACAAAAACTGCAGTTCCTCAAACGTCCACTTGAGGTTGGCTACAGAACAAGTCAGTCTCCATAAGTCCCCACGTTTAAATGGCCAACTTCCCAACGGACGTAAACATGTTTATGTAGCCCGGTAGAAATTCATGAGGACTAAAAAGGGCATATGTTCAAATAAATAAGTTAATTGCATAACAAATAGCATTTCAGATTTAAAAGAGGTCTAAGTTCATGGTTAATAAATGTTATTTAAGGTTAAGAAATAAAGTCATTCAGTAAAAAAGTAAAAAAGTGAATACTAGGTAATGTTGTTAATGTATTGAACTATGTTTTTAATATGTCAATTGTTTGTTGTTGTTTATAAATCTCTGTAACTATGTTTAACTATGTTTAAAAGTGCAGGAAGGAAGAAATAGACACACCTATGGTTGTGAATGTATTTTATTTTGAAAAGGTGGATAGTGAGGTAGGACCAGAGAGAGAGAGAGAGAGCGAGAAGAACGGAGAAGGACGAAATGGAAGCATGATGAAAAGGTGAAGGAAAAGAGACTTGTGAGTTAATGACTGTCACTAGGGTCATAGAGGTGTTCGACCAGGACGCTTCGGAAGACTTTGTGAAGAAGTTACTGCTTGTGTGAGTGGACTACTCAACTTAAGATAAGTGAAGCTAGCGGCTGAACAAGAGCTAGCAGTTTCCACGGACTTTTGCTAACAGGATAGCGGCTAGCGACCCGTGGAGCAGGGCCCGTGTGAGAGCGTGTGTGGAGCTGCAGACAACAGGGCTGAGCCACAGCGAGATCGGCAGTGACGTGGACGACGGAGCGAGCTGTGGTGGTATCGTCGGCGGTGTGTGTCTTCTTCTCCTCCTCTGGGTGGATCATCTCTTCTCCCCTCCTCCTGCTTCAGCCCTTCTCCAGCGCGGGTGTGTGAGCCTGCAACACCTGTGGTTTAAGGTACTTTTTTCCCCTTTGGTCCTGTCGAGGCGACACAGCCATTTGTTTCCGGCTGCAACGCACCCGAGCTGCGTTCAGGCCTGCATCGTTGAACGGTATATTTGAACAGTTTTTTATTTTATTGCCGGCTATTTTATTTTCATGGGGGCCCATTAAAATGTCACGGTGATATTATTTTTTTGAAAAAGTCTTTAAAAAGTGTGTGAACCTGTTCAAATAATTTGTCAGTAAATAATTTATTTTTCGTTTACACTAAACAGTTGTGGTCATTGAGTTTGATATTTTAAGCTAATTAAGGTCAAAAGGAATAATTTCATGTTAAAAGGTGATTAAAAACATCATTATTTAGAAAGTATTTAAGTTCATAAGAGAGTAGAGTTGACAGTTAAAAACTTGGTTTAAAGGGGAAGTCAAGACAACATTTAAAAATCACTTTTCACACACACTGTTAGTGTATACTGTTGAAGTCAATTGTAGAAACCCCATCTAATTTCTTTATAGAAAGAAAGAGCTCAGGTTAGCCACCTCTCATAATAGTTAAACACGCTAGAGAGGCGCTAAATAAAATGGAGGCACCGCTGGGATTTTAGTGTGGGTTTCTTGGGTTTTTTGTATTTTTCCAGAAAAAAAAAAAAAAAGAATAGCATTTTGAAGTTATAAATAGTGCTAACTGCTAAGTTAAAATGGAGACTCAAGCTGAGTTAATAGCAAAGTTAAAGGGATGGTGCCGTGGCGAAGCATTAGATGAGGGTCATGCAGTCCTGGTTATCATTCGAGAAGAAGTAGCCACTGCTGCAATCGAAGAGACAATGCAAACAGTGAAGAGTTTGGGACGTGTGCGTGTCAGAGGTCGAACCTTCAACCTACGATGCAACCGGTACTATGTTTTGTGTGAAAGCAGAGAAGAGGTGAAAGCTGACATGATTCCCCCTGCGGTGTTTCCTGTTGAGGGTGGAGAGCCGTGGTCGGTCGTCATAACAGATCAAGGTACACAAGCCCGTACACAAGGGACAAAACCACAACAAGAAGAAAGTCAGCACGTGGAAAACCTCCGCACATTGTTCCCTGCTGAAGAGGCTGCAGCCAAGTCAACAGAGGCTATACTGCGAGCGGTGAGTGATTTGCTTGACAAGACATCCAGGTCATCAGGTGAACATGGAAGCTATCGCCGCCTACGAATTTTCTCTGGATCCTCTCCCACGCCAGCAGGAGAAGAGCAGTTTGAACACTGGCTGGGTCAAGCACGGCTCATGGTGGAAGAGTGCGACTGCTCCCCAAAAGAGAAAAGGCGAAGACTGATGGAGAGCGTTAGAGGTCCTGCTCTTGACATTCTAAAAGCTGCCCGAGCCAGTGATCCTGACGTGAGCCCTGAAGATTGTGTAGAGGCACTTGAGCATGCATTTGGGACAGCAGAGTCAGGTGAGGAGCTGTATTTCGCTTTCCGATTACTGCAACAGCAACCAGGTGAGAAGCTGTCTGACTTCCTTAGACGGCTAGAACAGTCGTTGGGCAGGGTTGTGCAGAGAGGCGGTCTTCCTCTTGGTTATGCAGATAGAGCAAGGCTTGAACAGTTGTTGCGTGGGGCTATAGCTTCTGATCTGATGCTGGTCAATCTTCGTCTGAGGGAGAGGAAGGAAAAGCCGCCAACCTTTCTCCAGCTGCTAAAAGAGATACGCTCAGAAGAGGAATACGAGGCCTCAAGAAAGCAGATTACACCAGTAGTGCACAGTGCGCATAAGCAAAATGCTGGTGCAAAGCAAATCGAAATCCAGAACTTAAGGTCGGAGATCAAAGAACTCAAGTCCTTAGTTGCTGCTGTCATGGCTAAGCCAGCTCAAGATGTGCCAGCTAGCCAGGAGAAGAAAGCTCCCCTAAATGTTGCCCCCAGTGAGTGCAGTTCTGACAGTGAGATAGCAGCCTTAAAAAAACAGTTAAAGCACCTGCAACAGAAGTTCACTAATAAAGTAGCTGAACCTCGAGCCTCTGTTTCTGCTGTAACTGCCTCCAAGCCAGTTGCCAGCTCTCCCCCAAGATCATTCAAAGTCTCGGAGGAGCATTTTTGTTATCGATGTGGAGAGAATGGACATTATGCTGGGAAGTGCCAGAACCCAGAAAACCAGGCTAAAGTCATCAAGAGACTTATTCAGGCTCTGAAGCTCTCAAAGAACAACAAGCCGTCAAGTGATGCCACAGTGAGTAGAGTTAACTGCTCTGTCAAGAACAGTGCTGCGGACATGTCAGACAAAGCATGTATTCCAGATGGGTTGGTTGGTCCACCTAGCCTGGTGCCATTGAAGGTTAATGGAAAACCCTGCACTGCTTTGTTAGATAGTGGTTCGCAGGTGACGATCATATTTGAGCCCTGGTATCAGAAACACCTACCTGATGTCCCCATTCAGCCAGTGTCTGGTCTTTCCCTGTGGGGTTTGAGTGAGTCTGGAGTTAGCTACCCTTACCGTGGTTATGTGGTGGTTGACTTAGAGTATCCAGTTGAGGTGTTAGGGACCAGTCAGACTGTTACTGTCCTTGCACTCATCTGCCCTAGTCCTAGAACAGGAGATGAGACATCTGTGGTGGTCGGCACAAATGCTAGCCATGTCAGACGCTTGGTGAACCAATGCAAAGAGAATGGCATTGATGTCACGAAAACACTTGGGTTTCGAGTTGCTGTCCAAGAAGGTCAGTCTGCCCTCAGTGGGGCTACAGTTCTAACCCATGATGATGAGGCTGGCCGGGTCAGATGGATGGGCCCTGGCCCTTTGACCTTACCTCCAGATGGTGGCACTCAAGTGGTGTGCAAGGTTGAGTTGAGGAATCCTGTTGGGCAGGAAATTCTGATGGTGGATTCGGCACCAGCAGCTGTGTTGCCTGCTGATGTGTTTCTTCATCCCATGGTTGTGCCCAGTGGAGCACTGGATGTCAACAACTTGAGAGTATTGGTCAAGAACGAATCTTCAAGAGAGACTTCAATACCTGCGGGAACGGTGATCGGAGGTATGTACTACATTGATTCAGTTGCTACTATTTCCCCCAAGGAGACTGTCTCCCCCGAATTTGATGAAAGTATGATAAACTTTGGAGATTCTCCCCTCTCCGAACAATGGAAGAACAGACTACGAAAGAAACTGGCTCAGAAGTCTCATGTGTTCTCCATGAGTGAATGGGACGTGGGATTGGCAAAAGGGGTGGAGCACAAAATCCGGCTCTCTGACTCCCGGCCTTTTCGTCAACGCTCGCGCCGGCTGGCCCCTGCAGACATCGAAGATGTGCGAAAGCATTTACAAGAGTTGCTGCAGGCAGGGATCATAAGTGAGTCACGAAGCCCCTATGCTTCCCCAATAGTTGTAGTCCGAAAAAAGAATGGAGCTATTCGGATGTGCATAGATTACAGGCTGTTGAATAGCCGAACCACCCCTGACCAATATACCACCCCCTGCATTGAAGACGCGCTGAACGCTCTCACAGGGAGCCAGTGGTTCTCTGTTTTGGATTTGCGTTCAGGCTATTACCAAATAGCTATGTGCGAAGAGGACAAAGAAAAAACGGCATTTATTTGCCCGTTAGGCTTTTTCCAGTTTGAGCGCATGCCGCAAGGCATTACAGGGGCTCCAGCAACCTTTCAGAGGTTGATGGAGAGGGCAGTAGGAGACATGAACCTCTTACAGGTGCTGGTGTACCTCGACGACCTGATAGTGTTCGGAAAGACACTCGAGGAACACGAAGAGAGACTGCTCAAGGTCTTGGATCGTCTTGGAGAAGTTGGGCTGAAACTTTCAGTGGACAAGTGTCAGATCTGCTTGCCGAGGGTCAAATACCTAGGGCACATTGTGTCTGCTGAAGGTGTTGCACCCGATCCCGACAAGATTGAGGCCGTCACCACCTGGCCTAAGCCGACAAACCTGAAGACATTGCAGTCCTTTCTTGGATTTTGCGGTTATTACCGTAGATTCATACAGAACTATGCTGCCATCGTGAGACCGCTGACTGAACTCACCAAGGGCTATGCTCCAACGCAGAAGAGAAACAAGCATGTCCGAGATGTAGACAAAGTCTACCTGAAAGAATCAGAGCCCTTTGGGGACAGGTGGGACAAAGCTTGTACAGATGCGTTTCACCAGATCATCTACTGTTTGACACATGCGCCGGTCCTGGCTTTCGCTAATCCACAAAAGCCGTACATTCTGCATGTTGATGCAAGCTTGAAGGGTCTTGGCGCTGTATTGTATCAAGATCACCCTGAAGGCTTGAGACCGGTTGCGTTTGCAAGTCGAAAGCTGAGTGCATCAGAGAAAAATTACCCTATACATCAGTTGGAATTCTTGTCCCTCAAGTGGGCTGTGGTCGACAAATTCCATGACTACTTGTATGGGGCAAGATTTACAGTACGCACGGATAACAATCCGTTGACGTACGTGTTGAGTACCGCCAAACTCAACGCGGTAGGGCATCGCTGGCTGGCTGCTCTATCAACCTATGAGTTTGATGTCCAGTATCGGCCTGGGCGACAGAATATTGATGCCGACCTGTTGTCAAGGAACATGGCAGGTGCAGATGGTGATGGGTGGGTGACTCTCCCACAGTCTGGGGTCAAGTCGATCTGCCAGAAAGTCGCCGTCCCAGAGGCTGACCAATGCACGTCTGTGTATGTTGCCCAGCTTGGGGCGTCCTCCCACTGTATTCCCGACATCTATGCGTTTCCAACACACATGGAGTTGAAGTCGCTAGAGCTCATGAGTAAAGAGAGGCTAAAGAAAGCCCAAGAGGATGATGAGGCCATTGGACCAACCCTTAAGGCTCTCGAGAAAGGATGTTGGTCAGAGGAGGCGAACATGAGTCCAGAGTTGTCAAGGTTGAAAAGAGAGGCGGGAAAGCTGTCCATGAAGGATGGACTGCTGTACCGGTACAGCAAAAAACCCTCCGGAGAAGTGGTCGGTCAGTTGGTCCTGCCAAAAGAGTTCAGGGAGACGGTCATAAGGGCCATGCACGACGACCTTGGACACCTAGGTCAGGAGAGGACAGTTGACCTGCTCCGCAGTAGATTCTTTTGGCCTCGGATGTTGTTGGATGTTGAGGAGTACATCAAGAATTGTGTGGAGTGCATCACTCACAAGACCCCAGTACAGAGAGCTGCTCCATTGCACCAGATCGTTAGCCATGGGCCCATGGATTTAGTGTGCATGGACTTCCTTTCCATGGAGCCTGACTCCAAAGGCGTAAGTAACGTGTTGGTCGTCACAGACCATTTTACGAGATACGCGCAGGCTTTTCCGACCAAAAGTCAAAAGGCTCCAGTTGTGGCCAAGGTCCTGATGGAAAAATACTTTGTACATTATGGACTGCCCTCCAGGATCCATTCGGATCAAGGAAGAGATTTCGAGAGCCGGTTGATCAGGGAACTGTTGACCTTGATGGGGATACGCAAGTCGCGGACAACCCCATATCATCCGCAAGGAGACCCTCAGCCGGAAAGGTTCAACCGAACGCTACTCTCCATGCTAGGTACGCTAGGCCGGGAAAAGAAGCGCTCATGGAGCCAACATGTGCCTTACTTGGTCCATGCATACAATAGTACAAAGTGTGACGCCACGGGGTACTCCCCCTACCATCTAATGTTTGGGCGAGAAGCGAGGCTTCCGGCAGATGTTTGCTTTGGTACGTCCCCAGATGGCACGGAAGATGCATGTCATACCCGCTATGTCACAAAACTGAAAGAAGACTTGAAACAGGCCTACAAGTTAGCCTCCGAGGCTGCAAACAAAAGGCATCAGAGAAACCGGAGGTTGTATGACCGCAGAGTTACCTTTCAGTCCATTGAGATTGGCGACAGGGTTCTGCTCAGAAACTTGGGCCTAAGAGGCAAGCACAAGCTGGAGAGTAAGTGGAATCCTGTCCCCTATGTTGTCGTGGGAAAAATGCCAAACCTACCTGTGTTCAAGATAAGAAGGGAGGATGGAGCACCAGGGACCAAGACCATCCATAGGGACCACCTTCTTCCTATCGGCCAGCTTGTGAGAATACCACCCACTAACCAGGTTGAAGATCCACCTGCTAGGCCCAAGACCAGGACCATCACTGGAAGGCAAAGGCAAAGAGAAGCAAGACCAGAAACTCAGGAGTTTCCAGAGTTTTCTGACTCGTCCTCTGACATGGAATATTATGTCACTCATCCAGCCAATCGGAGAGACTCACTCCCGAGGGTGACATCGGTCTCCAAGTCAGTAGTTGACACACAACTTGACCCTGAACCAGAGCCGGACGATGACTCTGAAAACGAAAATGAGTCCGAAAGTGTCCATGAGAATGTTTCTGACTCTGAAGAGGATGGCCACAAATCTGAACCTGAACCTGAGGATGATAGGAACGAGGAGTGTGAAAGAGAAATATCATTGGAAGAAACCAGTGAAGTTGAACCTGAGTTCGACCAAGAAGAGGAAGTGTTTGAGGATCAAAACAAAAGAGTGATAACTAAACAGGAGCCTAGAACTAGATCAAAGAGAACTGTTAAGCCAATTATCAGACTTACCTATGATGAGCCTGGTAGATCCAAAGATCAGCCCCTAACTATTGTTCACAGAGGCATAGTCATTAAAATAGGAAACATTAGTCATAACTAAGTAATTATACTCTCTCGACCCCTTAGTTAAGTTCATTAGAGTCTGATGAGGACACAGACATTTAAAAGGGGGGAGGGTGTAGCCCGGTAGAAATTCATGAGGACTAAAAAGGGCATATGTTCAAATAAATAAGTTAATTGCATAACAAATAGCATTTCAGATTTAAAAGAGGTCTAAGTTCATGGTTAATAAATGTTATTTAAGGTTAAGAAATAAAGTCATTCAGTAAAAAAGTAAAAAAGTGAATACTAGGTAATGTTGTTAATGTATTGAACTATGTTTTTAATATGTCAATTGTTTGTTGTTGTTTATAAATCTCTGTAACTATGTTTAACTATGTTTAAAAGTGCAGGAAGGAAGAAATAGACACACCTATGGTTGTGAATGTATTTTATTTTGAAAAGGTGGATAGTGAGGTAGGACCAGAGAGAGAGAGAGAGAGCGAGAAGAACGGAGAAGGACGAAATGGAAGCATGATGAAAAGGTGAAGGAAAAGAGACTTGTGAGTTAATGACTGTCACTAGGGTCATAGAGGTGTTCGACCAGGACGCTTCGGAAGACTTTGTGAAGAAGTTACTGCTTGTGTGAGTGGACTACTCAACTTAAGATAAGTGAAGCTAGCGGCTGAACAAGAGCTAGCAGTTTCCACGGACTTTTGCTAACAGGATAGCGGCTAGCGACCCGTGGAGCAGGGCCCGTGTGAGAGCGTGTGTGGAGCTGCAGACAACAGGGCTGAGCCACAGCGAGATCGGCAGTGACGTGGACGATGGAGCGAGCTGTGGTGGTATCGTCGGCGGTGTGTGTCTTCTTCTCCTCCTCTGGGTGGATCATCTCTTCTCCCCTCCTCCTGCTTCAGCCCTTCTCCAGCGCGGGTGTGTGAGCCTGCAACACCTGTGGTTTAAGGTACTTTTTTCCCCTTTGGTCCTGTCGAGGCGACACAGCCATTTGTTTCCGGCTGCAACGCACCCGAGCTGCGTTCAGGCCTGCATCGTTGAACGGTATATTTGAACAGTTTTTTATTTTATTGCCGGCTATTTTATTTTCATGGGGGCCCATTAAAATGTCACGGTGATATTATTTTTTTGAAAAAGTCTTTAAAAAGTGTGTGAACCTGTTCAAATAATTTGTCAGTAAATAATTTATTTTTCGTTTACACTAAACAGTTGTGGTCATTGAGTTTGATATTTTAAGCTAATTAAGGTCAAAAGGAATAATTTCATGTTAAAAGGTGATTAAAAACATCATTATTTAGAAAGTATTTAAGTTCATAAGAGAGTAGAGTTGACAGTTAAAAACTTGGTTTAAAGGGGAAGTCAAGACAACATTTAAAAATCACTTTTCACACACACTGTTAGTGTATACTGTTGAAGTCAATTGTAGAAACCCCATCTAATTTCTTTATAGAAAGAAAGAGCTCAGGTTAGCCACCTCTCATAATAGTTAAACACGCTAGAGAGGCGCTACATTTACATTCTGGTACAAAAAAAAAACTATTTGATTGACAGGTGGGTGTCATTACAGACAATTGGTATGAGACTTCATTTGTTCAGCCCACCTTAGCTCCACCCATGCTCCATGCGGAAGCCAGAGCCACCACACTTTTCATATTAATATTATCAGCATTATTATCAACCTTTTTATTTTGTTTCATGGTAAAACTCATACAAATTGTTTGTTTAATGCCAAGACTTGTTTCCTGAAAACACTTATGATATTTTCTATGTAATAACCCTGAATCAGGGCTGCAAAATGCTAAACTACCTGGTGTTAAAATGCCACAGTGACACTTAAGCAGGGTTTCCAACGCAGTGAGTTTAGAGGGCGAGTAATGTGCAGCTTAAAATATTTAAAACCCAAATTGAATATGCTGCTGCTGAATCATCTCTGGTGCTGCCTCGTGCATCAAATTAATATTTAGACAAGTATTAGCTTGTCTGCCACAGTGTGACCTTTCAAACCACTTGGTAGACTGTGAAGGGGACATAATAGCTTTCCTAACCATGGACAATGTGTGGGTGTGTGGGTGGGTGGACAGGTTCTGTTATATTCTAAATGTGAGATACATCAGTAAAGGACTGTCCCATGCTATGAGAATATTTGACACCCAGCCCAGCTCCCATCACACCTCACACATCAGGACGGAGATTTACCCAACATGTTCAACCGACTATCATTCCTTTGTTTTGTCTGGTGGATTTTCTGAGTCAAGGATCCTGATCAGCCCTCACATGTGTAACTCTGAATTTGCTGATACATAATGGTTTGTTGATATTGAAAATATTTAATTGTGATCATGTTCCTGTTCACGCCGCATAGAAAAAAGCTACTCCCCAGCAAACTTGTTCGTTCCTCTAACGTTCCCTTAAGGGTTTTTATTATGTTATATATTTTTAGAACCTTCAAAGAAAGTTCCATGAATATTCTGAGCTCCATTTCCCAATAACAAGTCTTCGTTCATGTGAAGTGCATCCAAAACGCCTGTGATACAAAGACTAACACTCCCCCAGTGCTCTGAGCTCACAGTTCAGACAACCCGGCTAGCAAATACAATGCGTTTGTATGATCCATAATATCATGACCTCCTGCCTAATATTGTGTAGGTCCCCCTCTTGTAGCCAAGACAGCTCTGACCAGCCAAGGAATGGACTCCACTACACCTCTGAAGGTGTGCTGTGTATCTGGCACCAAAGCTGATCCTTCAAGTCCTGTAAGTTGGGAGGTAGGGCCTCCATGGATCGGACTTGTTTGTATGATCTGATCTGCGTCAACAGAAGTCAACACCTTGAACTCATTGCTGTGCTCCTCAAACCATTCTTGAACTATTTATTATAGGGCGATAGCATGCATTATCCTGTTGAAAGAGGTCACTGCCATCAGGGAATACCATTTCCATGGAATAACATTTCCATGACAGGGTGTACTTGGTCTGCAACAATGCTTAGGAGGTGGAAGGTGTCAAAGTAACATCCACATGAATGGCAGGACCCATGGTTTCCCAGTGTCCACTGGCTTCCTTTCTTTCTATAACACATCCTGGTGCCATTCCCCAGGTAAGTGACATACATGCCATTCACGTGATGTAAAAGAAAATGTGATTCATCAGACCAGGCCACTTTCTTCTGTTGCTCCATGGTCCATTTCAGGTGTTCACATGCCCATTGTTGGCGCTTTTGGCAGTGGACAGGGGTCAGCATGGACACCCTGACTAGTCTGCAGCTACGCAGCCTCATATCCAACAAACTGCAATTCACAGTGTGTTCTGACACCTTTCTATCAGAACCAGCATGAACTTTTTCAGCAGTTTGAGCTAAAGCTCGTCTGTTGGATCAGACCACATGGGTCGGCCTTTGCTCCCCAATATTGTTACTAATCTCAAACAAACTTGTGAATATAAACTAAATGGAACCTCCCCAACACTGACATTCTCCTATTATTACTATTACTATCCCAGACTGCCAGTGTGGAACACACATACAGACTCACGCATAGATAATATCAACACAACACACAACAAGTAACACCAACCATGTTCTTGTATTCCCTGTCAAAATGTTTTCATTTTCCTGTAGCCATTATTTTTGTCTCCCACTGTATTGTACTTTGTCTTTTGTCTTGCAATAAGCAAAAAAAAAAAAAAAAAATTGTCATGAGTTGAAAATATTACAAACAATTTCTCTTTTCATGTCAACCAACTTCTGAACCTGTTGTTCAAAGAGATCATCAGAGACTTCGCTCCTTCTGTGGTAGAACTGAAGGCAGTCGGTCCCAGAATCCCTGTGCACCCAGAGGACGTACGTGCCATTGCCAACTATGTGTCTATGGGTGGAAACTGACATATTCACCGTGTTCATTAGGATACTCACAGTGGATTCGGAGCCCCACACACTCTATTCTGTCTCCCAAATTAGCCCCAGAACCAACTTACAAACTGCCATGGATCTTCTCCAAAATTGAAAATAGTGAAAATTGAGGCAGTTCTACTCACATTCACTCTCATCAGGGTTTTCTTACATTCACTCTCGATACTGACAGTGGCCAGTCCTCTGGTGGTGCAGATGATGTGAACAGTAAAGAGTGGATTTGACAGCTGACTCTTTGATGAGGAGATCAATATGAATGTGTTAAGCTGCCTGCTTGTGTAGTTGGTGACAGCCTGGATTTCCTGCCACATATCTTTGGTGTTGTTGGTGTCGAGGTCTCTCTCTCCAGTCTGTTCTGATGTCTCTGCTTTGACTCCTTTATGACAGCTTAGTCTTATTTCATTCATTTTATTTCCCTGCACCCAGACATTAGAGGGATAGCCTGAGGTCACCACTGGGTTAGCGTTGCTCTTATCTCTTTCCTCTCCTCCTGTGTAGAGAAGTTTATAGAAGCTACTGACTGCTGGATTTGCATGTACCACTGTCACCATGGTACCTACTTCTACTACTACCACCACCACTTCTACAACTACTTTTCAACTACTATTACTAGTGCTGCTGCAACTACTTCTACTACTACTACAGTAGCTAGTGGTACGGCTGCTGCAGTCTCGCCCCCTGTTATATCTCTGTGCGTAGTGTTTTGTTTATGTAAATACAGGTGTATGGCTGCCGCTGCCACCGCCGCCGCCTAATTGGTTCCTATGCCAGAGGTGGAGTCACGTTTGACAGCACGTCCTCGAGGTGTGCAGGACCGGGATTGGTGCGGCATCCTCCACGTGCCGCCAATTGGAGGGGCCCAATTGCCGGCATCCCGGTTATTTAAACTTAAACTCAGACAAATTGTACTGAGTACACTTAAAGAAGATTTCTGTTAGATCCATTAGTTTAGGGGTGCTGTTTGTGATGTGCTTTTTGTTATTAAGTGTTAAATTAGACACTGAGGTGTTTCGTTCTCATTTTGTTTAACATAGATAGTATAGGCTCTGTTTAAAGAGAGTTCTCTTTTTGTTATATTTCTTTGTTGGTGAACAGCATCTGTGTGCCCTTTGTTCCCTTGCTACCTCACCTCCTTTTGTTAAGATAATTTGATCTTTCAATTAAAAATATATTTGTTTAAAACATAAACACCTGTTTTTTACGTTACTTCCCCCTACCCCTTGTGTGAGGTCGTATCATAAATGGGGGCTTGTCCGGGATCTTTTTAAAGAAACCCGAGAACAAAGAGATTTATTGTTGAAACTTTGAATTATTTTGTGAAAATAAGTGGATCTGGTGGTTTCTGTGTAATCAGTAACTCTATAAACTAAACTAAACCCTGCCCAGAAACAAACTAGTGCTATTGCTACTACTTCTACTAGTCCTTCTGCTATAACTACTACTAGTACTAGTACTGCTACTACGGACACAATTAGTGCTCTTACTACTAACACTAATATTACTACTTCTGTGTAAGAGTGTAAGAGTAATATCAGAGGAAGTACAGTGAGAAGTGACAGCAGTCAGCCTCTCCTTTTGTTAACATAGAAACTAAAGCATAGAAAAGAAGAGAAGAAGCAGAGGTTTTCACCGATATATTTCCATTCTAGTTGGAGAGAAAAGCTTAGTCGTTATTTTCCGGAATAGAAACTCAAGGTTCTCTGACCAGCTTTTTTCCTCTGAAAAATCAACAGTAAGGATCCTCCCACACAGAGCAGAGCACCTTGATCTTGTCTGAGAAAGGGAGGTGTAGCAGGTATCAGGGCGCTGCAGGCAAACAGGTACAAGGAGGAGACAATCAGAATCCCACATTACCATCTCCCACACATATACAACAGCCTATTATCATGTGACCAAAGATTCATACTTCAGTCACAAAATGACAAACTCAATGCACTCCAGACACTCCTCTTTTCTTCGTTTGCATTTTCTGTTTTTCTTCACATGTATTCTGTGAACATAAACTGATTTTCAGTCATCTAGTTTGTCATGTCATTTCCACCTTGGTTGAATTGTGTAATAAACTGGTGAGAAAACCAGCACTGCTGCTTATGCAAAGTACTGGTGTCTGCAGGCTCTGCCACCCATCGCTATTTCAGACCTGCTCTGTTTTGCCTCGATAGGTTCTGACCTGGAACTGTTTCAGCCACAGCCGTTGCAGTGGCCGTTTCAGCAACTCTGAACTCAGGAAGCAGTGGCATCAGCAGAAGACCCTGTCCCCTGGAAAAGTCCTAGCCGTGCACCTGGAAGTAGCAGCAGGCCCAGGGAACCATTACAGGGAAGCAAAATAGTGCCAATGTTTTCAGATCTGTAAGAACCCTTGCGGCGGTGTTATACAAGGTGAAGACAGTGGATTCCTTGTGCAGCCCAGGAAATAATGGAAGCAGTCATTTCATTGAGGAAGTATAAATTGGGAATTGTGCATCTTGATGGCAGCAACAAAATCCAAGTTACAAGTGTCTCACACTTTTATAGCGTCTTTTCAAGGATTATGTATAGACCTATTACCTAAATAACATGTAAATGTGTCTCGGATCTGTCGGAACAAGGGCGAAACTCCATCTCAAGACCACAATAGAGCTAGGCTTAGCCTTTGAGTGTTTATCCTCATGTGGCCACTTCCAGATTGTACTTAGGAGATCATCATTTGGCCTGGTTTGATTTGGTCAGTAAGTCTGGGAAGTGCTGCTATAAAAAACCTATACATATTGCCTTCGCACCTCCGGAACACTGACGAGAGAGAACCCCCCAGAGACCTGCTCCAGATGTACTTCTTTAATTGAACCCAGTACAGCTCACTGTGTCACATGTCGACTTGGAGAGACTTGTGTGAAAGCTCATGAATTTCTTAACTCTGGGGAAATCAATGATGTTTCAAAACTCCCAACTTCTTAAAGAAAATGTCTCAGCTGTACCCCTCTGAAGCAATGCCTCACCCTGGATGGTTCAATTGCTACTTTACCAATATGTCTCAGCTTCTCTCTCCCTCCTTAATCTCATCCACCATGTCTACTCTGTACTAGGTGGTATTCAATTTAAATGCAACATGCTGTGTAATGTCTGTGCACTGCACAGCATTTCTATTCAGTTTCTCTCAACGTTCCCCCAGCCACCAGATGACGGTACTCCATCTTTATTCATGTGTCTTGCCACCAATTTAGCCCTCCTACTGCTTTACCACCCACCCTTTCCTCTCACTCCTCTTCTCACTGCCGTTATTATGTCTGAAACAAAAGGTTGTGACCTTTTCAAATCATTAAGACTTCCTGTGAGCCTGTTTTTATGGCTCATCAGACTGTGCAATGCAGAGATCACTCCTCCTCTCAGCACACTTGATAGAATGGTTACGTTCCCCAGCTGGAGATTCTTTTGTAACCACCTCTGATGAGTGATGTCAAAATGAATATTTGTCCTTGAGATGCTATAATTCCTCAAAGACATCTCCATCCAGAGGTAATTAATGGAGCATGTTGGTGATAAAAGTGTCAATGTTGCTTCATTAACCCATTCAAGCTTCATTTGTTTACAGTAAATCATCTTAATAACTGTAGGCCTGAGAGAAGCGGCAGCACAGACACGCAACTCTGCCTGGTGTGAGGAATGAAGAGGGGTCTGTGTTTTCATCGTGTTCACAGTGTTTTCTTTCACATCTTAACCCACTGATGTAGAATTTGTCACAGGTTTTTCTGAAACTGAAACTTGTCTTTGGCTTCATCTTGCTGTAAATAAACTGTAAATATAAAAAGCCATGTAAATAAATGTGACTTGATTGTATTGTATATTTTTATTAAATTTGGATGATCCCCAACAAGTCTCAAGTGGGACTGAAGATGTCTTGCAAATTTCCTCTTCCAAAAACAAGTTTGTTTGGTGTTAAAAGAGAAGTGGCAGAACATGGCGGATTTTTGTCTCTCGACCTACGCCTCACCTCATCAGATTGTCTAATTCAATAGTCCTCTGAAGCTGGTAGTGTTGCTATCTCCTCATGCTCCAAACTCTCAGAGCAAATCAGTTCACTGTTGTCTCATGCCGGCTTCTTACCTGTTGTGAAGACCCCTGTCCTGCTAGCTCCAGGACTCCCGGGACTTACTCTTGGCACAGTCTCGTCGCCCGCCATCGAGGTGGCCATTCCTGCGATCTCTCCCTGCTATTTCCTCTGCCAGCTCGAGTCCATCTGCCCATCCTCCCGAGATCTTTCCGTCCCGGTGTGGTCAGTTCTGTTGGGCTTTGGCTGGTTTCCTCTGCTGGCCACCACCGCATTGGGCTGACGACCTCCTCTCTTCACCGGGACCACCGGGCTAGCAGGCCAGTGGTCCCTCTCCTCCTCATCGGACTGCTGATTGCCTGCTGCGGTTATGCTGTGGATTTTCCCGTGGATACTCCTGGGGTACACGTCACCTCTCCCTCCACAGACACCCGGCTCCTGGTCACAAGCTAGCACTAGCTCCATGCTAGTGCTCCACACCTTGATCATGCCGCCGCTGTACTCCGCCTCTGACCTCCACTCACTCAACAACCATCTGCGCCCGGACTGCATTGACATGCTTTGAGAAACTGGTCTACTTTGCTGTCCTCCACACAGAGGCTCTGGTTGTATGCTCAACTACAACTTTTCAACTCCTAACTCTATCCCATCCATCTGGTCCTGCTCACGCACCGCAATTTCCTCATTACGTCATCACAACCAACGACATGTGCACTTATCAAATCTCCACCCCCTTCCTCAGTCCTCACAACCTATCATGAAGCAAGGTCACCTGAAACTGGCTTTGCTCAACACCCACTCACTCAACAATAAAAGTCTCATTCTGAACAAATTCATAACTGACAATAACCTGGATTTCCTCTGTATCACTGAAACCTGGCACAAACCTCTGGACTACTTTTCACTCAACCAGACCACACCCACAGGATACACACATATGGACAAACCCTGACCTGAGGGGCGGGGAGGTGGTGTCGCTGCAGTTTACAGAAAGGACATTAAAACATCCACCATCTCCATCACTGCTGCTCACTCCTTTGAACATATCACTTTCAAACTCTCTGGTCCCACTGTTACAGTTTTGAGTTTGTTTCTGTGTTTCCTGTTTTATTTTGTAGTTCCACCCAGTCTGTCTTGTTTTATTCTACTTCCTGTCTTGTTTCCTGCCTTTTTTGATTCTGCACCTGCCCCTGATTTGTTTCACCTGTCCCTGATTAGTCCTGCATGTCTATGACTAAGACCAATCCTGGACCCAGCAAGAATTTCTATGTGGCCAGACATGGACCTGGTGTCCTCATAGACCTTGGGGCACCACCTCCTTCTCCCATTCTAAGCAGAGTCTCATCTCCATAAGAGATGACATGAACCTACTGGTCACCAAGTTAGAGCATTTAGCTGCTAAGCTGACAATGACTCCTGCTCTTTGGTCGGCGGCTGTTCATCCACAAGCCTATAGAGATTACCTCCAGCAGTACAAGGATGCTCTCAATACTACCCGGTCCACCTACTACTCTCACCTCAGACACTCTGGCTCCACCAACCCCAAGCCTCTTTTTTCTACAGCAAATAAACTTCTCAAACCCAGCAACAATACCTCCAACTCATTCACCACTCAAATCATACCTCACAGACTGACAACAATTCATCCATATCAACAACTGCACCTCCTCCACTGTTCCTCTGTCCCAAGGCGTCCACCAGGGTTCAGTGCTTGGTCCTCTCCTCTTCATACTTAACCTGCTTCCCATCATTGAACCGACCTTCCAACATTAAAATCTCTGACAAAAACATACCTTTTTAAAACTGATTTTAATGTTTAGCTTAGTCTAATGCAGTGTTTTTCAATCCTGGTCCTCGGGGACCCCTGCCCTGCATGTTATAGATGTTTCCTGCTCAAACACACCTGATTCAGATGAGTGGCTCGTTATCAGGCCACTGCAGAGCTTGATGACGAGCTGATCATTTGAATCGGGTGTGGTGGAGGAGGAAACATCTAAAACATGCAGGGCAGGGGTCCCCGAGGACCAGGATTGAAAAACACTGGTCTAATGTGTTTTTAGTGTACTGTTTTATGTTGTTTTGATGCTTTGATGTTTTTTATGTAAAGTGTCTTTGAGTATTCAGAAAAGCACTTATAAATAAAATGTATTATTATTATTATTAGAAGTCCAGTGATAGTCTATATTTTTCTTTTTTCAACAAATTATGAAAAGACCCAAAACTGTTAGTCGTGGATGCAGAGCATAACATGTCATATTTCTGTCTTGTTTCCTAGAAATTATGTCAACTATATTTTTTTCATTTTTTATATTTCTACTATATATTACACTATATACTATATATTCTCTGTCTATCTGTCCTCCCCCCTACTACCCTCTCCCCCACTTCCTCTTAAAGAAAGTTAACCGTCACTAAGTGTTTGCTCATGGTGTGAAATGTTAGGTCTCTGTAAATAATATTATACAGTACAATCTAGACCTGCTCTGTATGGAAAGTGTCATAAGATACTTTCTGGTATGACTCAGTGTTATATAAATTAAATTGAAGCTAACGTGCATGCAAGAAAAAAATTGTCAAAGCTTATGAAGAAAAGGTTGTGGTGCATGCTGGGTGTACATGGCACGATGTTACAATACCTGTTATACTAGAGACCAGTGTTAACGTTTTTTGAATCTACATTAACATTGTGTTTGTGGATAAACATCCCTTATTTTTATATCTGGTAAATGCTCAACTGTGTTCTCTAGGTAGTGTTACCTGTCTGTCTACCAATTGATGTTGAGTTGGTAGAATACAGAAGAGTTTTTAAGTATTGTTTTGCTGAAAACAGCTGCCTGCCACAGCCGAACACGATGAGAGTGAAGCAAAACAGTAAAGTAGTTGTAGACAGCTAAACAATGAGCTGAAACTCTGTAAAAGTGAGAGGAGCTGCAGGTTCTTGTGATAATTCACTGTCAAGTTTGTCACACTGTTTTCATTTGAGACATTATTATTATAAAAATATTGATCATAGCCACTCAGGTCTATTCAAAAAGTGCAACTGCTGAAATGAGCCTGGAGAAAAGGTGATGAGGATGCAGTTTGGACACAGATGACTCAGCCTGTTTGGGGCTCATTTCAGTACATGTTGTTGTGTTCACTCAAAGTGCTGATTGCTCTTTCATTGCTGACAAATACTGCTAATTGGCACCACCTATGTCTCGAGTGTGATTTAGACTTCCTCATCAGGAGTGTTCTTACCAAATATGTGGTAAACACACGTCTGGCCCAAACACCAGCAGACCAACAATCATTTGAAAAAGCTTTGAAATGCATGTCAGCTGGTTCAGTTCCAGCCTGCTTTCAAAGAATCGAAATATTTATTATTGACAAGTTAGCTGGATTGTGACCAAGAAGTTTCACTGTGAACCACATATATGAACTGACTAAATTAGATGGGCCTTAGATTTATATCTATATATAAAAGTGCTGATATAATTATGATTTTAAGTGAGAACACGCAGGTTATGTAAAATCAGGATGATCTGTTGGTGTAGTTATCACTATTACATTTTCCACAATGAGGAGCGACCTATACTTATATACAATTAAACAAAAATAAAATGTGTTAACAAAAACAGAACCAAAACGAATTTAGACACAAACTGGACTAAAAGATTCAGACTCTTAACCCTTTATCGGGTGAGGACCCATATATGGTCACTTCCATGGGCCTTTAAAATGGTGCCCCACGTCTCTCAATGAAGGAGCAGAATCACGTGACTTTCTCCAGCCAATCAGCGAATGTCAGGTTGCGTCACAGGTAGCATTGCTATGGCCTCTACTGGATCCCACTCTAACACTAACCCTAACATGTTTTGCACTGTACCACGTGCATTATATGTTGCAATAAGTGTCATAAGTTTCGTAAGACATATGTCTGATTGTTCATTTGGAAATAAAATATTTAAATAAATATTTTTGGGATTTTTTTTACCCTTGGTGGGCGAGTGACCGTATACAGTAACTTCTTTGACTTTGATTTGCAGCCTGAAACTGAAACTTTTTAAAATGTCAGAAAAGAAAAAAAAAATCCTTATATCCACCCATAACACTCCAGGGTTGAAAATTTGAATTTCCAAGTATTTCAATGAGTGTCCTGTGAAGAGTTAATGGACCATCGGAGCCAGAACATTTCATCTGACATTCAAGAACAAAATGTCACTCATAATAACACAGGGACACCCAAGTGCTTGCTGGGAGACATCCCAACACACCTACCTAATGTAACTGCAATAATCACATGATCAGCACTCAGCGTATCATATAAATGCTGATGATGGGTCAGTGCCCAGTGAGATGTTAAAAGATTTCATTAAACTAAAAAGTACACTCAATACAAGAACATTCTGGTGAAGACAGTCCTGTCTAACTCTATTAGACAGAAGTGTATTTCCTCTTGCACTATACTAAATTGGGTTGGAGCAATTGCACAATCATGATCCAGCTAACCTGTCAATAATAAATATTTGGTTCTTCCAGGAGTTCATCACTATGAACTACATTTTTAAAAATATACAAAATCAATTAACATCTATGTTTTCACAAGTGTTTATTCAAAATAGACACAGACACTCTTTGATGCGAATTATCATGTTTCGAATGGTGTTCATGTCAAACAATAAGTCTGCAGTTATTCAGTATTTGATATGGGCCACACCCATTTGCACCTAAAACCATTCTGCATTTTTTGCTCAAACATTTAGCTTCTTTTGGAATATATTTCATCTCATCTTCACCAAACACATACCATCGTTAGATGAAGCTGAACAAAACTTCTGAGTTTGTTCATTTGTTTGTAACTGGTAATGAAACTTTTAAAGGCCTGGCCTGATGCACTTAACGAGTTATAACTCTTCACTGCTAAACTGGATTGGAACCAAATGTTGTACACACAGCTTTATTCACTTTCCACCAATTTTGGGTTGTTTTTTTTCTCTTTTCACTATGTCACATAACAAGGATATGAAAGTCCGGTCTATCTCATACAGATGCTGAAGGGTACCTTGTGCATCTGGATGAGACACAGAAGTGTGGCAACACATCAGTATTTGATAACCTGGGAGTGAGAAAGAGCTGCTGATGGAACCCCTGGTCTTCATCGGTTCCTGTGAAGCAGAGGAACAAACACTCATGAA
Source organism: Sciaenops ocellatus (assembly GCA_033000465.1). NCBI lineage: Eukaryota > Metazoa > Chordata > Actinopteri > Sciaenidae > Sciaenops > Sciaenops ocellatus. The sequence goes on along the minus strand of CP136888.1, from coordinate 2,841,894 downwards.
CATATTGTCTGTCAATTTGGAGTTACAAATATAAGTGAGGATGGAGTGAATAGATTGATTTGTGTCAGAGATTAGAACATACATTTTGAGTCCAGTTAAACCTGAACTCTTTCCTGCTTCCACCCTCCTTTACGTGTTCTGTAGTTAATGAATCCATCCTCTCTTACCTACCAAACAATCATTAAACAGCTCTCAGAGATTCCTCCAGAGACATTGCATACATCCTCACTAAATTATTCACAACTCTGGTTGTACAGCATATGGCCAGTGTTTTGCACACAATCCCTCTGTCCTATTTTCCATTGCTTCTGGTGACATTTCTTTATGTGTTGGACCTGAGTGTGCTGCTAATTGAAATAAATCAGCCCAATTTAGCCCAGCTCTCCTGCAGCAGTCTCTGAAGTTGGTTGCACATTTAGGAATTGAGGTGAAAGTGTGTGTGTGTGTGTGCATGTGTGTGTGTAGGTGCGTGTGTGTAATGAATAAATGAATCAGAAGGGGCCTGGACAGTTGTTAAGAGCCAAGATTGGAAATCACTCCCTCATAAATCATGCAGCTGTTTCATCGTGGTGACAGGCGCTGGACGCCTGTTGGCCCACATCACACTCTCACTCACAACCTCAGACCTGAGCTGCTGTTAAAGTCAGAAAAAGTCTGAGAACAAAAGAAAGTCTCAAGACTTTGTTCAGAACATCTTAACAAGTTTACAGCATGTCAGACTTTATTTCATGGTTCACATAATTTTCTAAAAATAATATTTAAGCATAAATTCACAAAAAAAAAGATTTGTGGAAAGGATGTCACTTGGTTCTAATTAAGAAAAATGGAGACTGTTCAATTGGTTCTCTTCTAAATAATTAATGCTAAGTAATTCGTTGAGACTGTTAGCCAGTGTACAGCAGGCCAGCTGAACATGTAATGAACATTGAGTTATTGTCCAGGCAAGATGCGTTCGACAAATCCAGTATATAAGTCATTGAGATTTTAGCTGTCGTTTCGAGGACATTGCTCTGAAATGAAGCACACGTTAATAAAGTTAAGAAACTGAGGCCAAACGCTGAAAATGATCTATTATTCATATTCAATAGCAATTTATACTTTCCCTGACAGCAGATATACTTTGAATTAATCTGACAGCAGCCAATTTATGTTACACAAGCAGGAAGGACGGTGTGTCACAGAGCAGCAGACAGACTCAGATGATCACAGACAGACATTAAGATTCTGCTGTGGACCAAAGAGAAAAAAGATCAGAGAGCAACATGTAAAACACGAAGTTCAGAAATGTATCAACACATGACACACCAACACAGCCTTGATTTATTTCTATTTATATTAGAAATAAACATTACTCTGTAATCCTGTTTAAAATACATGAGATGTTTAGGACTGAAAAGACGGAAGGTTGTGATGTCACAACTATATAGTCACTGCCCTCAACTTGTCCCAGGTTAGACTACAGTCTGTTATCTGTAGTTGGCCGTCATCACTCAAAAACACGCTGTTCTTGCTCGAGCTCCAGAGAGAGGCGTGATAGAGGACATATGAAACTATATTAAGATGAAGTTTTTTGGGACTTAAAACCAACAATATGTCATCTACAATATGGACAATATGGGAAAAGTAAATTCATTGATAGCTAGCATTACTGTAACTGTGAGCACTGCTGGTCCTGTGACTCTTTATTTCCTGTTTGGAACAGTTTTACAAAAACAGTTATGACAATATCCAAGAAGAGTTACTCCTTGTGTTTATTGGATGACTCATGGTGAGGACAGTATAATTTGGCTTAAAACTTGACTTGTGACAATGACTTTGCTCCATTCTGCTACTTCCCCTTTGATTAGCGCTACGTTACATCTCTCTTTCAAGACACAACTGCCTTAATTTCCAGAGAAACCATAAACCTGTAAAATCCCTGACAAAAGACTTGAATTACTAATGAATTCAAGTTAATTAAAGAGTTAATTAAAGAGTTTGAACATTGAGTGCAGAGCAGAAGTTTGCTCTTTAGCAGCCAGCAGTCTGACAACACTGCTGGAACGTGTCTGGTGTTTTACATAATTGGGTTGAACTTCTTTTGTTAACGACCTGCTTCATCATTTACTTGCCATAAAAGACAGCTTCCTGGAAACAAAGCGATAAAGGGGTAATGTAAGCATTGGATTTATTTCAAATAACATTATCTAATTGACAGCTCAAAGAACCTTTGATTAATAACACTGACTCTGAGGACTGGTGATCATCTCATCATTAATAAATGATGGAGCTGTGCCATGTGGTGCTGTATATGTGATGAGAAGTAGTTTATCAAAAAGAAAACTGAACTGCAATTAGAACATCTTTCAGTATATTGTTATTTGATGCGCTGCCATGCGTAATGATATGTACCTGCTGCTACAGTGATACAGTTAAACTTGTGTCTCCAAAGTCTTTGTCATTCACATGGAAAAAGTTGATGTAAACTTGGTTAAGTGTTGTTAAGAGCTTTGTTTAGAGATCAGGATTCTCTAATTCCACACACCCAATTTCAGAAGACAGGTTTACACCGGTTATTTTAGTGCCTTGTCGAAGTTATATCATGGAATATAAAAATAGCACAACACTGTTAAGCACATTTCGCATGCCATACTATGTATTTGAAGCTTTTTGTATGTCATTAAGCGCAGATTAGTCCTCATAGAGGCGCCTGTGGAAACCAAATGTGCACCTGCTGAACAGCTGAAAAGCGAGATGGTTAGCTGATTATGAAGCATATATCATATCATTAGGGTTAGGATTCATATGCCAAGTGGTGACAGCACGCTGGCTTTGTTTGTTTCTTTTGCAACTACATCTAAAGACACAAACAGCTCTAATCATATTACTGTCCTTACCATACTGTAACCTTCAATAACTTTTCATCCTCCAAGACTAACCTCAACTAACACTACTGCAACCCTAACCTCAAACTATTTCTAAAATAAAACTCTACAATGCTTGTCATCATCCTCACATTACAGGATTTTTCTTTTACTAATCCTCGTGATGACATTTTGTCCTCATGAGGAAAAGAAACTACAAAGACAGACACATATGTTTCCAGATATCACTCCACCCTGTGCCTGCCTGCCCGCCCACCAGCTACAGTAATTACATCGAGCTAGAGCAAACTCAGAGGGAATCTTGGCTGGGAAAAGAAGAGGCTGTTTGAATTTTCTATTTCAAGGTCAGCCAGTGAGGTCTGAGTGAAAATCGAGGCAGAGAAGTACCATAGAGGAAAGAGTGCAGACAACCCTCTGAGCACTGGGATCGCTTCATAATGAAACACTATGTGCCTTCGAGGCCCATTTCAGCTGGGAGTCAGCCAAGCTTAGCAACAGAGGTGTTACATTGAAGGATTTTCTGAATAACCGTCTGTATTCTTATTTGAAGCAGATCTGCTGAAGGTGTGGGTGTACAGCAGTACGCTTTTCTGCTACCGAAAGTGTGAGTGACGGCCGAGGACACCCAGACTACATGATATCAGGTACTTTATGGACTGCCACGTGTGAAAGTGTCCTCACCCATGCATGAAATGGAGACACCACCAACAGGTGCTGACAAAGCAGAAGGAGTGAAGATGGTGCCTTTTTAAATATTCTGATTGAAATAATTTAACAGAGGAGAGACTCTGAGTTTGTTTGCTGTGAGAGGTGAAGATGAATCACAAAAACAGTCAGTCAGTTTGAACGTTGAGTCTTTGTCAGAGTGCAGCATAGCAGTTTGCTACTTAACAGGCAGCAATTCTCTGCCACCGCATCCAATTATTGATTCAGTACTTTCGCTTTCTGCAGAATGTGCTGCTCTATTGTGTTTTGGACCTGGAAAATGTGTACAGCATAAATAACTGAATTTCAGCTATTGCAAGTCATAAGAATGTTTTATTTCTTTTCAATTTTATCACAGCGATGCCATATTTTTCACTCCCTCGGATCAGACCAAAAATGACATTTTGTGTCACATGACACAATGCAAAAACTTTTACAACCTGCAAGTTACTGTGTATGTTAAAGCTTGATCTTACAGCAGAACACTGAACCCACGATGCAGACCACAGACAGGAATTCCTGTGAAGGTTTTATTTACAAGGTGCGACACGAACAGAACACGACAGGTGACGTCCAGGGGGGAAATCTTCAGGGCAGGATGATGAAGACAGGTGAGCAGACAAAGGCAGGCTGAGTGTGGCATGCGGAGCAGGTGAGCATGTCAGGGCTGGAGGACGAAGCAGACAAACAGGCATCAAAAACAGGCATCCAAAAACAAACGACAAAAGATATTCAACAAATAAGTTTCTCGGAGCTGGTAAGTACGAAGTTACCACAAAAGGTTCGACAACAAACTAGCGGAGTCTGGGAGGGTGAACCGGAGTTAAATACTGCAGGAGCTGATGCAGGTGTGAGAGCAGAGCAGGTGAGAATCAACAGGGGAGTGGTCTAAGAATTAGGTCAGCCATGCCCAGCCTGAACAGACAGGGGAGACTAGACAATAGTGTTGGGAAGTTCAAGTCTTTTAACTGATTCGGATCACTTACTCTCGGACAGTAAAATGAACAAAGCTTTTTTTGAGTCATTTCCTTCATTTCTTTCGTGCACTAGTGCAGCGCTGTAGCCCTCTTGTGGCCGATGTAAACGTGACAAATGAATGAAAGACTGATCCGTATGAACGAGGCAATTACTGAGTGCCTATTTAATAATGAGTATTATTACTCAGTAATAACCTCATAATAAGACAGAAACAATAAGGTAACAGTGTTGCATCATTTATTGTGATATTTTGATGTATCCCCAAATGTCTTTGGGAAACTGCATTGACTAAATTGAATACTTATTATAATATATACTTATTATAATTTATATATAATACTTACAACACATACAGAGGGAGTGCGACTTTACACTTCACTACATAGAAACAGCTGCTATAATATAACATGTCATCTCTTTTTTTCACGACAGCTATTGTGTAAAGAAATAGGTCTGTTGGTAGCCTGTTTGTATCTTGTCATTATTCAGTATGTACTGGGTGCCAAAAAAATTGTAGGCTGTTACCAATATAACATCTATTAAAATATATCATATAGTTTTGTTAATTTTGAGTAAACCACCAACAGTGTCACCAGTAAACCAACCTCACACCTCCTCCTCCTCCTCCTCCTCCATGCTTCACATTGGGAACCACACATGCAGATACAATCCGTTCCGCAGAGTTAACTCGTGGACTTCCTTCCTGTGGTTTCGATACATAGACTTGGTTTTATTGTTTTCACAGACAAGCCTCATGGACTCATGGACTCAGGGACTTGGGGAATGCAAATGATTTCTCTTGTTATTCTTGTTCTTATTTAATTATTCAGTGCATCTCAATGTTTCCATTGCAAACATTTTATTTTATTCATACAATAATTATGTTGTCTTCATCCTTAAATTGATGATCTTTGCTGTATTGTGTTGTAGTGCATTTCACGGCTGCAGGCTGCAGTGTTCTCAGTCAATACTGGACCAAATTCAAAACTCATTAGTCACTTTGACACAAAAACATGAGAAATATTGTTCAGGTTTAAAAATACAAAAGCTATCCCTTAATGTGTTTCTCTCTACACTGACTCCTAGATTCTGCAACATTTTCATGTGAGTGCAGACCATGCCAACGCTTATGAATCATCAAGACCTCGGGAAACAGAGGCCACCTAAATACTCCAGTGGGCGCTGGATCGTGAGGAGCTCAGAGGTGCTGTCTGCACAAATTAAACCATTCAGACATGCCTTATTAAAGAGCTATTTCTGTTCCTGCTTCTTCTACTCTGCCACTTGAAATATTCACTCTTTGCTTTTCGGGTGGATGACATCATTCAAGACAATTGTCATATCATCCACTCCTAGGTTTTTTCTTTCAGTGACCCCAGTCTGCCCACTTCACACTGGTTCACACACTAAACTCTATTCTATCATCTCATCATCCATCTACAGCACATAACAAAATGGCTGCAAGAGAACCAAAAAAACACACTGTGGCTGGATATTTCACAATATGAATGTCAGGAACTACCAGATTTCTTTACCATTTAAAAACGTTCACATTAAAAATCATAATTGTTTTAAAAATGCTTTCATTGCTGTGAAATTTAACCGAATCACAGGACACCCACTGACCCCACATACATTTACACCAATGTGGTATAACCTGGACTTTCAAAAATAAACCCTAAATTTACAACTCAAGAAATCAGGCATTACACATCTGGGACATTTATTTGAAGAGCACTCATTGAAACCAGTCACTGAGACAAAATTCAGATACATCTGGATCATTTATCCTTCACTTTCACCACTTTGTTAACTTGCTCAGATTTGGTCCTTTTTTCTTTATGTGCCTCTACCATGAGTAAGAAGACTAAATAAGACGAGATAAAATAGAATTTCCACACCAGGGAAATTCACCATTCATTACACAATAGTTAAACTGTTTCACTTTTTCTGTTTTTACGATCAGAATTCTTCACAGGCTGTTCTATTTTTAAAATGGACTGGATTCTCTGTGCTGTTTCTGTGTCTGACTTCCAACCAGCTCGATCTGTTCTGTGCTGCTTGACGTGGCTGGAAAAACAGACACAATCTCTCAGTACCACAGTCGCTCCACACTGGAAAGACTGGAAGCAATAACAAACCATCAAGTTGACCTGTTTAATCATCAGTAGGTCCATTCATCAGTTCTACACTCTGATCAATCTTAGGCACCTCACCATTGTAGAAGATATACAGCACAATATCCACTCACCTATCCACAGAATGTAAGAATGTCCATAAACAACACTATTCATTGTCAATGCCTCTATCTGCAGTCCACCTGCAAATCAAACAGTCTACCCTGCATTAACCTGCCATTCCTCTCAAGTGAATAATAACTGTCTGTGCTCTTCTTAGCAGATGAACTCAATGACCACAATAAACACAGTATTATTCCATGTTTTTCATCCTAATATTTTGACTGCAGATATTATTCATAATCATCATCATTACATAATAAATGGTAAATGGACTGTACGTATATAAAGCTCCTTCAAGGCACCTTTACGCAACACATCACATTCACACAATCATACACCAATGGCAGCTTTCAGGAGTAATTTGGGGGGTTCAGTGCAGTTATTATTATTATTATTATTATTATTATTATTATTATTATTATTATTATTAACATCTCTGAATACATTTATTTATATTTATTTAATCTCTCCATACACATTTCATCTCTGTACCTACTGTATATTTGTTTACTGCCACATATGCCAATTAAAAAAAACAGACATTCCAAAATAACTGTGGACAGATTAGAGTGGTGTTCAATAAAGATAAGAACAATGGCTGCCAATAGGTTGTCAAGACACAAAAGTGGCAAAGCATGACAGTGATCTGTAACCGAACCAACTTCAAATATAGGGATGTAACGGTTATTGGTACTACAGTAAATCTCTGTGAAATTTTACATCCCTATTCAAATATAAGTAGTACGATGTCATTAGTGCTCTGGACATGGACGACATGATGAGTACGATCTATGCGTGGCTGGAGAATCCCGTGAAGTTTTATGGCGTTAATACCCTTGATAATGACATTGTCCCAAAGTCTGACCATAAAGAGGAGGAAGAGACTCACATCCTTACTGTGGAGGGCTTTCTGCTTTACACCTACAGACCTTTTCCATTTCCATCCCATATGAAGAATGCAAGAAGAGGAGCTGCTCGAGGAACTACACTGTGCCAGTATAGAGTACAGAACAGTACAGAATATGAATGGACAGCATGTGTACAGCTACATGTGGTGAGCGGTGACAGCAGGCCTCCTGCTGGACTCTCGGGCAGGTGTCCATCATGCAGGTCAGCTAAAGCTGGAGCCAGAACTCGCCGCCCATCAGAGCTCTCGCAGGACGCAACAGTGTTCAGTACTCAGGCAGGCGAAGTCTTCGTCCAGGTCTTGTTGGTAGATGTGGGAGTACGGCAAGCACTGTATGTCACTGCAACAGCATTGGCAATCCCACACCAGTCAGACAGCGTAGGAGGAGAGAGAGACTCTGGGTCAGATGGTTCTTTGTCAGGCTGTCTGGTTTGTTTGGCTAAGCAAATGACAGTCTTTAGAAGTTAAGTTTCACTACTCAATCAACAATTCTTCAGTTCAACTCAGGAGAAAGGGACACAGACACCAACATCCTGTGGGTCACTCTTAATGTGGAGAGTGGAAGATATGAAGAGGTTAGCTGGAGCAGGAGAAGAAGTCTATTTGCACAACAACAGTAATGACTACATTTAGGTTTTTACTGAGATATCAGTTGTATCAACCTCGTTCCTCCCCCCCTCCTTCCGTCTTCGATCAGGACGGTCTAAGTTTAACTGGACATGACCGCATACACATTTCTGTGTGTGTGTGTACTCCAGGGAATATCAGGTTGTTGTGAAAATTGTGATTATTTCAAATGAACACCTAGACGTTGATGAAGAGCAGGATGTTTGATAGTGTTGAGTGTGAGATTGATTGTAAAGAGATTAGAGTTTTAATGAATGTTTAATGACACTGTTAACAACACATGATTTATTCAGCATTATTAGGTGTTACCTTGAGGGGGAATATGGATATGAGACCAACCTGAACTCCTTCTGCAGCCTGCAGATTGTGGAAATGACAAAATAAAATCACAACAGCAAGTATTCAACACTGACTTCCAAAAAACAACACAACTGGTATCTGTATCTGTATTCTCATACAATGTCTGGACGAGAAGACATACAGATAATGGATGAATTGTTCAGCACACATTGCTGGCCATGACAGCAGCATCATTATTGACTGAGGTGCAATAATATCACTGGCTATTATTAGAATGTGTTGACATACAGATATTCCTCTAGGGAGCAAAAAGTAGCAGTAAATTCAGTCATATTCATATTCAGTGTCATCGTATAGAGTTTCAAGTCGTTTCAGTATCATATTATGTCTCCCAATGTGCACTTCAGAATTCATTTATTCATCAAATTCATTTTCATTTTCAAATTTGGGCTATTCAGACAAACAAACAAACAGAAATCCGATATTAGACAATTCTTCTAAACCCCTGTGTTTTTTTTTTTACATGTTTTGCACCGTGACTGAGAGGCAATATTGGTCAGCCAGCCAAACACAAGAGCAGACAAACACTGGACGGACAACATGTTAATCAGAAGTCATCAGAGGATTGATTCTGAGTTTTAAATTATCCACTGCAAAATAAATGAGTACAAAGTTTTCTACAAATATTCATGGTTCCCAGAAGATGAATCCTACTGCTTTTAGATAATCCTCTGACTTTTCCTCTAGCATCACCACGAAGTAAACATTTTTGGTTAATAGTGAAATGTCTTAACAACTACTGCATTGATCACCATGGAATTATGTAGACACATTCATGTTCCCCAGTAGAAGAACCCTATGACCGGTGATCCCTGTCAGTTTTTAAAATACTTTGACCAAATACCTGACATGTTAATGACATTAGCTGTACTTTCTGTTTGGTGCTAAATAGCATGCTGTGTATTTCACTTGTTGGCCATGGCCATAGGCATGTTAACTTTGTCAGTGTGATCATGTCAGCATGCAGAACCCAAGTTTTTTCAGAGTTTGTTCCAAATATGAGAAGCAGAAGAACTGAATGCTGCTCAGAATAGTACAGCCTCAATGGATGAGATTTTTGTAGAAAGAAAGTTTCTTTTCCCACCACAAACTTCTCTGCAGCTCTTGTAAATCCCATCTGTGCTATTTTTACACCTATTTTATGACAGCATAGGAAATTAAAAATCTCTCTGGGGTGCCTTCTTCTCTGATGCTGTGTAAAGCAGTAGGTGGTATCACCAACTGGTACAGTATGTAGAGCCTTACAGAGTGTTCCACTAAGGCGAGTGTGCTATTAGATCTTCACTCCTTTCGCACTCTGCAGGACTCATCAGTGGTCAGAAAAAGCTTCTTCCCTCAGACCATCAGGATGATGAAGTCTTATGCCGTTTTCTTGAACACAAGGACCCATCTGATGTCCAGCTGTCTGATTACAGACCTGACAATCAATGTCCACACAGAGGTCGGCCCAACATTTGTGACTATGTGGGCTGCAGGCACTACGTGTGCATGTATGCGGACTGTGTATGCATTACAAAAACGAAACGGATGCTTGTTTCATGAACTGTGTGTCTACGCTGTATTCTCTATTCTCATTAAGCAGTTTTGAGCCAAATACAACAACGCAGGATTGAAATATGATCAATGCTTAATCAGATGTGTCCATTGTAGAGGAGGTAGGTCATCCACTAATCAAGAAGATCAATTCGATTCTCTGCTCCTCCAGGCTGCATGTTAAAGTGTCCTCGGGCAAGACACTGAACTGCAGCTGGCACCAATTGCATGGCAACCAATGCCGTGTATAAATGTGTGTATAAATGTGTGAATATGATGTGTAGTGTAAAAGTGCCTTGAGTGGTCGTAAGACTAGAGTAAGTATGGTCCATTTACCATTTAATTTAATGGAATAATTAAGCAAGTGCAGTTTCTCTGTACAGAAGAATAACAAGCCTGAACATGAAATGAGTTGTTGATTTTGCCAAATATAGCTCATGTAGGCAGCAGTAGAGTTTTGTACTGACCTTAATAAATATCCACTCATTTTAAGCCCCATATGGCATTCCTATAATAAGGACTTCAGACATACCAGGTACAGTTAGTGATTATAGAGAGAGCAATGTGCTTAATAGTCTTCCAACATCAATACAATTCAGTCATTTATGATATTACTCTGTTACCAGTAGTTTTTTTTTTTTCTTGTTTTAAGCCTGTACCTTTACTCTTAAATGTTAAATGTGCATTACATGTCATAATTTGCTACTGAGTCGGCCTATAATTTGAAATTTGAATTGTAACCATTCATTTCCATCTTTGTAGCCAGTTACCAGGAACACACAGGAGACAAAAGCACGACAAAGCACCCTGAAGCGTCGCCCACTTCCTTTCCGTGCCCATGTTAACCTGTTGGGCTGTTCAGACAGAACCTGATTGCTTGTGAGTGAATCAGGCACAAAAACACACAGCAGGCCAATGAAAAAAGAAAAAAAACAACACAATACCACGCAGCAGGCAGAGGTTTGATAAGGTGACTACACTGAGCAGAACAGCACAGAGTACTGAAGATTTGGAGAACAAAAACCGAATAGAGACATATTAGAACCCTTTTTTTTTGGGAGAAATTTATAATTTTTGTGTTCTATTCAGGTCATCATCAATTAAAAAGTAGTTTTGAGAAGAATACTTTGTACTTTCATTTTTTTTAACACCAGTACTTTTACTTGTACTTATGTAATGCATCAATAATGTAACAGTACTTCTGAGTACAGATTTTCAGTACTCTTTCAACCACTGCTAAAATAACCTTAGCACATGAGAAAGTGTGACGGGTGCTGATCCCACAGACATGATGTGATGTATTATCTTATGTCAATGTGAGCAAACCTCTAGATTAATTCTGTCAATCCTTTAACTTGCCACTAGTCAACTGTCCAGTGAGACAGAGGAGCAATGAACTGTTTATCTACTCCAATATCTCATATTTTCCATCATCCACTCAGGAGGCCTTCTCTGCCCTCACGCACACGCCAGTCTGCATCTGTCTCAGAAATGCTGAGTTATCCTTTCCCTTCCAGTGGTGTGTGTGTGTGTGTGTGTCTGTGTGTGTGTGTGTGTGCGTGTGTGCGTGTCTGTGTGTAAGGGCGGAGGGTTAATCTTGTTGGCTGTGAATGCTCCACAACCTGCTGCCCCGCTGAGATGAGCTGCCAGGCATGACAGCAAACCCTCTGTGTGTGCGTGAGAGTTGTTTGAGTGCAAATCTAAGATAGAGAGTTCAGTTTGAACTCAGTCATTACTTTGTCATAAATAGAAGCCATCCATGAACTTTATCTCTTTCTTTTCACACAAACATCTTCTTCAGTTACTCCCAACAGACACCTTTAGATTAGAGTTCAACCAATGAAGGATTTCAAGGCCTCAGTGGTATATTTGGATTAAAGGCAACCAAGATGGAATCTTCATAAGCGACAATTGAGTCATTCTGCCATAGAAACCTTATCTAATCCCAAAGTCTAATCCGCTATAAAAGGAGAATGGACTGCTTCCATAGATGTTTATTATATACCGCCATGCTTTGAGAGTTAAAGGCGCTATAGAAGTGTATTCAATTTACCATTTACCACTTAGTCATGCAACTGATGCAGAGACACACCTTACAAATACCTATCCAGAGAGGTCACCTGACATGTCACGTGACAAATGGTGACCCAAAAGCCCTGTTGTTCAAAGGCACCAAAATATACCAACACTGAATAATCTGTAAATGAAGCATCATTCTTTTTATGACATTTGAAGAGGAGAAACATTTACACAGTTTTCATTAGTAAAAATTAATTCAGAGAAACAATAAGTCCAGAAGTATGCCACATGTATAAATATATAAATGGACGCGCACACACACACACACACACACACACACATTTGTGTATATATAAAGTTTCAGAGTAAACTTTCACACATCTGTAAGGAACTGTACCTAGGGGTAAAGGATGTAACGGATACATGAATGCTCCTTCACATCATTGGCTTCTGTCATGTGCTCTTCCCAGGGCGTTGTGTCTTAGAGGATGAGCAGTTGTTTTATCACCTCAGTAGTGATCATGTTTGGCTGGAGTGACATTGTGATGTGCTGTAGAAGCTTCAGCTGCTTGTCCAGATTGACCTGCAGCTGCCACCATAATGGAATGAACCACCATAATGGAATGCAATAACAAAAACAGAATAGAAAAAAGGACTCTCCTAATTTAAATGGTGGTAATATTAAAGGATCAGGCATCTAGTGGTGTAGCTGCAGATTGCAACCCCCTCCACTTGCCATCCTGTTCCAAGTTTGATGATAGCCAGCCGCCTATCTGGGCTACATGGAGGTACAACATGGCAGACTCTGTGGAAGAGGACCTGCAGTAGCATGCATTGGCTTACATATTTGACCCTTCTCTGCTATAGCCCTACATGGAAATGTGACAATAAGTATGCATAAGAAAAGGATTTAAGGAATTACATTGCCATTTAATGTGAGCAGTGAGAAATAATTTATTTATTCTTCCCTCATGACTTTTACTTGGAGAAGAAAAATGCTTCATTTACTCAGTTCAGTCTGGGAAAGTGAAAAATGTGAGCTGAAAATGGATCAGTGAAACAAACCTACCCCATCACTGTTTTCAATATTTGATGTGAGTACTGATGTGTCGGTTTTCATTCTGTTTGGATCATAGATCATAGGGTGGAGTCACAGTAACCACATCCTGCACCAGCTCCCGTGTGTGTGTTTGTGTTTACACAGATGACATAATCCAGTCCCTCAGCTCAGTTCAGAGCTCTCAAGAGAGCAAACTTCACATTCTCATATTGTAGTTTTACATTCTCTGCGATGCGCGTACTGTAGTACATTTAACACACACTGCTGAGATAGTCAATATCAACCCGCTTGCAGGCTTTAGTCCCATTGATTTAAGGCTGCAAGCGGGGTTGATAGCACTGCAGAGATGCAGGGCTAGGCTAGATGTGATCACATCAAAGACAAGGCTGTACCCCCCATTCACTCTGTGGGGAGTTAAATATGCCCTCTGAGAACGGAAGACAGAGAGGCGGTAATGGAATAAAGCTGCCCAAGGAGAAAAAGTTCATCTGCTACCATACCTCTGTTACTCTGCTTTCATTAGCTTCCTCTGACTCCCAGGATCCCCAGGGTGCTGCTTCACTGAGATGTGTGTATGATTTCATTTAATACTGGGAAGATGGATGATGATCCTAGCACTGTTAATTGGCCACAAATTTCACTACAGTGCAAGGTAATATATAATACATGTCCGGAGTATATCTGTGAATTTGAATTCCTTCATTTTAACAGTGTTTTTTTTAGCATAGATTTTCAACTTGGACGAACTTCAAACTATGCCTTTAATGGACAGCACACAGAATAATGGTTTAAAGACAAAATAAGAACAATAATAATGAACACATAATGCTGGAACGGTAAATGGACTGTATTTAAATAAATAAAACTTAGTGTGCACACACCGCTCTGTGGATTCCATCATTGTACGCTCAGCGAACACTTCACATGTTGCTGAGCTGTGAAGGACTGAGAGAGGAGCCTCGCTGAGTTTCCTTCATTATTAAACAAGTTTTGTAGCATTATTAAACATTTCCACACTGGCCTTACTTAAACCCTAGAGTTGATGGTTATTACTAGTACTAAAATAATAATATAAGAATACTTGGTGCAGGCTCATGGGCATCCTCGCTGGCTTCCAAACATAGCAACAGAAACTCAGAACATTCAATATTGTGAAATAAACAGAAATAAATATGATTTCAGCTATGGGAATGGAGGGCTATGAATTATTCAACACTGCCCAGATAGCAGTCCCATCATTTGCTCACTAGGATTGGGCAATATGAGTCAAATATGCAAAATTCACGTCCCAATAACACCTGCTGCTCTGCCTATGCAAATGTCCTTATCGCCCTCTATGCAGACGCCCGGGTTTCTGATTCCAGTAGTACAATTAGAACAGTTAGAATATAAAGCGAGGCCCCTAAGGAGAGCCACATTTCTGTCATTGCAGGGAATATATTTTGGTTATCTCACTTTAGGTTCATCAAACATGCATGTTGAAGTTTTATACTGCAGCGATTTAGTATTGCATTTCCTACAAGTTGGGGAACTTGGAAGAATCACGTTACTAATAAATGGTCAAAGGCAGTGGAATAAAAAATATTTGTGCGATCTGTGTTGGACGGATGGACAACAGACTGATCCCCAGGCTCAATCTCTAACAAGGCTAAAACTCATCGAACTGACTGATGAACCTCATTATGACTTCCATCAGCCAGTTCTCTGATATGAATTGGTTTATTAATCACAACAGGGATACTCAGTCACAGAAGTTCATGTAAACAGATGAACCTAATTAAAACTGGAACTGGAATATGACCAGTAGTGGGATTAGTCTGGCATGTATTCATGAACACTTATCTGTACCACTGTGCCCATGCTGTGGCTTCAAACTGGCCTCAGCTAACTGCTGCGGCTGCTATCAGTACTGAACAATATGGACACCACACACTGCCTTGACACTGAGGAGGAGGAGGAGGAGGAGGAGGAGGAGGAGGAGAGAGGGAGGCGACGGGAGACAAATGAAGAGCAGACAGAGAAGACAACAGCTGGGCTCTGAGGGAAACAATTTGTGAAACAGATAAAAGCTGAAGTCAAAAGTTTGCTTATGATTCTCAACAGATGGTGGTGTCAGAGTAAAGATCATTTTTTATTGTTGCTATTGTAATAGTAATAATAACATTTACATTTAGTCATTTAGCTGATGCTTTTATCCAAAGTGACTTACAAAAAGGGAAACCATCAAGGTACAGTGCGACAAGGACATGTTAGTGCAGCAATAAGTACTACTAATAGAATCAAGTCACAGTTGTAGAGGGGTAGATTTATCATGTCCAGTTGTTGGTAGTGTTGGTGAGGAGGTCCTCTCTGAAGAGCTGGAGGTCTTCAGGAGGTTTTTGAAGGTAGAGAGGGACGCCCCTGATCTGGTAGGAACTGGTAGGACGTTCCACCAACGAGGAACAACAGATGAGAAAAGCTTGGATTGCCCTGAATGTACGGGTGGCAGAGCCAGGCGTCGTTCATTGGAGGAGGTAACATATGCCTGTAGGAGGACGCTGTGACAAAAACACAGATGTTGCCGCAGAATGAAAGAAAAAAAAAGGCAGCAATTTATGGTGGAAAAGTTGAGACCAGAATCAACTTTTGAGAACTCTTGAGAAACACAAAACGACATCAAGCTGTGGTGGCCAATCAGACAATCAGACCACTCAAACTGCTCCACAGTCAGCCTGAAATGTCAGTGAAACCAGGTGATATCCAGGCCAAATTCATGGACTAAACTATGATACTCTCCCAGCTGTATTCTGGCTTGGTTTATTTGGTGTACACAGTGTACACAGTGTATGTGTGGCTTGCAGTCTGTGCAGCAAAAACAGTGACACCAAGAAGCTGCCTTTGGCTTGTCTCTGTTTATTTAGAGAGAGAGAGACAAAAAGAGACACAGGTGTGGTCGAGCGGCATAGACAGTAAATGGGAGTGAGCAGACAGAGGAGATCGTGGATATAAAATAGGAAGGGAGTGGTTGACAGGAACTTACCGGTGAGCTGAAATTGACAATCAGCAGGAATTCTTCCCTCACATCAGGATAGAGATGCTAATTATGTACTACACATCCACAAAACACACAGTATACAGTGTCTGCTTACTAGCTTTTAAATTATTTGAGTAGTTACCATAGCCTTGGAACAGTTTATTATCCTGGAATGATCCTGATGAATGATATGAGAGCTGGAGAGCAGGAATATGACTGTAATAAGCAGTTTGATGACCTGGGTATGATGGGTGAAGATGACATGGTGGGTGAGATGCCACTTCCTCAGGGGTGGAGAAAGGTGGTGGGGTTTGTAGGAGGAAGTGTTAATGAAATCACAGCATCCAACATGCATCATCCACTCCTCTTCCTCTCTCTTCAACTCTCCCTTTTCCAGCACCTGAAACAACAATGCCTGGAGGCTACTGTGTTCTCATGTCCTTGTGTTTTAGGTTAAGATTACACTTTGTTGAAAATATTCAACAGTTTTAATCAGTTCATGTCTTCCAGGTCAGTTTTGTTTTGTTTCTAATGGAGCGCTTGCACAGCAGATATAGCTGCTACTATTGTGCATGCTATTTTACTGTCAATGCAGTTGACTATGGCAGTTAGACTCCATTACTATCATTATTGTAAGGGGGCTGTAATGCCATGAGCTGTACACAAGCATTTCCCTGGTTGACACTGGTGGTTGTGGTAAGGGGTGGAGAACAATGGCTGAAGATCTGGATGGATGTGATGTGGAGCAGGACTTCTAATGAGCTCAGTGGAAGGAACCTCCAGCAGGAAATGTCCAGAGATTTTTAAAACCTTTAGCTTTAGCTTTTGGACACAATGTTTAAAGAGGGATAGTCTCAAAATGTATAAGAACATGACCAACCAGATTCCACATATGAATGTTCACTTAAAGTCCCCCTGAAACAGAGAGCAGAGTGCTATTTGTTTCTGCATAGTTACATTTTTCCCATAGAAACAAGCAGATAGGGAGGGACTTGTCGAGAATATTGGAATTTACAATAGCCAATAGTGAGTGTGTGTGGCACCCCCACCGCTATGCACTGCAGCTAGTACTATAAGATACTGTGTGCCTTCCACAGTCAGACCTGGAACTGAACACAACGGGTCAGTCTGGAAGGGAATAGACTGCAGAGGTTAGACAGTAATCAGTCAGGCCATAGATGCATATAGCAGCGCTCAGAATCACTCATAGGGTACGGTCGAATGGTCAAAAAATTAGCTCCTTAGTCCTTTCCTTTCCTAAACACTTTTTTTTTTTGAAAGATGTGAAGGAGAATTCATCAGGACTTAGGAGAAGACGACCGCGGTGTTCAGACAATCTGACTGCTCTTACACTAGACTACGTCATGATGCGATAGCGAATGTTATTGATGTGATCTGTGATAAAACTACAAAGTTCAGAAGATGGACTACAAAATGCTCATCTGAGATACTTACTAGATACTCCCCGTGTGCTCTGACTGTGATGTTTCATGCAGGAAATATAAACGTGGACAACCCGGTGAAAAATGTGACTTCATTATCAACGTCAGAATTCAAATAATAAATGAATATTGTCCACCTGTCACAGAAGTCAAATGAATTGCAGACAACTGGGAGGCTAGACAAAACAGACACTGAACATGAAGGGCAGGGAACAGATACTGGAGGACAGATGATAGATGTGATAAGAACACTTAAACATCAAATTTGATTTCATGAGGACTTTAACACCAAATATGTCATTATTAATCAGGGTTTTCTGAATGTTACATACAGTTAGAATTTATTTCCCACACTGGATACAAGTGTTTCCACACATACATGCACACATACACACTCAGAGACTCATAATGGTATGAAAACACACATAAATACACAAATATTGCAAATCAAAAGAGGCAGATGGCACACACTGAAATACATGCGGGAGGAAAAAATGTATTTTAATATCTGAATCCAAATAAGAGGCTCGCTCGCTGCATTAGCCTGTTGTCTAACATGACTCACAATAATGATCAAGCTTTCAAAAAGCTGTATCGTGGATACAGAAAAGGACAATACGATTTCTTTTAGCCTTTGCTACTGAGCTTTCTGATGAATTACTGAGATATTTTTTGGTCAATTTAATTTAAATTGCCAGGCCTCTCATGGAGGAGCCCCCCCCCCCCCCCCCCCCCCCCCCCCACACACACACACACACACACACACACACACACACTGTAATTACAGTGATGTTCATGAAGGTAATGTTTCTCTGACAGCCCACTACAAGCCCACACACAGAAAGACAAAAAGTGTTTCCCATTTAAACAGCCGACAACATCACTCAGCACACTCACCACAATGGTGACAGACCAAAACACAAAAAATCAACTGCCCCCTGAGTTCCTATGAAAGTAGCAGCTGGCTGAGCGCATCGGACAAGAAACTTGCATGCTTCCGTGTTTTTGAGCCAATAGAGTCATTTTCCAACCGAGCCAGTTAAGAGAATGAACGTTTGAAACTTTCACTGGCCGACGTCCTGTTGGCTTCCCACACAGCTCTTCCAGACCTTCCAATTTTATTTTATTTATCAAATCATCAACAGGCAGAACACATGGACAGAGTGACTTTCTTTGTTTTGGAGGCTGATATCACCTTCGTTAAGCAATTTTCTTAATCCTTAATTTGAACACAGACACACACGCTGCTCGTTCAAAAAATGTCTCCAACACCAGTTACCAGTAACTAAATTATGTTTTCTTCATGATTTCTATTTCTGCAGGTGTTCAATAAACAAGATGTCATAATGTCATAGTAGGCTACAACTTTGGGGTTGGATATTTTTAAATTTTGGAGCCACAGATCCAGTTTGGATTACATGTATATGTTGCATAGAATATTTAAAAGACATGAGCTTTGACCTCCTGACTGCTGGTCATGTGTCATTTTCTGTGATTTAAAATCAAAAACATAATATTCAACACAAGAGCATGTGACATGTGACATAACCAGCATTTGGTGGACAGTGACAGTTTGTTACAGCTGGTGCTGTTATAAAATGAGACATTAATATCATCTGTGATGTATCATAAATATTAATAACACAAAGTTAGCCCCCGCAGCTATGAACTAATAAACATTTATGACTCTGATGGTTGACTGAAAAGCTAAGATTGATCACAGAGACTTCAGCGATGGAAATAACTCAGTGCCGTGTTGTGTTTACAGCAGGCAGCTCCTCTACAGGCTGTCTGATTTCACAAGTTCAAGTTCAGTTTAATTGTCACATATAATCATACAGGTACAATCAAAGAGACATATTTCTGTGAGCTCCAACAACAGTAATAGGGTAGGACAGGGACAGAGCCTCATGTTCTGTGCTGTTTCCATACCAGACTGTGATGCTCCCTGTCACGACAGCCTCGATGCTGCAGGAGTAGAAATACCTCATTATTTGAGAAGATACCTGGAATTTCCTCAAGCGTCTGAGGTGAAACAGCCTCTGCCTTCAAGTGTAGCAAGAATGTGTTACAGAATATGGTTTCATTGGTGTGTAATCACCTAAAAATATGAATCATTAAGTTTTAGTTATATTAGAATTAACCTTTTATATCTACAGATGCCACAGGTCCTCTTCCACCATGTTGAATCACCATGTTTCTTCAGTAACTCACAATGGACAAAACATTGGCTCTAGCTAGGGTAGCTAAAACTACACTGCTAGATGCTACTGAATGTTACACATTTGTCCTTTAAAGAGACAACAACATCGTAGATGACACAGATGACAGCAAGTCCAAGAAGAGGAGGAAGAACTGGTTCCAATGGTTTTGTCTCCTGGATGAAGAGGACATTCTTGCTGCAAAGCATATATATATATATATATATATATATATATATAAAGCATGTTACACCAATGTTTCGTAGCAAAAACATCTGAGAACTTTCTCTAAAGTGTGGTGTGAGAAAACCTTTGTATTCTTTCTTTTTATGGGCAGCATGGTGACTCAAAGAATAGCACTGAGGCTGCACAGTCGAAGATACTAGTCATTTTTGTGTGTTGTGTGGTAGAAAAGTGCTCTAATTTCCTCCCACAGTCCAAAGACATGCCTGTTAGCTTGGATGAAGACTCTGAAATATGGACTGAATTCAAATTGGCAGGAAAAAGGAAGAGTGCAATTACTCAATCCCCATATGGAACAAACATTAAAAAACAATATGGATCAATAGATGGAAAATGCAGATCATTATGCATTGAAGTTCAGCTCTATTTTCATCACAGCACGGTCTGGATCAACTTTTAACCACAATGTGTGAAATAATGTAGAGTCAAATTAACTCACTCCAGTTTGAAATGGACTTTTTCTGGATCTTTTACTGAACATCAAACAAAAAAACTTTTGAAGGACAGTTGTAAGGACAATCTATCTGAGGTCAGTTGGGCTTAATACATACTTAGTATATGTACATATTTCAGCAATATTACACGAGAGGGTGTGCTTTAATGTCATTATTGGCACAACAGTGATGTGGTCAGGACCGAGGCACTTACACTGAGGTCCGTTAGTGTCACTGAAGACATTTTCATGTATCTAATGCAATATTCCTCTTCAGTCCATATTAGTCAACCTTTAATCTTCAAACACAACATTTTCTCTGAGCTCACTGAACTGTTTGATCTCCAACGTGCTGCACACAAACGAGGTTTAACGAGGTACACACCTGTATTAATGAGGTACACACCTGTATTAATGAGGTACACACCTGTATTAACGAGGCGGTCTAACAGCTTTGTAACACACAGAATATTCATTAAAGAAAGCATTCAGATGTATTACTTTATTAAAGCTGACTTCCAGTGGACTTATTCGTATTTGTTTACATGTTCTATATTTTCAGGATGTGACAATGTGGAGATGGCGGAGTAATACTTTTAGTGATGAGTCAGGTGTGCTGTCATGCTGATTTGAGCACGCTCTAAAGGTCTAGTTGACCAATCAGATTGCTCAGCCGGACCTACTTGTTGTATAATGCTACATATACTGTACATACTACTCTGGCCAATCTGCTCACAGATCTACTGCCAATCTGTGCAGCTTATGTTGGAGTTCAGACAAAACATCTTGAGTCAGGCAGAGTCATCGAAAATTCTACTCACTATGTCTTTTAAGCAGTGTGCCGTGGTATGAATGGTGTTTAGCGTAACGTTAAAGTTATTCCTGGGTTATTAAAAGTTATTCTGACACATCCACAGTGTGGGAGCCTGTTCTGGATGTGACTAATCACTATTAGGTGGAGTGTGTGGGAGTTTTATGAGAGGTCGTTAGAGACATGATTCAGAATTACCATGCACGGACGTGTACTTTAACTTTACCACCGGCATACTCATGAAACTCATTCACCTGAAAACCACACACACACACACACACACACACACATACACACCGTACACACACGCAAATGAAATGTTTTTGCACAAATGACTGGGCGAGCTGGGCCCCAGTACAAATAAAAAAGGTACAAATTACAAATAGTTGTTCATCCACTGTATCAATATGAAACACAGCACTGCGATTTTACTTTTTAATATTGTCACACAGACGTTTTGGGCAAGGCGCCCTTCAGCAGGTGCTGGCAATTTCACAATCAATATGCACAGGTGGGATTAATTATAGGTGATTACAAGCAGCACACCGATGATTAGAGACATTTGTAATTCTGATTAACCTTTGAGTCGCAAGCTAAAAAACCTCTACGACAGCTTTAAAAGTCAGGGAACATCACGGGACAACCTTAGAGTAAGGACAGAGTAAGTGCAGCAGCCTGATTTACTCAAACTTAGATACTCAGATCTGCTCAGGGTCATGCAGTTGTATCCTTTATCTAAGTCATGTACTGACATGTGCTGAGCTCCAGTTTGTGGCACCTATTGAAAAGTGACCCTCAAAATGCAGGTCCATTTCAGACCCTAGATATTTTTCTAAAGGGGTCATCCATCTAGTGAATTCAGATTTGTCTGAGAGGACCGTGATATTTGAAAGTAAAATTGGAATGTGTGCATTTTGATTAACTACATTAAGGATGCAGTAACTAGTCTTTAAGGTCTTATCGTGAGTTGAGCGTGTAGTAGTGTGCCGCTGAAGTTAGCATGCTAACCAGCTAGGTTCAACCCGTTCTGTCTCATAATACCATGTTGTACCGTGTTCGGTCCCAGTCTGGCCGTGGTCACTGGGAGGCCGCTAGGTCTATTAGCCAATCACAGCTAGAATTAGCAGCAGTTAGTAATTACTATGATGATATGCGGCCACCTATTTGTTTGGAGTACGAATTTGACAGGTAGCTAATCTTTACATACTGGACCGTTAACCTAAAAACCTATGCTAATTTCCCACATTTACATTAAGGTGGTCATTCAAGATGTTGGAGGTAAGCTCTGGATTTAGAGGTGCATGCTGGGTAGTTTCTATTAGCTGTTCAGATAAAAGTACAATGACACTGATCATGTATCAGATTTCATAGATCTCCAACTTTACAAGCAACTGACTGAACAAAAGCAAAAGACACAACAGTACCATCAGAGGTCAACCAGAGATCCTGGAGTCATGTCTAACCAACACAATGCAGATTTATTGGTCGATAGATTTTAGCTTCCGATATCGATCTATGTATGATATATTTAAGATACATATCATATTGGTAGTTATGTTTCCTGATATGCAATCTTTTTAAACAGAACATATAATGCAGAAAACAATACTTTCTTCTTGTCTTGGTGTGATTTAGAAACTGTGTCATCAGCAGAGCGTGCTCAGACGCCACTGATGACGATACTGTCTGCAGCACATGTAATTCTTCATAGGATTGATTGCAGGAGTGCTGTATTAGACTGCAGCAGTTTAAGTTGGATACCTATTACACTGGTAACTGTGTGTGTGTGTGTGTGTGTGTGTGTGTGTGTGTGTGTGTGTGTGTGTGTGTGTGTGTGTGTGTGTGTGTGTGTGTGAAGTAAAACTCTGGACACCTGTTTCTGAGACTCCGTAGCTAAAGTAGATGACCTAGTGGTCTAGTTTTACTCGTGAGTCTCGTCTCATAGTTTTTGGGTATGTTTGACTAATTGTTTCTGATTCCAGCAATTTGGATCAGTCATTTATATGCACTTTCCTGCATTACACTGTCAGAGTCTCTGCCCAGTGCACACTTCTCTTTCCTACCAACACAGAACAGTTGCTTGAGAGCTTGTGTGAGGAGGAGTTGAGTCAACAGGGTTAAGTTTGATTTTATTGTGTTTGAAAGAAAAAAATCTCCTGGGATAAAAAGAAATGTTACTGTAACACTTCATGAATAAATTAGGAAAACGTAGCAAAATATAGATATAAGAATTCCAAACACAAACTCCCAACCACTGAGCTTAATAATTTACACACGCACGTCTCACTTCATCTCGTTTCATCCCTCCCCTTGGAAGCATGAATGTGCTCATTTTCATAGCAGTGAAAGTCTTTACTTTTAAAGTTTGAAAAGAAACGTATTTTCTCCTCAGGTGTATATTACGTCACAGGCTCACAGCAAACAAACACCACCATCATCCATCTTACAAGAAGAAATATAAATAAAACAAAATGAGACATTAAACTCTGTGTGCTCTGAAAAATAGTGTTCTAAGTTGATGTTGTGCTGGAGCTGTGGTGTCACTCTCTGAGGACTTTACATATGATCCTATCAACAGTGACACAGCAGCATGGCTCTAGGGCTGGACGAGTGGGTCTGTCTGTTGATCCACTCTGAAATATCTCAACTTCTATTTGATCCCCGTTCATATTGGATATTTATTCATCCACAGGATGAATCTCTGTGGATCCACTGAATTTTTATCACCAGCAGATCAATGTTTCACTTACCCAGTGAAATATATAAACATCTACTGGATCAGGGGAGTCAAATGCAACCACTGAAGAACATTAAAGAGTAATAACTACCCCTGTGGAATCCCCTCACACACCTGATGTATCTAAAAGGTACAAGGTGTCTCTCCTGAGGTTACTGTTTCTGAAGCAAACCTAGAAAAAGTACGAGGTTCGAGGGACATGCTCATCTGTGTGTGTGTGTGTGTGTGTGTGTGTGTGTGTGTACTCCTCTTGACTGCTGTTCTTTTTAAGTGAGTGAGTGATTGATAGTTGACTTGTCTTTTTTTATGGGTAACCATGGCAACATCCGGCAGAGCCTACTTGTTCTGCTGGATTCAGCAGCGTTATATTTTCAACGGGAGAGCGGGTCAGTCTGGAACACAGAGTGATGAAACTGGAGTCCAGTTGTGAGTTGTGAACAAAATGAAAACGGGTCAGTAGCACATACACACACACACACATGACACGTGTACTGCATGGATAGACTTGTACAGTTGATGAATCCTGATGTGTTTGATGTTCCCCTGGGTTTTCCTCTACTGCCACCATTGAGTCGATATCTGCTGTTTGAAATGAAGTATTACTTGTAGTGAAATAGAACTATTGGATGGATTGCTATGACATTTATTATTGACATTCATGTTCCCCTCAGGATGAATTGGCCGGGATCATTTGTGGAAGTTTCAGCCAAAAACAAGCCTCCTCTTTCCTCTTGATCAAAAAGCTCGATAACTGCTGCTGCAGATAAACAGAATCAGAAACTTTCCTTCTATTTATTTTACTTAACAAGGCTGCAACATGCTACCTACCCAGCTGTCTAACTGGCTGGGTGGGGTTGTGAGCTCGCTTCATTACTCAGCATCAAAGTGAAGAGCTAGTTTTAATGGCTTTATTTAGTTCTGAAGACATTCCTCAGAGAAACTGTTGAGTTTAAAAACACAGCGGGTACACACCACTTCTCTTAATTACATCAATGTTTCCCTCGCCTTGTGTCTTTGCAGATGCAAGCAGAGAGGAAATGAGGAAACACATCTTTAGAAAAATATGATGCACTCACTTCTGAACGTCATTTGAAGTGAAGCGATGATGATGATGGAGGCGTGGCTGGATCGACTGTCAGTCGCATTTTTTATTAATTCATACAGAAGCTGTATATGTTCAAGCTGTTACTGTGTACCATCAAGCACCAACCTCTGGGTCTGTGAAGCAAAGCCAATGCTGAAGTGCCAAAAGCTGCAGTTACTCAAATGACCACTTGAGACTGGCTACAGAACATGTCAGTCTCCATAAGTCCCCATGTTAAAATGTCCAACTTCACAGCAGAAATAAACATGTTTACATGGTACAAAAAACAGTTTTGGTCTCTATAGCTAATTTCCCCGTTCATGACAACTGTACTGAGGGTGAATTTTTATACAACTCACCTGTTCAAATGATATTGAGGCTTAAAGTTATGCAGAATTAACAGCATGGCTGCTTTGATTGACAGGTGAGAGCTGTCACAGATGGCTTGTTTGAGCAACCAGGCATCATTCAGCCCGCCTCAGGTCCACCGAGGATCCACGTCTTTGCTGATATTTAGATTAACAAGGAGGCAAAGAGGCAGGACTGCAAGATGGCGACAACAAGAGCCACCACACTGAGCTTCATAACAGTTCTGGATGACGTCACAGATACGACGTCCGTTCTTTATACCGTCTATGTGTACTTCAAACACTGTGTGACATTACAGTTGAAGTAAATGAGTTGGACAGTGGAAGAGAAGTGGAGATAAATACATTGCTGAGTCATGTTAGCCTATAAATGACATTTTTTTATAGTAAAATAACAATAAATCTTGTCAACTAAATTGTTATGATAAATGCAATTGTGATAATGTTTATTATTCCTTTATATCTACAACAATCAGTGTATATATTAGAGCTGTAGTCAGCTCAAGAAAATCTTGATTGACTGAAATTCTACCAACTCTTCAACCAATCAATGGTTATTAGAGCCATATTGAATCTTCAGATATAGTCAGAAAATATATAAACTTGTTTGCTAATCAATACTAATCAACGTTCACGCGGTTTCTCTTGGCAATAACTCAGAGTTAAAACATTAGTCCGACATTGACCCTTGTACCCTCGGCCCGCACAACACGCTAAAGCCAGGTTCAATACATAAGGTCTGCATCTGTCCCTGAACAATGGATCAAGAAGAGCTTTTGAGAGTGATGTGAATTTGTGTCAGCCGTCAAAGTTATATTGTCATTTTCTTTATTTTTCATATTAGTTTTTGTTGTATGTTTTAATTATAATTTTTAATGCGTGCATGTTTTAAATGTGTTTCTGTTTAATGGCCTTGTAATATCTGCATTAGTCTGACTTTGGGCTGAGAAATGGTGGCTGTAGTCATTCATTAACTTTGTTATTGCTGTGATCAAACCTGATCCTCCAGGGCAAACTCATACAGCAATACAGATGTTCTGGTAAATGCAGAGGCCGCATAAATAAACTGTATGGATGACTAACCTCGCACAGAGTTGTGCCCTTGATGACAGTGGGGGAACCTCTTTAGAGGAACAACAGCTCTATCTGCTGGTGAATCATTTTGCAACACGTTCTCGCCTCACAGGATCAGAGCCGGACTATAATTCAGCTCAGACAAAGCTTCATCCTGTGAGACATCGTTCGGTGAGATGAGGATCCCAAAGGTCTGACACAGATTCAAGAGAAGATGAAGATCAAACACAAGAACCTCAGCACAGCACTCAGCACAGAGAAGAAGTGGACTGAGAGATTAAAAACATGTTCAGCGTGTTTATATAACCTGAAGGCCTGAAGGTTTGGAGAACATATGCAGTGTGCAATCCTCGCCCCGGCATTTCCACCAAACATCAGTTCTTTATGGCTGAACTCCATAAAGTTTAGCAGGTGTCCAATAAATCTGTGAAGAAGTTTAAACTGCTGTCCTACAGCCCGAGGGAGAGCAAGAGGAAACCTCAGCACAGTAACTTTTCACTTCTCCTCCAAACTATTTCAAGAAATGGAGTTTTGTAACTAGGTTCAGGAACAAGGGCCACGCCTCGAACTCATCCCATTTCCGTTTCACAAGTACTTAAACACACCTTATCCTCCCCCACAAACACCCTCTTTTTTTTGTTCTCTCTTCTCTTCTCTTCTCTCTTTCATTCAAACACAGGAACCACGGGGCTTAGAGACACAGAGAGACAGTTCCCCCACCCAGAGTCTCAAATCCCTCCAGGTTCCTTCCCGTCTTCCCGACACTGGCCAACCTACGAACGCCTCCATCTACCAACAACCCTGTTTTCTCCTCCCATCCTCTACCTCTTCATCCCCTTGTCCCTCGACCCTCATCCCTTCATGCCTCAACCATCATCCCTCCATCCCTCAACCCCTCGAGAGAGCAACTCTTCTTCATTTTCTTTAAGTGAAATCACATTTTGATGTTGAGGGTGGTTTTGACTTTTAACTGATCCGAGCAGCGTCATCAGGACACACGGAACATCACCACATTTTATGTGAGGTAACATCAAATCTGGGGGTGAACAGTTCTGAACATGACACTGTGTTCAGTAGGAACCAGGAAAAACAAAAAAACAAAAAAAAAAACAAGGAACTTTATTCTGTGGCTTAAGAGGCAGAGCGGGTCATCCAATAATCAGATCGGTGGTTTGATCCCTGACTCCTCCAGTCTGCATGTCGAAGTATCCATGGGAAAGATACTGAACCCTAAATGGAGTGATGAGTTACTTTGTGATGAGCCGTTTGCACCTTGCATGGCAGTCTCTGCCGTCAGTGTATGAATGTGTGATGTGGTGTTAAAGTGCTGTGAGCGGTCAGATGAAAAAGGCACTATTTATGTACAGTCCATTTACCATTTATTCTTCATTTTTTTCATAACCGCTTATCCTTCATCAGGGTCGCGCTGGGCTGGAGCCAATCCCAGCTGACTTTGGGCGAGAGGTTGGGTACACCCTGAACAAGTCACCAGTTCATCACACATAAAGATAAAAAACTATTTATGCTCACATTCACACACTACGGTCAGTTTAGAGTCACCAATTAACCTGCATGTCTTTGGACTGTGGGAGGAAGCTGGAGTACCTGGAGAGAACATGCAAACTCCAGCAACAAACTCCCGAACCAGCTGGTGAGTTCTAACCTGAACTACTGTATCAACGTAGAAGCGTTTCACCTGCAAATTCACAATTCAAATCTGTTTGTGTTGTTTTAATGAATCACGTTATGGAAAGCCAAAACAGTTTCAAAGGAGTAGTTCATGTAGTGAGTGAAGACAGTGAGCTTGATGTATTTATGATATGTGTTTTGTATATGTGTGCTGTATGTGCTTTAAGTTGCGGTGTGTGAAGCACTTGGGGTCTTTCCATGTCAAACTCCAGTTTGCTTTGACAGTCATTTTAACTCAAGGTCCACTCTCTGTCTTTTTTGTACAGAGCAGTTGATAGAGTCGATCAGTTGTCATCATGTTCCCCAATGCAATGCAACTTCTTTTCATATAATCGTCCATTCATTTTTGATGTAAATAAAATCATTTTAAGTATTAAGTTGTTTGTCTTTTAATAACTCTGCATAGCAACACCAGCATGACAGAATACCGTCACAAAACATCATCCTCTCCAACACAAATATCAATACGTATCAGGCGTTGGATGAGCAGCTTAACCTGTACAACACCACAACATATCATATCATAGCATGGCAGCGAATTTTGATTTTATTCTTGTCAAAGTCTTTTTATTAAAATGCTATTTAGTGTTGAATTGTTTGTCTAGTTTTAGTTGACTAAAGATTTTAGTCAATCTGAATGAGTTCATAAGTTTAATTTTTTTAAACTTATGAACTTATGAAGTTTCAAATTTCTTCATTTTTCCATCATAAATTAAGTTTTATTCAGTTATCATTTTCATCAGTGATAAAAAAATGTTGTTTACAATAATGATGAAAATTAACAGTGAAGGTAAACATCAGGTGGAATCAATGACACCATTAGATTTAATTTTCTGCTATGTTGAGTCAAAAAGAGTCATTTGGTGTTAGCCTGGAAAGGCCAGGTGAAACTGTTGTCATGGAAACACAGACAGTTTTCAGTTCATAGACCACCACTCATGATAGATTGGCTACTGGTCGTCCTCAAACAGGACTTCATCTATGAGCACGTCATTGTCGTCGACAGGAATCTCCTGACACAGCTGCTCTTTGAAGGCCAAGGCGATGGTGTAGGGCTTTCCTTTGGGGTGTCTGATGCAGCGCTCCAAGTAGGTGTCGTAGAAGCCCTTCCCTCGTCCCAGACGCTTGCCCGACCGGTCAAAACCCAGGCCTGGCATCAAGATCAGGTCCAGACCTCCTGAATAGAGAGCAGAGAGTGTAATCAGTGATAAACGTCTGTAAATATGGACAGCTAAGAGCTAAACATTATCCAAGATGTTACTGTGTACCTGAGTTAATACTTTGAGATCAAATATAACAACAAACATTTGAGACATTAATCTCTGTAAACTGTTAAAAATACAAGTTGTGTTAATAAAAATCAAAGAAAACTTTAATGTCATGGTCAAGTTAGCACTAAAAACAAATTTCAACTCATTGTGGTCAAACAGATCCCATCGGATCAAAAGCTCTTTTATAATGGTATTCTATCAACATGAATTTCACTTGAACATGGAGCGTGGCCTAGAGATGTGGAGGTCATAAAAAACTACAATGTTCATCAAAAGTGAATTACCTACACAAAACTCAGACATGTTTATGAAACAGCAGTAAAATCTAGGTCCTTTTGTTTAGTAGACTGGGAAAAGGCTTCCTGTTGGTGAAGTCTCCTTTGTCTGATTCCTTTTTGTGTAGAAAATGGGCCCTGTAACGTGGATGTGTTACTGTTATGGTAGTCCATATAGTATCTAACCATAGAGTAGTTAACGTTCTCTGTGTGGATGGCATATTTGTGTTTTGCGGGCGTCTTTTTGTTCTGAACTTTACAACTGGGACACTCTGCTCTGTGGATCACAAACGAGGTTTTGCAGTTAATGAAACGATTAATAGTGAATTCCCTCTGAGATAGAAAATCCAGAAATATCTTGATCTGTCTCACATTGGTGCAGTGGTTGTAATGTACTTAGAGGATCTCTTGGGTTTTGGACCTAACCATAACAAATTTTAATAAATCATGTTCTAAGTTGATGTTGTGCTGCAGCTGTGGTGTCACTCTCTGAGGACTTCACATATGATCCTATCAACAGTGACACAGCAGCATGGCTCTAGGGCTGGACGAGTGGGTCTGTCTGTT
The DNA here is from genome assembly GCA_033000465.1 of Sciaenops ocellatus. Lineage (NCBI taxonomy): Eukaryota > Metazoa > Chordata > Actinopteri > Sciaenidae > Sciaenops > Sciaenops ocellatus. The sequence goes on along the minus strand of CP136888.1, from coordinate 2,811,393 downwards.
GATCCACTCTGAAATATCTCAACTTCTATTTGATCCCCGTTCATATTGGATATTTATTCATCCACAGGATGAATCTCTGTGGATCCACTGAATTTTTATCACCAGAAGATCAATGTTTCACTTACCCAGTGAAATATATAAACATCTACTGGATCAGGGGAGTCAAATGCAACCACTGAAGAAAATGAAAGAGTAATCACTACCCCTGTGGAATCCCCTCACACACCTGAGGTACATCTCTTCTGTGGTTACTGTTTCGGGGTCGGGGAACATGCTCCTCTGGGATTTTTTTTCTTTTTAAATGTTTGTGTTGTACATGTCAGTGTGTTTTCATCTGCCTGCACTCCTCTCGACTGCTGTTTGTTCGAAGTGACTGATTTGACAGTTGCCTTGTCAGGACACTGTTTTTTGGGGGGTTTTTTTTCTTAATATGTAACCATGGTAACGTCTTGCACAGAGGCTGCTCATTCTGCTGGGCATCTCATCTAGGGTTACTGATGTTTTGGTAAATGCAGCAGACAGATGAACAGTCTGTATTGGCAGTGGGTGAACCTCTTCAGAGGAACAACAGCTCTATCTGCTGGTGAATGCTCTGGATCACACAGCAGAACCAGCAAATCTGCCTGGGACATCTTTACAACCAGCTTCATTTATTGAGTTTATTTTAATAATCATAATAATATTAAAGAACACTGTGCATGCGTACCTGTAGCCAGTGCTTCCTCTCTGCTGTTGTCATCCTCGGCGGGCTGTCGGATGTTCCAGGATGTCAGCGGCAGCGTTTGGATGTCCTGCAGACTGTTCATCTTCAGCATGTCCATGTGGGAGCTGCGGCTCTCATATCTGGGGATGAAGCAGCTTTTACCCAACTTAAAGACGTCTTTGATGATTTCCTCAGTGCGCACTTCATCGTCCATGTTCACAAACACTGCGATCCGCTTACAGGATACATACTTAGGGTGTTTGAACAGCTACAAGAAAATACAAAGAAGGGAAACTTAAATTCAGTCACGATAACAAGGATTTGTTCTTCTGTGTAAGTACAAATCTGATTCCAAAAAAGTTCAGAAGAATGTTTGTCAGCACACAGTTTGAATGAATTTTTTTCCAGAACATCCTTCAAAGATTCAGAGAATCAGAGAAATCTCTGCACATAAGGGACCAGGCCCAAAACCAACACTGAATGTTGGTGACCTTTGACCCCTCAGGCAGTGCTGCATTAAAAACACACATGATTGTATGAAGGATATTACTACATGGACTCAGGAACACTTCAGAAAACTGTTGTTCAGACTCTCCACGCAAAGAGAAAGACAGATATCAACAACATCCACAAACTTCTCTGACCCGACTGATGAGTCTACGCTTCAGAGTTTCTGCATATCATGGACATTTTACTCAGGAACTCTTCAGTGAATGTGATTAGTCTCTTTCTTGTTGTCAATTGATTAATTTCATCTACTGGTTTCATGATTTAAACTGTATTACTGATAGAAATGATGATCCTTCATTTCATTTGGACTCACTCACACTGCAGTTTCTGCAGTAACACATGACTGACTGTTGATCTGATGTCAGATCAGTCACAGGTTAGCATCTGTCCCACATCTGTTCCTTCTGTTAGCACAAGTTATGAAAGTTATGAGTTAGATAAGTAATATTCATGTAGACTAGACTCACCATATGTACTGTCTGGATCCTGTGATAACTGTGTGCAGTGAGAGCTGAGTGTCATTATCAGCTGTTACATGAACAGACTTCAGAGTGAACACGTCACACTGTGTGTACGCAGAATTAAAAAAGACTGGAGCTATATACTGATATTAAATGTGTTTAGTCACATTCAAACATACATGTATCTGACCACGTCCATGTCAGTGAACTAAAAGACGTTTTATCAGAGTTTGGGCTGACGTTCAGTCCCGTTAGTGACAGCTAGCAAAGTTTTATAAATTTGTATTCTTATAGTGTCTTATAGTCTTCATCAAAGTGTCTTACCTTCTGTGAAAGCACCAGAGACTGTCGTAGTTTCTCCTGCTCTGTCACCGCCGCGACCCGCCGCTTGATTTCTTTCCTCAGGGCTTGTTTAGCTGCTCGCAGGGCGGCCATTCCTCCACCTTTATATATATGACTGCAGTGAAGACTGAACTTTACAGACTCAGACTACTGTGTGTGTGTGTGAGCCGCTGACTGTATGACAGACTCTGTGAACAGAACAGAGACGTCGACATGTGGCGGGCTTTTATTTTTTACACGTTAAACATTAACGAGTGTATCAACACGCGACAGACGACCGTGAGAGACAGCAGTCACTGTCATGTCAAATCAACAATTACAAACACACACTCACTCACTCAGCAGTCATCGCGCCACAGCGTGCGTACGTCAGTGCGCATGTCCGTGTCGTGTGCCGGTGGTGAACGTATCGTTCAATTTGAACTAATCTTTTATATGACTCGGGAGTAATGAGTAGTCTCAGTGAGTGATTCGTTCATTTTCATGCAGTACGTTCCCTCGCCGCATGGCAGCTGCATAAGCTCGGTCAGGACAGGAAACAGAAATGATTAGTTCACGACGCAACAACGTGTCCTCAAGTCTGAGTCTGTCGTTCATTTGTCACATGACAGGCAGCTCAGCCGCAGGCCTGTGTGACAAGCAGTACGGCAGGCACAGCGGTTCGTTCATACAGATCGGTCTTTCGTTCATTTGTCACGTTTACATCGCCCACAAGAGGGCTACAGCACTGCACTAGTGAGTGAACAAAATTAACGAAATGACTCAAAAAAAGATTACCGGTAGTTCAATTTACCGTCCGAGAGTAAGTGATCCAATTCAGTAAAAAGACTCGTACTTCCCAACACGTGACGTCAGCCGCATGCCGGAAGTTGAGGACATAAAGGCACAATTTGTAGTTTTTAACCAAATGTTTCTGTATATTCACAATATTTTATGTGACAGTCAACTTAGCATAATTCTCTTTATTGCACTGATTTAACTGTCTTTAAACTAGCTACAGTTTATGCTCTGTTGCATCAGTATTAAACATACAGAACATCATACAAACAACATAATAATATACAGTATATGATAGTGTGATTTTTTTAATATTAAGTTTAATTCAGTTCAAGTTCACTGCTGTTCTTCTTCTTCACTGTCTTTGCAGGCGCTGCAGCCTCAGTTTGAACAGGACTGTGACTCTGCAGTGTCCTCCTATCAGAGACACTCTGTGGCTTCTCATGCAGAAAACTGCAGGAAGAACGGCACCAGATGTCCTGCAGAGCAAGTGTTTTGTAACATCCTCTCGGTTCACAGAAGACTGTTACACATGGAGGAGACTCAGCAGCATGCCACACTCTGTCCTTGACTGATTTGGTTCTGATCCATATCCACAGATTCTTTAGGCGAGTGTATTAGTCTCCTCTGAAACTGTCTCACATGAACTTAGAAAAATAAAATGTTATTTTTGCATGTAGTCATTTACAAATGTTTAGGGGTAAACCTGATTATGTTTTGAAAGGATTCAGATTCAGTTCATGCTGATTCATTTAGCTAAATCTACAGTCTAATGTCAAATAGTCTGCTGACTAAACATGTCACTATCTCCTCCTCTGATCATCTCAACAGGTCAGCTGTTCAGAGAAAGAATCAGAACCAACAACCAATAACAATGACATGTAAATTCATTCATCATGATACAAAAAAAAAAAAAAAAAAAACATAACATTTATGTTTATACAAAGGTTATATTCAGAATTTTAAGCAAAATTGCCAGTAAACATTATTCAGTCTAAAGGCATGGCACTGCACCCTGTGCACCCTGTGTGTTTGAGATTGCTGTTTGGTTAGAGAGATGTGTTCATCATGTTCACATTGAATTATATTATCTTTTATATTCATTATTTTATGGCTTAAACTAAACAGTACAGTCACCCGTCTTCTTTCCATGAAATTATTAAATATACCTGTTTTTTCCTCTCTTATTACTCCTTCATACCATAAACTATTGCACAGCTCCATCATCCCTTCACTTTATGTTTTAAAATATATTTTAAATTATGAAATATGTAACATGTTCCTTACACAAATCTGCTCACTTCTCTCAACTCTTTCTAACAACAGATCAGGACCTACACTAGGATTTTGCTGAGTCATTCAGCAGCCAGGGTCTCATTAACTTTCTGAGATCTGGATTGGGGTGGATTTTACAGGCAGCATGTGATTGGCTGTGCAGTGGGAGGCGGGCCTGTCCAAAGTTAAACATCTGGAAGTGCTTTCTGCTGCTGTTCAGTCACTCAGTAACTCAGTGAGGTTGAGTAGAATAGCACTGACAAAGAGAAGATGTCCTTCATTAAAGTAGACCAAACGTCTGATTTCTCCTTCCACAACCTCCCGTATGGAGTCTTCTCCACTCCTGACAATGTAAGTGTGATTTTTTTGTTTCTGTTTGCAAACTTTTTATTGACACATGCATTGTCAAGTCAGACACACTGAGGACATCTGGTCCTAATTTTCAAAATAAAACTTCACATAGATTTTAAAAAAACTATTTGCTTGTTGTTAAGGTAAAACTATTATACTTTAAGTCATTCAGGTTGATGTGTGGCTTGCTGGATGAAACATTGAAAGAACATATATAGAACCAGAGCAGTGGAAGTGTACTGTGGATTATCTGTACTTATATTTTAACTTCCTCAGGCCAAACATCGCATTGGTGTTGCCATTGGAGACCAGATACTGGACCTCAGTGTGATAAAGTCTCTGTTTCGAGGGCCTGCCATTTCCAAACATCAGGATGTCTTTGACCAAGTAAGTTTAATCAATATTAGTAATCAAGGAAGAGGCACCATAACTCAGTTGACCTTTTTGCTCTGGCATAAATCAGATGTTCTGTGCAACATCATAGTGGCATCATTTTAACTCTATTTAATTCAGCTACAAGGAAGTTTGTGTTGATTCTGGCGACCCCTGTGGACAAAAGATGCCACGTTTCAACCGCCTTGTTTCTTGCATAAGGAAGAACTATAAACTATAGAAATGGCTATTTCTATAAAACTATAGAAATAGCCAATCTTGCCAATCTTGTTGCTTAGACGTCACACTCAAACTTTATACATATAAATAAATAATAAAATAAAGGACTGATTCAGCAAAAACTGCAACAATAAAATGTTAAAAGTAAATTAATAAACACAGGATCAGAGAGGCTTAAAAGCTCAGCAGTAAATGACGAGGCACCTTGATGATGGTCTTGTTTGTTTATGAAGATTATTCATATTAAATTCAGACTGTTTCATAACAATAAAAAGTCCTTGTAGTCCGATTAAATCAAAGTGACTTATCAAGTGACTGAAACAAAAACACAAAAATACGAAAAACATATCAAAGATCAAAATTATTAATAATTTAGAACAACACGTTTACACTGTTTATATATTATTATATTTGATTGTTAGCATTAGCATGAAATGTGCAAGCAAAGATCTTACTGTTGTATCTGATCATGCAGGTAGCTAATCAAACTATTTTATAATGTAAGCTGTGTTGTTAAATAACAGCTCATGCGGTGGAGTAAAACATATTCTATATACTGGAGCAGCACAATTCCAAGATGCAAATGTGGAACTACAGGTCACATGACCCTCGAGTGCAAAATCTGTTAGCAAAAAATCATCTATGGAGCAGTGAAAAGACTCCAGGGCAGATATGGGATATATAGATATTATCGTGGTGTTATTTATGTGTGCAGGTCAGACAGGTTTGCATGTCACATTGTTCTCTGCACATTTTTGATACAGCAGCGTTCATATTTTTCATTAACCTGTATGTGTATTATTGAGACATGCTTTGTGCTCCAGCCTGTTACATCAGTTCTGTGTTTGCAGAACATTTTGCATTTAGAAAGATGTGAACTGCTTTATGTAACATATTTTAATTGTCATCTGTGTCTCGTTACAAGCCCACGCTGAATGCTTTCATGGCTCTCGGTTATGAGGCCTGGCGGGAGGCCAGGAGGACCTTGCAAATGTTGCTGTCAGCCAACGAGAGCACACTGAGAGACGACGTCAGCCTTCGGAGCAGGTCAGTCTTCACCAGGCTATGTTCTGGTCAGTGTGCTCACAGCAGGTCATTTTCATCAGCTGTTAAAGACAAATCGCCTTCTGTGACGTCACTAATGGGGGCGTGGTCAAAAGCTGTGCATAAGCTTGAAAGCTTCCAGCAATAAAGAGCAGCCACACCTTTCTGCCATGTGTGGTTTACTGTTTATATCGTAGGCCCAATTATTTAATTATGAATGATTTAAATTTCATTTATTTCAATTTCACTGACTGGTTTCCTGTAAAACTGAACATGCTCTAAACATATGATACATCACAGAAAATAAATGTAAATTGTCACACTCGGCTTGAATGGAGAGTTTCCATCCTTTGGTCTAAGAGACTGTCAGATAGTATCGAAGATACTTTTAGAGTCTTGTCATCCCTGACAGACTCTGGCTTCACCAAACCGATCATTAGTATCTGGTATGACAAAGCTGCTTATCAGCAGATCAAAAGCATTTAACATGAGACAAAACAATACTGAGGGGAAATGATATAATATATATTCTATAAATTATAATATATCAGTAATAACAGTAGTAATGATTTAATGAAGTAGAGGAGAAGGGGTAGGAATATATAAATGTTTACTTCTTCCTACTCCCTTTTGAACATTTACCATTTCATTTGATTTGCACTGGTAAAGAGAACTTAATGAGTTTGTGCGTGTACAGGTTTGACCTGTTTACCTTTTCTTTTTTATCTGTATATTTATTTTTCTTTTCTTACTTTCTTATTTTTTTATTGACTTTACATGTACGAAATAACATTTCCAATCAATCAAATTAGGTAGTTATAGAAACAGACAGTAATATTCATTGAGGTGAACAGTAATAACAATAAATCACACAACAAGAACACAATATTATGAAAAAGAAACATAAATTAAAAATCTATATAATGAAGTGTTGGAATTGCTTTAATTCATTAATAAGATTTGGAGTGTATGACTGCCAAATTGTGTAACTGTGTCTCTTTGTCTCGTGATTATTGCTGTTTCTGCAGCTGAAGGTAGAAAAACTGCAGACAGAGTGGAATCAATGCTTAGCTGTATCTGACTTAAATGTGCATTTTCTAGCATGCAAAGGATTTGTTGTAATGAGGACGCTACAATCTGTGTAGTTATTTGAAGCTCTGTGTTGAACAGAGTGGAGACAGGAGGAGTGTGTTAAAGAACATTTCTTTCAAGACAGATTTATTGTGGTGATCCCTGCCACTTAATTGTGAAGACAGTTTTGTATAATGTCTTTTAATAATCATTTTAGACATAAGGTGTTGGAAATGTCCCTGAAATGTTCTTGAAAATAATTTCTTGTAGAGTTTTTAAATCTCTTCCAGCCCTCTATTTGCTGGCTGATTTTCTGTCCTTTCTTGATACAGTTTACTGCATCAGAGCTTTTCTGTCTCTCTGTCCTCGTCTCTGCAGAGCATTTGTCCATCAGAGTGCAGCCACCATGCACCTTCCTGCAGACATCGGTGAGTCTCTCCTGAGGGTTAGAAAAACTCCTGTCGGGTTCATCCGAGGCCACGGGGTTTGCATCCACTCAGAGATGTGACCTCTTGCTTGGCATCATCTCCGAAATGGATGTCTCATCACACCCCCTGAATAATGCATGTGTTTGAGTTAATAGGGGGCTTTCCATTTCAAGACCTGTCTCACCTTTTGACATGCACAGCTTGTTTCATGTAGCTCTGTGTTAATGTCAACAGCCACTGAGGGGATGAGGGGGGACACTCCACCGTCACATTTTCAAGTTCACTTTACAATACAATTTAACTCTCTACAATCGTACAGTGCAGAAGTAAAACTACATTTACATATTTGGTGGCCTTGAATTGTAATCATGTGCTCACAGAAAAGAAGTCCCCAAAAACAATGGACAACAAGGGCTTTTTCTGTCCTGGATTTTGCCTCCAAACCAAACAGAGGAAAAAAAATGTCTTTGTGCACGGTCACGTTGAAAAAGTGAAGAACCAAACACAAAGTCGGTAGAACATTTATATCTAGATATTATTATACTCTGTAGCATAAAGATTTGCCTTAACTGGAACTAAGAGGAATAAAACAGACCATATACTGTCCATATACTTTTGGCCTTGTTATGTAACTGATCTATGATTGTCAGGTCTTAATTTAAAATGTTATTTTGTTTAGTTTAAACTGGCACGATGACAAATGAGTCATTTTCTTATTTGCTTAGTAGATGTAAATGCAGTGTATAGAATATGAGCAGCAGGGGGCACTGTTCAACAACATACTGTGTTTGTGTTCAGTCAGGTCTGTGCTGAAAGAGTTCACTAATAAAAGCAGGGTACAGGCGTAGATGTGAATATTTAAGCCTGTTCTTATGAACTCTCCTCTCTGTTTTTCACAGGCGACTACACTGACTTCTACTCCTCCAGAGATCACGCCACCAATGTTGGCATCATGTTCCGGGGGAAGGAGAATGCTCTGATGCCAAACTGGTACACTATCAATCAAAGAAGCAGCAGCAGACACTAACAGCTCTTCGCAGAATTAATAAAAGGCTTACCGAGAGGCCTTGATACATTCCCAGTGTTGGGGCAGATATTGAGAGACGGTTTGAAACAAATTGTTCAAGGCTCTCTGCAAACAGTGATATGTGGAGGGACACTACAAGGTTTCTCTAATTGATTTGGGCCTCGGAGCATCAGTGTGCATTTAAACGCTGCAGCAGGGCTCTGGGAGCATCCCTGCAGCACGCCTCAGTCACACACCACAGACAGCCTTCATTTATTCCCAGGCCCTCGTGGGAGGAATGCTAAGGTGGCCTGAGGCAACTCTGTCTCCCTCTGAGTCTGACACGCTGCTCTCTGGTTAAGCAGGTGATTGGCAGGCTCTTCTTCCCGGCTGTCAGAGTCTCTCCCCACGGATCAGGGATGAGAGTCATTTTTAGCAATAGTTCTTTGATGATGGAGCACCACCTTTTGAATTTGGGCATTATAGATAAGGAGACCACTATATATTGGGTTACAGAAGTCTTCATGGGACCAAAATTAGGACCCAATCTGAAATAGCCGCATGAAAAAACAAAAAAGTGTTGACTTTAAACCAGCTGAAATCAATATTTTTATAATGTATCAAATTAAAATGTGAGAACAGTGTGCTAAAGTGAAAGGGGTTGCTCATGGCAGTGAAAAAAAACGCTTAAAGAAGAAGAAAGGAAATTATCGCCCCAATCTGTAGTTCCCATCACCATTAAGGAGCTTTATAGCAAGTTTCAGCTCATAGCCTAGTTTTCAGCTGCAGCAGGCAGAAAAGCACACAGCATCAAAATGCAGACGGACACAGTATGCGACTAGCGACTGGAGTATGTAGCAGCTAAAGAGCCAGATATTTCCCTCAGGAGTTGGTAGAGCTTCAATAATCTGAGCTAGAAAGAATTATTATTGACAGGTAGACAGAAAGACAACCACAGATGTGATCAAAGGCGTATTTCACAGCTGAAAAGATGTTCTTTTCATAAAACTGGACTGCATTGAAAGAAGTAAGAAGTTGTTTCGTGATTGCTGATGCTGACCTCACACAGTTCCTGTAGTGCATTTTATTGAACTTGCAGATGAGTAATAGAAATGTTTGATTCATTTACTGTGCATATAATTTGGTCCACATCTTATTATTCAAATTTGATCATCTAGGAATCATTATCCATCCACTTCTACTACATTACAACTACATTTGAGTAAGAAGCTTCACCTGTGTCCACCTCTCCTCATCCTAAAAGAGTCTTGCATTCTGTCAGTGTACAACACAGGCTACCTGTCCAGTGCAATATCTTGTTCTGGGATGTTGTGGTGGAGCCAGGGCTCTGTAAAGATGGGTGTTATTTCAGCCATTTTATTTCCCTGAAACCTGACAATAGCCATAAGTAGGCTGGATGGTGGAGTAGTGTTAGGTCCAAGATGGGTTAGCTTAGCTCTCAACCTATCTCATCCTTGGGGTGGTCTTGATTTGGTCTGGCTGGGTGGTTGGAAGATATTGTAGGCAGGGATCTTCTTAAGATCTGTTGTACTTAATCCAATCCCTACATTTCCTCTTTTGGATGTTGGCGAGTGTTTTTGTCTTATCAGTAATACACCTGTCAGTCATAAAAAACAACAAAAGTGTAGGGACGTTTGAGTGATCTCACACCTCTGTTGCACGTTTGTACACACCACCAACCCCATGGTAAATGTTGCTGAATAGAAATATAATCACCGTCCAGTGAAACCCCATCCATATTCAACACACACTATAAACTAACCCAGTGGGCTGTGAAAACTGTTTTGTCACTGTGTTCACTCTTGTGTTAACTTGGATGTTGTGTTTTGCAGGTTAAGGCTTCCTGTGGGATACCACGGCAGAGCATCATCAGTGGTTGTTTCTGGGACTCCCATTCGCCGCCCTTCAGGCCAGATGAGACCTGACCAGAGTAAGATCCTTACATTCACTAGTATATAGTACACCAGGCTCTTTTAGGGTGGCAAGAAGGTTCAGCTAGATGGGACCTTTCTGTGGTTGAGGAGTTGCTAGCTCATCTGCCTCTGGCCAATCCCAGCCTCAGACCCTGATAAGGAGAAGTGGTCATGGAAAATAAATAAATGGGCTCTAACAGTCATTCAGTTTTAAACATTGTTCATCACGTGTTTGTTACAAAGAAACCGTCAAGACTGGGACCTTCATGGCTGAATGTTTGGTGCGGTTACATCAAATCCTCTATCTTAGTTTCTTTATTGCTGAATAAATGATCTGATCTTAGATAGATCAACAGTGATATGTCGTTTGGTGTCAGTCAGATAATGTACAATGAGTCTTTGGAGCTTTTTTGGTAAAACCAAAAACTACGTTCTTAGTGCAAGAGTGAACCAAAACAATAAAGATGTGGGGCGGACAGCTGATAGTTAGCTCTTTAGTCAGCTTTTTGTCCTAAAATATGAAGTGATCAACACAATGTTGCTGCTTGAACAGATTTTAGTCCACAATGTAATAAAAAGACGTAAGTAGACAGAATTGAAGCTCTTACAGGTGGTGATAACCATGTTTGCTCTTTTCTCATAGCAAAGCCTCCAGTGTTTGGCCCGTCTAAGCAGTTGGACATTGAGCTGGAGATGGTGATTATAGTGTTTACTCAATCTAATCAACCTGTATGTTTGTAATGTTTGAATAGATGTTGAAATAACTTTATTTCAACATCAGAGTTGCCTGAGAGAATGGCCTGAGTTGCCCTTTGTTAGTCTGTGTGACATTCAGTGCTGCACAATTAGCCTCAGTATTTCACTGCCTTTACATTTCTTCTTTACTTTTGATTAGGCCTTCTTTGTTGGAGCAGGGACTCAGCTCGGGGAGCCCATTCCCATCCAGAAATCCCATGAACACATCTTTGGCATGGTGCTCATGAATGACTGGAGTGGTAAGAGCCTCTGCACAAACACATTACACGAACATCATCAACAGCATCCTTTTGTATGTGCTTGTAGATCATTTTGTGGTTCCTTGGCAAACCTGGGATTATGTGATATATAAACATAATAAAACTGTTCTGATGAAACTGGTTCTGCGATGAATCTGACGATACACTGCCAGATCAACAGCGCTAATCAGCGGTGACGTTTCACTTAGAAGCACACTTGTTCCTTAATTTAGCTCTGCATTATACATGTTGATGCAGTCACTTCAGATTAAGTCACATGGAAATGGTTTTAGATTAAATGGCAGAGTCAGTCCTCATCAAAACATGAGTATATGGGAATATGTATTATTGATTTAGCTGGAAATCTCTGGAGGGGACATGAGTGGTGCTGTTACTCTCTAATATCTCCTTTTTACTCATGCATCAGTCATACAGTAGCCTGTTTCCTCCATCTCTGCCAGCAGAAGTCAATTAAAAGCAGCATTAAATATTAGATTGTTGTGTTACAGTGAGCCTACCTCCTATCTACACACACCACAGGTACTCTTCTATGGAGTCCATGTTGAACTGCTGTGTTTCTACAGTAGCCCAGAACAGACAAACTAAACACTGGCTCTAAGTAAGGCCTACACATTTTTCAGAAGTTTCGTGGCCACTGCAGGTTCTCTTGTAAGCAGACGGTGAGGCGAGGGATGTTCAGTTCAACCTCACCACTAGGTGGCACCAAATCCAACACAAGATCAAAATTACATCAGGACAACTAGACAAAAATTAATATCCATTTTAAAACACCTAAACATCACAAACACAAATGACATCATTCATTATAACCCAGGATCTGTATTTGTCAAACTCAAACTTTAATTTTCAACTAAAGTAAATATATTTTGCTCAGGATCAATAATAAGTTATCTGAAGCGATATGAATAATTCAGAAAGTCATTTTGGCACACTATGTATTGCTAATAGATTGTTTCTCATTTCCATTTACTGTCAGCGTAAAGAAAATAGATGTTTATTCACTTCCATCCTCCCTGTCCTCATGGTTACATGTCAGCCCAGCATGGCAGCACTCTGTAATGCACTGTACTATACTCCCACAGCCTGACCCTTCAAAAATCACTACAGAACCCAAATGCACAACTCAGGAGGCAAACAAGGTCCAAAAATATTGAGGCTGAGGAGTGAAGAGTGATTCACGGCTGGTCAAAACAACAAGATCAGCATCAAAACTGGCAGGGAAATACGAGACGATGGCAAGCTAAGGCACATGATGAAGATTATCTGGCAGAGGGAGTGTCTCCGTCTGACATGACAGCTGAGAGTCAATATGAATGAAACTAAGCTACCAGCAGGTCATTCGGAGCGTACAGCGAGCGGCGCTTCAACATAACTAGCTATTATTTTCTTTCATTAGTTCTTTGGCAGAGACCACATTAGCTTTGTGTGTAGAAAGCATAGAAGAATCAGAAGCTATTACTGCTTTATGGCTCATGACAGAGTGAAGCATGAGAAGGAATATAAGAGTGGTATTCTCATTAAAGATTGAGTCTACACTTTCAGATCTGATGACTGCTGCTGTGTATACAGTGAGAGCAGTGTAATATGTGGAAGTCCACTCACACATAAGTTTGTTTGTTTATGCATATTTTACACATTTTGATGCCAGAAATAATTTACTGTTCCTCTCACAATGAAAACGTCAAATCATAAGCAGCACAGCACAATACAATTAAAATGTTACTAAACATAATGGATCAAATTCTGATAATAATGATAATGATCTAAAAATAGATAATAACAATAATACATATTTTTAAATTATAAAAAAAACATTTTAATATCTCAGTGGCTGCTTCTTTTGTGTCTGTGACAGTGTTAGTCAGGTGAACTGCAATTCCACCTGTGGACACAAGTTCAGGATCCCATCACAACATGTCGCCGTTCTTGGGGGGTTCTTGTGGTTCCATTACACTCCCACTCCACGAGGGTTGTCTAATGATGATGTCTTAAAGGTCCAGTGTGTAGAATTTAGTTGCACCTAGAGGACTAATCGCTGCATTGCAATCTCCTCAGATCACCCTCATCTTCCTAGTGTAAAGGAGAAACAACACTTTAAGGACCCTGTTTAGAGTCAGTATTTAGTTTGTCTGTTCTGGGCTACTGCAACATGGTGTTAAAACATGGCGGCTTCCATGAAAGAGGACCCGCTCCCACTGTAAATATAAAAGTATAATTTTTAAGTAACAAAAACAAAAACAAAAAGATTCTTATTTTCAGGTGATTATACATGTATGAAAACATAGTTATGAATATTATATTCCATGTCTTCCTTATTCTGAAAATAAAGTCCCCAACTCTTGAACACTGGACCTTTAAAGAGAGTCAAGAAAAACATTGTGTCAACACCTTTATGTGTGTATTCATTCAAATGTTACCAAAATCCACAATAGAAAAGAATGCATGATTCAAAGTAGTTGTGACTGGAGTATTGTGACTTTTGGCAGTTTCATTTGTTATCTTGTTATATCTTGTCTGAGCATGCAGGCACAATAACATGATTACATTAGATCATTATATCACGAAGAAAATGAAGGAAATGAGGGAAAATGGGTAATACTGTTTAGTTCAAGTGAGACTATGTAACCAAGTGTTAACTACTCAATAATGGAAAATGCTAAAACATGTAGCAAGAAGAGTTATAAAGTCAGTGAACAGAGTCAGCACTGTCAGACAGAAATATCTATCTACAGTTTGCTAATGTTAGCTAACAACATGAACTTGCTGCCGTTGGTTTGTTGTTTCCTCCTGTTTTGATGATCCGCAATGGCACCCCAAAGGTTGTTTGAAAGGTGTATTGTAAGTTGCTTTGTTGGACTGACTGATGTCACATCATGAATGAAATCAAACAACAACAAAAAAGCATGCCTTAATGTCAGTGAGGGGAAATTAATTCATGAAACAAAGACTGTATTTCTTCCACAGTGTCTTATGTGAGGTCAGGAGACCAAACGAGGAGCTGCCAAACTTTTTACACTGAAATAATTCAAAACTGCTGCATGCTGAAAATTCAAAGGCAACTTTTCTCTTTTCATCTCCACACAGAGAGACATTGTGTTACATAAGCTTGTCTTTAAAGTCCATGTTAAGTCAGAATAAGTAAAATCTGAGTTTGTCAGACCAAAGAAGAAAGTGTTATTAACCACCCAGCCAAATTTGAATGATTAAAAATATCAACATGTTTATGAAATTAGGTGTCAAATTCAGGTAAAAATGAATTGTCAGCTCCAGGACTGTGGGGGCGTGTCCTCTGAATGTGCTGAAGCCACGCCCACTCGTGGGAGCAGTCAAGCAGCCATTTTGAAGCGACTGAAACGTGTCAGATGAGTTCAGAAAATGACATGACTAACTTTGAAACACTCTGAGCGAGATGAATTCATCTCTAGCTGTCTGCTAGGGGTGCAGGGGTATGCTCAGGGTGGCCTCAGCATGTCATCGAGCCACCCTTTAAGGACCGCCCACAAAATCCTGGACTGAAAACTGGTGAAAAACTGGTTTTAGCCTCTAACTCCACATTTCAGCAATATATCGTTCAAAGTCTTTTCACGTTTTCAGCAACTATTTTCCAACATATTTAATGAAAGAAATCTTATAATTGCCTTTACACAGACTTTAAAGACATGATATTTTGATGCTATGTGAACTGTGTTTTGATTCATTACATACAGAATACAAATACAGAACATGACACGTAGTAAGACTTTTGGTAAGCTAGAGATGAATCTAAAGTGAATATTCAGAGAATGTGGAGTTTGAAATGTTCTCCTGCAACGATGCAACACATTCTCCACCAGAATATTTCAAGGACAAACATCACGCTGGTGCACGGATACAGTACAGTCGGCCCTTGTGGGTTTTTTGGGGTTTTTTTTCACCAGCAGCACAATGTGAGAGATTTTTCAGTCTGTGACATTTGTGCTGAATGTGCAGCTTCAAAGCTAACTGACAATGCTTTCATTTTGTACTTGCTAAAGCCCTCAGGAGATCAGTCTGTGCAGAGTTCACCGCAGGCTCTCCATGAATATTTGCCATCTCAATTTTTTCTCCCATACAGCTTGCACGCTATAAGTGAAATGCCTCCGTCCTCTTCCCCTCTGATCTCAGTGGTGCAGTGGTCATTTAATTGAAAAGTAATTTCTTAAAGGCTCACGGTGGGTGAGGGGGGAAGGCTCGGCCAATGGGCCGTGTCCGTGTGTGAGGACAGATGGAGATAATGAGAGCAGACCGGCATTAAAAGCTCTTACAGTGGAAGATTATCTTACTGTTGGTCCATTAGCTTCACAGTGGAGGAGATCTATGGGAGCACGGGGAGTAGAGAGATTCTGACATTATTGAGAATTTCAAAGTTACATCGCTCTGAGATATGTCACAATTCCATACGACATACTAACCATATACAGTATGAACAATTACTATAGATTGCGACATTCAGAAACAAAGAGGTAACACACTCTGTACAGATCTGAACAGCTAGTCCAGGCAATCAGCTCCAGTCTGCTGACATACATGAGCATGGCAGTGTGTTTAGAGGACCCGTGTGTAGGATTTAGCATCTAGCAGTGTAGCTGCCGACTGCAATCCCCACGCCTCACCCTCTCCTTCCTAGCGTGAATGAATGATGGCTGCAAGACACACGAGAATTGCAAAAGACTAGAGCAAGTGTTTGTCCATTTTGGGCTACTGTAGAAACATGATTCAAGATGGCAGTCTCATTCTAAGATAACAAAGACAGTTAATTATTAATAACAACATAATTATACATAAATCTGAGACACTGAACCCTGGTTTGACAAACTGGGAATGAAACTCAACAATTTACTGTCCTTCTCAGCTCTGATTGGTTGTTTCCGTTCAGGCCTGGTGGATTCTTGCGAACGCCGCTATGAGAAGCAGAGGAATGTGATTTCTTCACAGATTATCTGTCTCGTGCACTGCTGTCAGAAAATATGACAAAAGGTTATTTTTATAAAAGTTACCAACTGCAACTTCAAATATAGCTGAAAATATTTAGATTTCTTCTTCAAGTATTACTTTGACTTCTACCACTGTGTGATAGTGAACAAAGGCTGGCCTCCTGTAGCAAAGGGTTTGGACAAGTGCAGATGAAAGATCAGAAAGGAATCAAGATGAAACAGTGTTGTTAGTTTTAAGTACAGAAGTGAATAGTTCTTGCAAGTTGAGTCATCACGCACATTCAGGTCATTAAAAATGTCAAGGAATATATAAAGAGGCCGTCCAACTCGACAGAGCCAAAAACTTGCAGACTTGAATGTTCTTGTGAACTCAGACAGAGATAGGTGACCTCCTGCAGCGCACACTGCCAGCATACGCTCCAGCATTTGACGACAAGCCAAACTTTGTGTCAGTGAATCACTTTGCATCCTGTTCATCTCCCCGTTTAACAAAAAGATTATGCAATAAGTTCTCTTTTCATTCATTGATTTGTTATGAAACTGGAGCGATCACAGTGTGATGTGTACACATGTTAAAACCTACGAACTTCAAATGAAGTAATATTGAGGTCATGAGTGTAAATTAAGAAATAATGTAATAAATTGAATGAGCCTGAAAGGAACAAATGTGTGACTGAATGAAATAAAATGAAATGATAAAAACAATCAGATTATTTCATGAGTCAACAAATTACAACAACAAATTAGACAAATGGTGGAAGTGAAAATAACCCACACTAACCAACAGACAGATTATTATACTAAAAATACACCTGTGAATGATTTAGTCTCACTGTTTTGGGGCGGCAGTAGCTCAGTCTGTAGGGACTTGCTTGGGTGGCCGGTTCGAGTCCAGCATGGACCAAAGTATGAAGGGTGGACTGGTAGCTGGGAACTGCCGAAGTGCTGAACCTCTAACTGCTAACCAGGGCACCGCTCTGTGTGCTGCCCATCCCTCCACCACCCCCTCACATTTTTCAGTGTGTGTGGTTGTATTTCAGGTAAAATGCACATAAAAAACAAACAAACAAAGGATCAATAAAGTATCTATTCAAATTATTTTATGTAAACACATACCTCGACAAATGATTCTAATTTTGCTCACTATCTGTCGCACAGTTGAGGCTGAAGACTGACTAGGTTGCTGATGAATTTTAGAAATTCTGCTTGAAAAGATGTTATATGATTACAAGGATAGGAACATATAGGAATGTATGCTATGTAAATACATAGTGAGAAGTCATAAGCCTGTTTGCACACAGAGACAGATTTTAACTGTATAAATGCCCCTTTTCTTTAAGGATCATGTGTATCTGCAATGTTATAAAATATTATAATAATATAAAAAAATTACCAATTTTTTGATCACCTTGTTCAGCAGAAAGGTCCCCTGGTAGTTTCTACTTTTTTTGTACAGTAATATTTGTGTTCATTCTCAGCCAGGGACATCCAGGCGTGGGAGTACGTTCCTCTGGGTCCTTTCCTGGGGAAGAACTTCGGGACATCCATCTCACCCTGGGTCGTCCCCATGGAGGCGCTCTTACCCTTTGCGGAGCCCAACTCCATCCAGGTTAGTACAAGGGACCAGTGGAGACTTCAAAATCCAAGTCAACAAGTCTGGAACCACTTCAAGTAACTTTCCTGTTAAACAGCTTCTGTTACAGTCACACAGCTAAGTTATTTAAATGATTCTCATGATGACTCTTCTGTCCTGACACTAGTACAACATTTTCATCCAATTATCAACTCACTCAAACTGCAAACGAGTAAGAGTATTGATGATTATACTAAAATGTTTCTGTTCCTCCTCTCCCTGCAGGATCCTGAGCCCCTCCCCTACCTGCAACACCAGGATGCTTACACGTTCAACATTAACCTGTTTGTGTCACTGAAAGGTACAAAGTGTTTGTCATGTCAGCTGGAATAGTTTCACTGTGTACTTGTGTAGTTGAACACTTGCACACAGCCTTGTACACACACTGCTTAGCAATAAAGGTCCTGTGGTGATCGATGGTAAGGATCACTGCCCACCCCAAACACACACAAACACACACAAACACACGCTACACGGACAGTACAGTAGCACAAGCTGGGGGATGGAGAGAGATAAACCTTTTGTAGTGGATATAATAGAAAATGAAAATACTTAGGTAAACTACAAGATGGTACTTAAGTACAGTACTTGAGTAAATGTACTTTCCACCATGGCTGAATGTCGTGGTGTACAAAGCTTTAATTCACTTTTGCTACGACCCACTGCTTTATGTCAGGACAGGAGTACAGTAATATTTTATGGAGTGAATATGTGTCTTAATGTGAGTGATGTTTTGCTGTTTGCTTTTCAAGGACAGGACATGGCAGAGGCAGCAACCATCTGCAAGTCAAACTTCAGGGTAAGAACCTTTAGTGCTGAGGCAAACACTCTGTACAGCATATACAGTCTTTATGGTGTCATACTGTGACAATATCTGACTTGGAGCTGGTGGTAATAATCCTCAAGTTTATGTAATATTTGTTTCTATTTTTGACTTCAAATGAACCTTCATTAAGCCTGTATGGCCTAGCAGATGAAACAATTGACACATCCTAAGTCCCGCCCTTTTTCACTCTGTGCTCCAATAGCAGTGGAGCAAGCCTCGGTCAGAAAATCAGTCCACTATGTCCTTCTATGTACTCAGA
Organism: Sciaenops ocellatus; assembly: GCA_033000465.1. NCBI lineage: Eukaryota > Metazoa > Chordata > Actinopteri > Sciaenidae > Sciaenops > Sciaenops ocellatus. Next base: position 2,792,193 of record CP136888.1, on the reverse strand, counting down.
GGTGCTATGTTGTTTGTCTGTGTTAAAAAAGATTACCACATTTTGAAGGTGGTTAAAACATAGTCACATCTTATCTTATCAAAAGCTAGCTAGCTAATGTTAGCAAAGTGCTGGCTAACTAGCTAGTTAATTTACATAGCTAACATTTTGCTAACATTAGCTAACTTAAGATGTGACTGTATGTCACTCACTTTTACTTTTTAACCATCTTCAACATGTGGTTGTATTTTAACATAAAAAAATTGGCATGCAGCATATCGACGTTCAGGAGAGCAGAAATTTGACCCAGGTTCTGCACACCTCGCACAAAGGGGCAGAAGCAAGCAGCAGCATCATACACCACTTTACTGTATACTGTTGTATATGAAACAACATACATGACACCCAAACAACGAACATACTCATCACAATTTAAAATAAAAACAGTAATAACATGTTGCACAGAGATGTTTGTGGACCTGAAAGACTACTGTAGGTCTCCAACTCATAATTATGTTTATCAAAGAAACAAAATTGATAATTCCTTCCCATCCTGATCATTTTACTTCAGACATTAACTATTTTTGAGAGCTGGGCATTTTGTTAAATTATGGCTATATCTATTTTATCAATTTTGAATTATTAAAATATTTCCTGGTTAATAAGTTGCAACACGTCTTGCAGTGACCGGTAGCCTAACCAGTATTTCCTTGTGTTGTGTTGTAACACAGACATCATTGTTAGTGCAGTCTCCCTCTCAGTGCTCTCTGCCACTACCACACTGCAGAAGCTGGTCTGACCTGCAGTCTTCTTTATGAAAATGGTCAATCAGTATGAAGTCATAACAGTTTGTCTCTTCACTCAGTACATGTACTGGACCATGAAGCAGCAGCTTGCCCATCACACAGTCAACGGCTGCAACGTCAGACCAGGAGACCTGCTGGCTTCTGGTACCATCAGTGGACCTGTGAGTGTCTGCATGGACAGTGCTAACTGAAAAGTGTTTTAAATACTTTCACTGACGTGTTGCATGATGCAACACGTTATCTATAAAGCGGTGCTTGTCTGCCTCTCTGTCTCGTGTTACATGAGCAGTCCATGTGTAGTGTACAGTGCTGATACTGTGTGTACTGAATCTCAACAGGATCCGGAGAGTTTTGGCTCCATGCTGGAGCTGTCATGGAGGGGATCTAAGAACATCGATCTGGGAGGCGGAGAAACCAGAACCTTCCTGAAGGACGGAGACCAAGTCACCATCACAGGTTAGACTGAACCATCAGCACTGCTAATTCACTTTTTCACATTCTCATTTAAAACCGGCTTTCAGTTATTATAAGTAAAAATGTACTAATTATAAAAGTAACACACGTCAGTTAAAATTACTGTGTTACACTTTTAATTTGAATGGGTGGAGGAAAACAAAAAGTAATATGATACAGTATATGATACATATATGATACAGTGTGATAGACCAATTCTATTAGAAAACACTTCTGGCTTACAAAAAGCTATGATGGCTATGATTTCCAAAAACAATTTGCCAGTCTGTCTCAGATATTCTCACGTCCAGAAAACTTGGCAGTCTTTCTAGATGTTGTTGATATCTGTACTTTGCATGGTGGAGTCTTAACTTTGATTTTCTGTTCTGTTTTCTGAAATGTTGCTTAGCCCATGTAGTTATAAAGCAATAACACACAATGGGGAGTACTGTTATACAAAGGTTTTTTTTTTTTTGCTAAACCATGTGGCCTTGTGTCTGTTTAGTATCTTCATGTCCCTCCCTGCCCAGTTGTCAATAAAACTCTGGACCACTTAAAAGCTTGCAGAATAAAAAAATATTTCTGGGCCACAGAAGACATTTTTTGTTTTTTCTTTCAAAAAAAAAAAAAAAAAAAAAAAAAATATTAACAATAGTAACATTTAAAATTTAGTATGTTTGTGATTTATTACCTCCAGTGTCAGAGTGTAATCCCACTGTGGTAAATGTGTTCAGCTGTACTTGAGTATTTGTTCTGATTACATTACTTATAATCAAAAATAACTTTGCTAACAGCCAAACATCAACAAGGTCAACAACACAAGACATAGCAGCCAGCTAATATGACTTACTAGTCCAACAGCAGTCAGCCCAGCTCGGCATCTGTCTTTCAGCCTTTTATTTCACCAAGCTCTCACCAACCACTAAAAGTCAGTCCCAGATTTACTCTTGTAGATCCTTTTCACTTAGCTTCCTCTGTCGTCCTCTTCAGTCTGTTTGGATCTGCCGTGCTCTGCCTCTGCTGAGTTATGTTGCTCGCTTGTCCAGTATTGGAGCTCATTTTGGTCTTGCTCTCTGTCTGCGGTACAAACACTAACACTCCCCTGGTCCTCAGAGCTCAAAGTCCGGGCAGAACAGCAGCTAACATTAGCTAACAGCAGCTACAGTTGTCAGCAGTTTACTTCACTGTCCATCAGGAAACTCTGTAAATCACAGAGAGTTGAGGCGGAGCAACCGGAGGACATCAGAGAGAAAACCAGAAAACATTATATCCATAAAATACGATCCAGTTTCACCAGAATCAGTCAAATAGTTGGTGGCGTGCCATCAGGTACAATGACCACCTGATTACAAATCAGTGTAGAATCAAAATGATAGTGAAGCTGTTATTTTAAGTTAAAAGTCACATAAAGCAGCATAGAATGAGCGTGACCTCTCACGTGCTTACTAAATACGATCATACTAACAATCATGTCCATAATCATATGATTATTATGATATTAATGTCCTTTCTCTTCCTGTCTAGGTTACTGTCAAGGAGATGGATATAGGGTGGGCTTCGGTCCTTGTATGGGATCCATCCTGCCGGCCCTGCAGCACTGAAACACACTTTATGTACTGTTTATGTGGGAATCCTTTAGTGGAGCATAAAGAACTGGAAGACACATTACCTGTTTTGATGGCCAATATCCATGAATGATGACGACTATCAAGATATTCTCACTCAGTCCATGTAGTCTTACAGCTCTGTGGTTTTGTGGTCTCGTTATTGAAATCCTCGTCATGTAATATTCATCCAGCAGAGGGATTCTCCCACCTCGCTTCACAGTGTTACTGCTGTACCAGGATCAGTATTATTGATGTTTTACGGGTGTTGCCTCCTGATTTATAATGAAAGCATCCATTTTTAATCTCACCGTGTTTGCGTCTTTTGTTATCCTGTCGGCTCATTTGTCATCTGTGCTCTTTAATCACATGAAATGATTTATTCATTTAGTTAGAAATATTAATTTTTCATTTAAGGTCTGATGATATTCTGTGTTTTTTTTTCTGTTTACAAATCCCACATGCAGATTCAAACTAAGAATGAGTTGATCTAATCAAATTATATAAAGAAAAGAAAAACAAATACTGCAAAAGTAGAAAAAACATGAATCTAAAACAGAAATTTACAGGAAAAATATGCAAAATAGATGCAGTATATTTTAAAGTGAAAAGAGCTGTACTGTGCTTAAAATGAAGAAAGAATGAGCAAATGTTCAGAGAGTGAAGTATAAACAATATGTATAATCTGAATGAATGCTCTGAGGATAGAGGATGCAAAGCCCCATGAGGCATATTGTGATATTGAGCTACGCTATTAAAACTGACCATAGTGTCCATGAGGTCAGATAGAGTCCGTTTCAGTAAGGGTCCTTGTCCTTGTTGATGAGTTCAGCTGTAGAAGGGAAATAACTGTTCTTCTGGCATCAGGTTTTCCTGATGAACTACAGCTTTGCAGGAAGCGAGCATTTCAAAAGGTTTCTTTCCAGCCAGCCATACTCATTCCTGCTCGCCTCCTGGTGGAGTACAGGTGCTGGCAGGATGACAGATTGTAGCCAATCAGTGGAGCGAATCATATACTGAAGTCAAGGTTGTCATTCTACAACCTGACGCCCTCTCAACTTTTAAAGTAGTCTTGTGGTGTTCCTTTTGGATAGAACCATCTCTGTTGCTATAGGCTTAGACTGCTGTGGGATTTCCCATGATGCACTGAACTCACTATCTTTATGCCTAGATTGGGAATTGTGGATGAGTCTGCTGCTAAGGTCCTGCTTGATGTCCACTACAAGTATTATTATTATTATCATTATTACTACTATAAGTCATATTTTAATTATAATTATAGTTGTAGTTATCATCATTGTCACTGCTGTGTCACGTTGTCTCTCTCTCTTTAAACTCATCCGCTCATCATCTGGCCGTCATCAATGAGCTCTGTCTCAAGGTTTTTCCTTGCCACTGTCATCAAGTGTTTGCTCATGGTGGGAATTGTTTGGTCTCTGTAGATAATATTATAAAGAGTACAGTCTAAACCTGCTCCATATGTAAAGTGTTATGAGATCATTTCTATGATGATGATTCAGCGCTTTATAAATAGAATGAACTGAACTGTGGCTGGGTCAGGTGTTGTTTTTTTATCTCTGTGCAGGCATCTCACCTCATCCCTATCACTGATGTTCAGTAGATGAGTATCTGTGCTGGTTTAATCACTCGCTGCAGAGCCCTCCTGTCCTGGGCCGTGCACAAACTTTCCCCCATTCATAATGTTTCCAATCCATCGCTGTGTGATATGTGACGAGACATAATCCTTCACTATCATGAACACACACACACTGTTTATTTTGACTCACATAGCCATGCCAGAAATAATCACTAGTGCTTCAAATGTGGATTCATTCGCAGTTAAAAATAGCTCCCAACAACCGTATTCGTAATGCCATCACCTGCTTATAAAGGGCAAAAAATAAATCCTGGCAGACGGAGAAACAATTTACCCGAAGGGGGAAAATCAATAGATAAAACCTGCAGACTGACTAGTGAATGGCATTGTACCTTCTCACCTAAATGGAACGTACGTCTGCTTCAATGAACAAAGGGCGAGGTAGACAGATAAAAGCATTCAGAAATATTGATTTAATTAAAGTATTTGAGAGATGGACTAAGGAGTTTAGTTTTGAGATTTTGTGGAAGTTATTGACAGTTTAGACCTACTGAAGTGCCAATAACAGACTGACCCACGTTTATATGAATGAAATAAATAATCAGTGGAGAAAAAGCATCAGTCAAACTCTTTATGACAGCTGAGGCTGTTTCAGACTCTGCATGATGTGTATGGATGTGCATTGATAGACTTACTCAACTTACTAAAAGTCATCAGCACTCTAGATGCAAATTTTATTTGTTGCAGTAGCTCAGTGAAGTGGATGATGTGTGTGTGTGTGTGTGTGCGTGTGTGTGTGTGTGTTCCTAATGCATTTGTGCAGCTGTGTTTGCATACATGTCTGAGTACATAAAGAATCAGTTTGCATGTTTCCAGTGTCTGCGGTTTGGACCAGTGAACATGTCCTGCAGCAGCTCCACTGAGTCCAGAAGCATCTATAACAGTGGCACAGCTGGAATTCAAACCCATAACTCTATCCTGAGACCATGGACGTTTTGGCCTGTGCTGGTGTTGTGATGGTGACAGTAGACTTTTTCAGAAATTCATAATTTGGGACAAACAGACTGTCACAACTGTAGCCAGATTTTAACATTCATTCTGGTTATTGTTCCATTCTCTCTGACACAGTAATTTTGTAATTGCAGATCCAGCCACTCCCTCCTGCCATGCAGTAACCTCTTTCCAGCTGTTCCACCACCTGACCTTCCCGCCCACTCTGTCACCTGCTTCCCACCTCCACTAGTCAGCCCAGTAGTATATATGTTGTTTGCATCTGCCCAACCTGCGTATACCCGATGACTCATGGTTACATCACAGACAAAGTGAGCCAATGCATCCTGAAGTAAATGTAAAATTGAATCTGCCCAGAAGGAAAATATATCTGTGCACCTAACCTAGAAACTTGACATCATGCTGGTACTGACGAATAAGATCACAGATCACAGAAGTTATGAGTGAAATGAAAAAGGAAATACAATGCAAGTAACTCTTTATATCATGATTCAAGTCAGAGGTTAGCCAGTGGAACTGTAAAAGACGATGTAATCATGAAAAGACTTTGGACACTCTTGTTTTTTACTGCTACGGATTTAATTCTTTGAACAAATATCTAAATTGTTTCAACGTGTTCATTCTTTGCAACTAGTCATTCGTATGTCTGTTCTCACACTATGTAACTTTGGGCTCTAGATTGTGAGAAGTACATAACACCACCAACTATGTGACTGATTCTGGTGAAACTGGATCATATTTTATGGAGAAAATGTTTTCTGTTTTTCTCTCTGATGTCCTCCGGCTGCTCCGCCTCAACTCTCTGTGATTTACAGAGTTTCCTGATGGACAGTGAAGTAAACCGCTGCCAACTGTAGCTTCTGTTAGCTAGCTAAGGGAATGTGAATGAGAATGTTAGTGTTTGTACCACCAGGTTGAGGAGGTTTTAAGCCCTTTGGCATGGGGAGTGAAGTCAGTGTCATGCCAGAACAGGAGCTGGCAAAGCGGGCAATGTAGCTCAGCAGCTTCTGTGGCTATAAAGGCAGAGGAGAAGAGGATGTTGACAGAGGAAGCTGAGAAGAGAAAAGGAGAGAGTGACTTGCTGTTGGACTAGTCAGTAATATTATCTGGCTGTTACTGTATGTCTTGAGTCGCTGCACTTGCTTGACATTTGGCTGTTTTTGATCATAAGTAATATAATCATAACAAATACATGTGTACAGCTGTCCATATTTAGCACAGTGGGATCACACTCTGCTCGGACAGTATTCAAAGTATTTTGTTGGTCTGTGCCCTCTACATGTCTTTAAAACTGTGCATAAGTGACACTGCTTCCCAACCGAGCAGCATTCTTTAAACATGGACTGTATTAATCAATAAAGAATCAGACTGGAAAGCAGAATCAATAATGATTTAATAATTTGTAGGAGTAAAAAAATTTTCCATCCCTGATGTTGTTCTACAGATGACAGCTGCAACAAAAGCACAAACTAAACAGCATCCGTTCCAACCACTACTCTCTTATTAACTCTTCACACACGCACATGATCAGCATGTTGTATGTGTTCAGATGAGATGAACAGCTCTGTGTCGGCTCTTCACTTCCACTGCTCTGCTCCTGTTAGTGCTCTGTTCCTCTGCAGCCATCCTGTTCCACAGAACAGCAGGCTGCTCTGATGTTGTGGATGTTAACACTCTATTCAACAGTGTAAGTCTGTCAGAAAACAACAGAAAACAAAGAACTGACACAGAACTTGAACTTTGTCCACTGAGCTCATAGTTGCTGATGAAGTAAAGAGCTGTGTGAGTGATAGTGCAGAGCACTGTCTAATATGACTTTGATTCCTGAGACATTGAAACAAAGCTAATCAGACATGTTGTGGGTTCTCTCCGGCTTCCTCCCACAGTCCAAAGACATGCAGGTTAATTGTCAATGTGGGTGTCGGTAGTTGTTTGTCTCTAAGTGTGATGAACTGGTGACTTGTCCATGGTGTACCCTGCCTCTCGCCCAATGGCTGCTGGGATTGGCTGCAGCCCCTGTGACCCTGACGAGGAGGCAGTTATGGAAAATGAATGAATCAATGATTCATGTTGATATGTGAACATATATCTCTAGTAGTCTTGTCAGACGTTTGAGTGCATGAAGAAAATTTTATTTTAGACTGGTCTTTGGATCATGAGTTGTTGCAGTGGATATAAGTGCAGTATGTGTGTGTGTGTGTGTGTGTGTGTGTGTGTGTAGGTGTGTTAATGATGGAACAGGTGGAATTCCCACTGTGAAGCCGGCTCCCTGCAGGCTGTGAAGGTCGATGGGGCAGAGGAGTCAGAGATGAAAGCAGCAGTAAAACTCAGTGAATTGGTAAAATGTTAAGATTCCTGTAAGATCAGCCTGCAGACTCTGGGCTGCTCTGTCTGCTGCCGTTTGGTTCATCTCATCCAACCAGAGATGGACAAGAACATCCATCTCTTATTGATGCTTACAAGATACACACACACATACAAATCCAAGTTTCTTTGCAGTGTTTCTGTTATAATTCTGGGTTGTTTTTTTGAGTCTCAGCTGCAGCAGGCAGCTCTTTCCAGAGCATTTATCAGCTCGAGTCAGATGTAGCTAAAAGGAGCGTGAACACTGGAAATATATTCATCAGAAACAGACTCAAAGTGAATGCTAATGTTGCTCTGACACCATGTGTGCCTGCTCGCTAGCTTTTTGATACCTAGCTATTAAAATCTCATGTATAAATGCAACCGAGAAGCTTCAGAGACTGACTGAAATCCGATCACCTCCTTGTGAGGTAGAGATGTTGGAAAGATGTAAGAGGTCTGTAGAAGTCTGTCCCCTGTGAGGATGGCAGCTTCAGAGACATCGTGTCACACTGAGGCCACGTGATAGCTCAGCCAATTACATTCAGTGACTCAGAAAAATCTAGAAAGACTGAATCCAATGTCAAGAATGAACTTCCATGCTTCATGTTCAGTATTAATGGATGCTATGCCACTGAATGAACAAGTTAGATAAAGTTATGTATTAAGGCCCTCACTGGGAAGGCTCTGAGTCAGGCGGTCTGCAGGTTGGACCCAGACTGGCCCACAGAGCTGTGACTCCAGTATCATGCTCATCATTACAAAGGTCCAGGTGGCTCCTGTCACATTGTTCAGCTCTCTGAGACTAATGACGCCCAGTTTAACGTCTTTCTGGTTTTTAGACACACAACAGGGGTGCACACAAACTGTGCCACCAACTGTAACACCGGGGATGTTATCAATTTGAGTGAACAGCATTTAAAGCTTTTACACTATAATTCTTGTGGAGTAAATGTCATTGTGTTTACTTTGTTTCATTTTAGCGGCCTGACTGTCAGGACATGGAGGCTGCCCACTGAGAGCTCCAATGACAGAGACAAAGACACTGCAGAGAGGACAGGATGGGCTCTGCTCTCCATCCCATCAGCGCTTCACTCTGTTTAAAACACATTGTTTCCTCCTCAGCTATGATCTGTGGAAAAGACAGCACACCGTGAACTCTAAAACATTTTGGGTTTAAACCCGATAAGTCCGCCCCTGGCTCTGCCCGTGTGGTGTGACATTTATGGACAGCAGGTTTACTTAAGAACAGGAGAAGAGAATTTGGAGCATAAAAACTGACTGAGAGCTGACATTAGCCTGAAGCTGACCTTCACTCTGAGAATGAAATGTAAGTAAAGTATTAATAAATAAATGAAGCAGAGGACAGAGTGTGTCAGTGTGTGTTTGTGTAAATGTGTATTTAGTCCACAGTGCATCATGTTTTCATTGGAGGGAAAATGAGGAGGGGAAATGGAAATTTTTATAGCGTCACCACTGAATGCAATTTGCAATCCAAACAAACTAACACACCAGTTTGTTTGACCAAAGTAACTTGGTGGTCTATGGTGCTGCCAACAAATTGACAGACTGCTGCGGCGGAACGGCGACACTGGAAATGGATCTTGGCCTGATTATTCGAGGCTGTGTGACAGAAAATGAACCACTCCCTGGAAAGCAGCTGGCAGATTATTAACCAGAGGAGGCAGCTGATTCTCTAACCAGACCATGAAAATGAGACTTTCACTGAACAAAGCCCTTTTTACTAATGTGGGAGCTTTCTGTCCAGTTTTTTTTTTTTTTTTTTGATAGATCAGCTTCTGTTTTATCAGATTTTGGCTCACTGTGCTCTGCTGTGCACGCCATAGACTACAAAAATAGTAGTTTTAATTTTTCATTCATGTCGGTGCCATAGTTATCAGTGAAAATTATGATTTGGGGATATTTGGTGAGAAAAGGGAGAGGGTATTGTAATTTTTATTTTGCCTGAAGGTAAAGGAGCAGGGCAGAGTCTTTATTTCATCCTGAAGTCATATTTCATTGCTGCCTTCCTTTGCACTATTATTAATAGTTACATTAAAATGATGCATTTCTCTATCTAGATCCTATTAAATGGATAGTTCTGTTATTTTGAAGTGGTGTTGTATGAGGTACTCATCCATAGACAGTGTATTACCTGCAGTGAATGGCAGTCAGCGTGCCCTGAGTTTGTATAAGCAGACAGGAGGACCAGCACTGAAGCAGAGCCATACACTGCTGTGGACAGCTCAGCAGAAAGAAAGGCCAAAACTTATCAGCTGTTTGGGTCAGAAAGTTGCAGGTCAGACTGAACTCAAACTTCACTCTGACCCAGACTGCTGACCGGTGGTAATACAGTGCACAGTTTGTGTGGGAATGGGGAAAGGGATGTACACTTAAACTGATATGTATTTTTTTGAGGTGGGCTTTTTGGCTAAAATTCATTATTCTGCTGACCCTGTTCACAGATGCGCTTAGCTTTGGCTTCGTGCCAGGATCACAGTCTGCATCTCCAAACTGAGGTGACCGTCGTCTACTGTAACACACTGACTATCTGTGACGTGAAGTTGGTGAAGTTTGGAACATTTAAATTCAAGAAGACAATTAAACAAGTTATACCATTTTAATGTTTAACGTGTTTAGTTGTTTTAAGTCATGAGAAGAGTTCAAAGAACACATTAATGCCCTGGGGAAGGTCTTGCTTCCTTTACAAAGTGTCTCAATAATTGTTGCGAATTCCTTTAAATAAATAGTTAGCACTTAATATCATGTCTCTGTGTTCAGTACAGATCTGGAGTCAGGACGTGGCTAGCCTAGCTTAGCGCAAAGACTGGAGGCAGCCAAAATCCAAGTAAAAACACGACTTAAAGGATTAAGCTGGAGTTCTTTTTTCATATTGTCTACAAATTCATGAAAAGACATCAGCGTACATCTCTCAATCTTCCTTCCCTTATCTGTAGCTCTTGGATAATATTCAGAGGGTTGTGTGGCAGTGTGTGGGGTGCTGCGGGTGAGGGTGTGTTTATTTGTGATGAATGTAAGTGCTATGAAACTATGAGAAAATAACTTCAATACCAGCGCTCCCTCGCTCTCATTCACTGTCTATGTCTCTTTACCACTGTTAACCAGTCTCTTCAGATCATCATCGGATTGGCCACTGTAACGTGATGTCAGGTTGCGTTTCTCCAAAAGCTGAATCTGGCTCTTCTCATCTTTTCCTTCAGAAGATATCTGTAAATCTGTAAAAATAGCTCACAGATATGTAGTTTAAATAAAAAAGACTCGATAATTTAATTAGCGAGCAGTTCTTCCATCAGGAGGAAACAGATTTCAGTGGTGAATTATTACATATTTTGTACTCTAATGAGTATTTGGGGCCACAGGACAGTGTGTGCGTCAGTGTGTGTTCATGGTAATCAAGGACCAGTGTGGGTTATTGATGTGATTTTAATTGTTTTTGGACAGCAACAGAGCTCCATGGCACAGAGGAAGAAGATCCATCAGTCTTTTATACACACACAATACTTGTTAGCAGCAGTCATCACTGGTTTGGGTCTGCACATGGGGTTTGATGGCTGTAAGAAAAAATAGAACATGATCAACCAGTCAGAAGACTTGTTTCCAGTCTTTATGCTAAGCTAAGCTAAACACGTCCTGGTGCTGGACAGTATCTCAGGACTTCACGCAGAGAGGAAATTAATATTGATCTGAAATGTATTTTCCAAAATGTCAGCGAGTTTGTTGCAGTAGATGTTTACTCCTTAAGCCTCAAGTAAAATGCCAACAAGGCAACATGAGCAGGATATTTTGGTCCTTTCCACCTCAGTCTGAACACCCTCCAACCATTCCATCTCCCACATGCCTTAAACCCCTCCACCCACACCCAACAGCCCCACCCTGGCTGGAAGTCACGTTCCTGGCTATTATAGAGTTTTGGAGAACCCGTGTCAGTGTAATTATTCAGGCACTTTCTGCTCTCCAAGACCCACAGGGATTTTAGGCCTCACCCCCCTCCCTCCCTCCCTCCTGTGTTCCAGCGCTCTCGGTGAGCTCCCTGTGAACTGCTCTGAGAATTTAGAGGACAATTTCACACCTGAGAGGGAACCATGTAACAGATATCTTTGAGATAACAGCAGCGAAGCTCCTGAGTCACTGTGGTTTTGTCAGTCACATTCTCAGCCTTGGTGGTGCAGGATCAGAAAACCAGGCATCTGACAGGCCAAAACACTGTGGCATTTCAGAGAGGATGTGGAAGTGTGTGTGTATCCAACGCTTTTGAGGCATGAATTAATGTATCAAAAATAACATGCAGTATAATCACACAATCATAACTGCAAATGCAGACATTTAGCAACACATGTTTAACATGAAGCTTTGTGACCTTGAAATGAATGTAGTTAAAGCTGTGCAGGATTTAGTAAAACATGATTCTTATCATCCTATAGCAGCATAACTAAGGGATGACCTGAGCCAGCCCTAACTATAAGCTCTATCAAAAAGGAAAGTCTTAAGTCTACTCTTAAAAGTGTTGACTGTGTCTGCCTCCCGAACCCAAAATGGTAGTTTGTTCCACAGAAGAGGAGCTTGGTAGCTGAAAGCTCTGGCTCCCAGTCTACTTTTGGAAACTATAGGAACCACAAGGAACCCAGCATTCTGAGAGTGCAGCGTTCTAGAGGGGTAGTAAGATACTATGAGCTCTTTTAGATATGATGGTGCCTGACCATGAAGAGCTTTGTATGTAAGGAGAAGAATTTTAAATTCTATTCTAGATTTAACAGGTAGCCAATGCAAAGAAGCCAAAATGGGAGGAATATGATTTCTTATCATCAATATCTGCAATATTCTGTAAATAGAGCCTCCAATATTTTAAAAGGAAAGTGTAAACTGATAATGCACTGAATACCATAACGCACAGGTTAGCACTGTTGCTTAACCCTCAAATTCCACTGAGCGTGGACACGCCGCGTTGCATGTGCGCCGCAGTCCGTTTCAGAAGCGGGCCTCTGCTCGGCTCCACATTAAATACGCGGCTGTTCTATTTTTGACGGACGCCGCGAGCAGCCTGCATCAATTTACACTGAGCACCTCGAGCTGACAGGAAGCCAGACACAGAAACAGCATAGAGAATCTGGTGGATTTTCAAAATAAAATACCCTGTGCAAACTGTCGGTCGTAAAAACAGACAGAAGAGAAACAAATGAACTACGCAGCATATTTATACATGTAGAAGCATATTTAGAAGCACATGAACCAGGAAAATGACCAAATCTGAGCAAGTAAACAAAGTCTGGCGGATTAAAGGCTTTTGAAACGCTCCCAGTGGGGTTTGAAGTCGTGTGAAGGACGGACCAAAACAGCGTCACAGCCACAGAGATGTGCCCGCTAGGGTTTCGGGGTCACAGCATGAAGGTTCTGACTGACTTGGGGACAGCAGAAGAAGCTGTAAACTAGTGATGGGAAGTTCGGTTCTTTCGGGAGTTCGGGAGTCGGATCATTTGACTCAGCTCACCAAGTAGAGCCGGCTCTTTCAGCTCCTAAACGGCTCTTCATGTTACCACTTATACCTTTCATAATTCAGCCAAATCTAGCTCTATTTTGACTTATGATTTGTATGTGTACACATATATCATGTATATATTCAATACATCCTTTGTACTGAAGAATTCACAAATAAAAATTGCATTTTCCAATATCCATAAATTGCTGTAGCCAGTTATTTTCATTGCGTTTACAGACCCTTGTAACTCTCTGAAATCGCCCAGTGAATGCACCAACTTTCTTGTAGAACCACTCTGCTACACAAATCAGATAGAAACACCTATAAAAACTTTTTAAAAAGGACAGCTATTGACTGTTGGATGCACAGTTCTCATGTGTCTGTGAAGGTTGTTTGTAGACCCTGCTCGATACGACAGCTTGGCTTTTGCAAAATTCTGCATTCTGCCTTTGTGTTTTCAAAATTTTTAAAATGGGTCCAAATGCTGCTTCTTTTTCTACTGTCACTCAGCGGCTCACGTACTGGAGCCGGTTCCCATCGTTCAACTTAAAAGAGCCAGCTCTTTGAACCGGCTCGTTCACGACCGACACATCACTACTGTAAACACTTATATTGATTATTACTTTTATTGATATTATATATTGATATGAAACCAGTGCGTGCAGCAGACATGGAGGAATGAGCATCAGTATTGAGTTGGAGTCATAGCTCTGTGAGAGAATGCTGCTTAATGCTCCCCTATGTTCACCAGCTAGTTGTAAACTTGTTTGGTGTGGTAGTGTACGGTGGGTTAATCAAAGCTTTGTCACTGAAAGTAGCTGTCTACTGCTGCTGGAAATGAGGTTGATGAGAGCAGAGAGACAAATGAGGGGCTGTAAAATCAAAGCAAAGAGCTGATATGCAGTCGTTCCATCCATTAATAATGAAAAACATTGATTTGTGCAGGTTTTAAAGAAGTCATTTCCTGCGCCTGTTTGTTTTAAGCACATTGAACTCTTTTATATCGTCAGATAAACATGTCAGTGAATGTGCTCCTACATCCATGTTGTTTATGAGTAAATGATTTATTGTTTCACATTATCACCGCGATGTTGGAAGAGGAAATTAAACACGTCTCTGCCAAAAGTAAAAGTGAAGATCGTATTGCACCATTTAAAGTGCAGAACATCAAAATCAATTCTCATTTTCATCTGAACCGGGCCATTATGGGCTGTGTTACAACTGCTGCATTGCTCCTCAATGGCCTTTAATCAGCATCTCCCACCTTTAACAATCTCAACAAACAGTTCACTCACTTGGCAATTTATGGTGGCAAGGTGGCATTTATGATCTGAGTGCAAAATAAGTTAAACAGAGATCCGGGGACATTGGATCCTGCCTCAAAGATCATGAATCAGCTCATTTGTAAAACTCACTTGCAGTATACTGTACTTTTATACTTATGAAGAGAACTAGACCTCGGTCCATCAGCTTACATTCTGTTAAATTAGATGAGCGACTGGAAAACCAGTATGATGTTGATAAATCATGTTGATGCTACACTTGTGATCAGGTGAATCGTGTCTCTGTTATTCATACTGTCTGTTCTCACACTATGGCACTAAGTCACACACCACCAACTATTTGACTGATTTTGGTGAAACTGGATCATATTTTATGGAGAAAATGTTTTCTGCTTTTCCCTCTGATGATCTCCGGCGTTTCCTGATGGACAGTGAAGTAAACCGCTACCAACTGTAGCTGCTGTTAGCTAATGTTAGCTCAGTTTGTTAGCTGGGCTGAAGAGGAGGTTTTGGCCGGATGTAGACAGGGAGTGGAGCCGGTGTGGGCAAGCGAGCAATGTAACCAGGCTTAGCAGCTTTTATGTACATAGCTAATGTCAAAGAGACCGAAGAGGAAGTGGATGGAGGAAGCTAAGAAGAGAAAAGGAGAGAGTGACCAAGCAAGAAACTGCCGGACACGAGTAAATGTGGGGCTGACTTCTACCCCCATTGCGAAGCATTCCAGGTCTATTTTTGATGCAGCTGGCGGAAGCCAGACACAGAAATGGCATAGAGAATTCAGTCGATTTTCAAAATAAAACAACCCGTGCAAACTGCCCGTTGTAAACACAGCCAGAAGGGAAGCAATTTAACTACATGACATATTTACACATTTAGAATCACATACACCAAGGAAAATGACCAAATCTGACCAAGTTAACAAAGTCTGCCGGGCAAACCGGTGGGGTTTAAAGTCACGTGGAGGATGGACCAAAACAGCGTTGCAGCCACATCATGACAGAGATGGATGTTGCACTTGCTTGATGTTTGGCTGTTGTTGAGCAAAGTTGTCGACTCGCTAGTTTTTGATCATAAGTAATGCAATCATAACAAATACTCGTGTACAAAAATCTATATTTATGACAGTTGGATTGCACTCTGAAACTGGAATCGCTCTGTTCAATATCACTTCATTATCTTCATTACTGTGGGCTGATTTTATTGGACAGGAATAAAGATCTTGAACTTGCCCTGCAACAAAATGTTTAAATGAATGTAATTGTGGCTACATTATGTTATGTGAAGCATTTAAAGGGAACAAGGTTGAAGATTTTCTTTTATGGTCAGACTGAGATGTTCATGGATTTAGACTATGTCAGCTGATCCACCGCTTCCCGTGTGTCTCCCTGCTAAAGCATAGACCTGCAACAACTGCCACAAATATCTAACACTGTGAGTACAAGCATTCAGAGCAGAGTGTGTGTTAATACTGATAACTTGACCACAGAGCTGGCTGCTTTTATGAAGCGGTGTTGCAAATGATTCTAGCCACTTAGTTGTGTATCTAACAACTTTTAGATGAAAATCAATCACTGAATCATGTTTCATCAGTTTTTCTCTCCCAGATTGCCTGTAAATTGGGGAGAGAGGTCCTCTGTGGCTGCTATTAACAGGCCAGTCAGGAGGAATGCAGCTTCTATAACACAGCCCATAATTGAGCGACTCCTCAGACACAAAATGAGAATTGATTTGGTTGTTCCGCAGTTTAAATGATGTATTATGATCCTTACTTTTAGGGTCGGCAGAGACATCTTTGATTTCCCTTTTCTGCAATGTGACAGAAAAAAATGTGCAACAATAAATCATTTACCCGCAAACAACAAGATGAATGTAGAACTGCATTAATAGTCATCAGACACTGTCACACAGACAAAACTGTTAGCTGTGATTTGCATTTAAAACAGCCAATCATGTAATGAATTACCTCAAATAAAACTGTGACATTCAGTGATGACTGATCAGTTTACACTACCCCATTAACTGTAGGGTCTGTAGCGCCACATTATGTAATAAAGCCCCATTATGTAATAATGTAATACATTTTCACCTCATCATGTAATAACGCCGCATTTTGTAATAATCTGCCACGTTTTGTAATAAAATTCTTGAACACAATATGTAATAAACTTTGCCGCATTTTGTAATAAGTTCTTACATATTGAGTCAGTTATTACAAAATGCAGGTGTTGTACTTTTTTATGAAGAAAATGTAATAATTTGGTGCATTATGTAATAAACCACCAAAATGGATGTCTTAATTAGAAAAATAAACATTATACCATCAGAACAACATTGACTTTAAGCATACCAGCATGAATTGTAAATATGAATTAATTTAAAAAACTAGTAGGATGTTTCATTGGTCAAATCTAAATCAAATATAACTGTATTCATAGAGAATGTGTTTGAAAGCTCATAGAGACAAAAACTGCACTAAAAGAGTGTTACTGGCACGAACATTATCGGTGCACTGAAATGTTGGAAGACATACACACATGCAATCTGGATTATGTTACGCAAATATTATACGTGATAGAAAGCAGACAAAAGACAAAAACAAATATGGAACAGAAAATGTAACAAATTTTGCCCTTTATCTGTAGTTATATGATATGTAAAACAAACTCTCACAATATATATGAGTGAAAAGTAGTCTACAGAAAAGAGCAGACCACTTTTTCTCAAAATTCTTTTTTCTAGCAAAGAAAAAGTAACTCGCTCAATACATTTGAAATTGTTTACTGTAGTAGACTTATATACAGAAATACCGAAGCGTATTGCTGCCATACCAAAAAATATGTATATATATATATCAGTATCACGTTATAACGTGATAAGTTGGTCTCGGGTGGAGGGGGCGGAAGTGTGTATTCAGACTATTGATTCAGACTGGATCAGGTGCTGTGGTGGTGGGGGGTGAGGGGGGCTGAGGTAGGTTGCTGGGGCTGTGTCTATATGTGCTGAATGTAACCAGTGTCAGAGTGAAAGACTATAAGAGTTTCAGGTTATAACGTGATCATCTGGAGGTACACCTAGGGCTCCACGGGCCCGACGTCACGCTGCGGCCTCCAATCAGACGCTGTGATCGGACAAACCTCCACAGTCAGCATGAAACGTCAATGACAGTATAAATATGTCAATGAAACAGAGACTATCCAGGTGGATTCATGGACCAAACTCTGACACTCTACCTGTTGAGTTCTGGCTTTTTTTATTTCATGTACACAGCTTCTAAATCTGTGTCTGGCTCACAATTTACGCTACAAAACAGTGACACGAAGATTTAATTTGATTTGTGTCCAATGGTTTGAGAGACAGACAGACAGACAGAGGGAGAGAGAGAGAGTTAATCAGATGAATAAAAAGTTATATTCTGATGGTTACATTCAGCACATGCTGTAACACCTGCACACTGACTCAATATGTAAGAACTTATTACAAAATGCGGCAAAGTTTATTACATATTGTGTTCAAGAATTTTATTACAAAACGTGGCAGATTATTACAAAATGCGGCGTTATTACATGATGAGGTGAAAATGTATTACATTATTACATAATGGGGCGTTATTACATAATGTGGCGCTACACTGAGTTTAGCCTCATCAGTAGAAGGCTGCAGTCTCTTGTGCAGAGAACACCTCAAGAGCAATCTTAAAATACACTCACAAAAAGTTCAGGATGTTTGGCATTCAGATGAAATTTCAGAATGCACCTGAAATGCACTGCAACCTTTACAGGTGAACTTCATGTCCAACTGTTCAATGTTTCAGTACTTATTGCATAACATGCTGTTCTCTAACAAGGTGATTAAAAATCATAACAAGTGTCTGATCCATGAATGGACCACTAAATGTTCTGCTTCAATGACACTTTGTATTTAAACAGTCCTCTTCATCATGTCGTCTTCATCAAGGCGACACCTAACAATCCATCAACAGTACCTGGTCAGTGCGAGGCTTCAAACAGGATGTACGCAGAGGGAGCACTGAGTGCTGAGTGTCACAGAGTGTCATCAGCAGGTTGCAATAAGTCGACTTGTGAACAGCATGAGACGTCTAGTCGAGCTGTAATCAATGCTCAAGGTCACATGACAAGTTACCGAGACACTGATATTTTTTGTTGTGGTATACACACCACTGTTATTAGTTTTTGTTTCAGTAATTTGTTCAAGATGAATACTACCATTGTATGCTTCTAATTAAATGGCTTACTTTCATGATATAATATCACTGTAGCATGAACTTTTGACATTTTCCATAAATTTCACTTGAAAGTCAAATATACAGAACTTTTTGTGAGTAGTGTATAATCACACTCAGCTTGTGGTTGTGTGTGCTTCAGGAGTGCTTTATCAAAAGAAAAACTGAGGCTCTGAAGAGAGGCTGTGTTATCTAACACAAGGTCCACTTACTGGAAGATCTCTGGAGCTTTCAGCCACATCTAATGGGGTTCATCAGATTGAACAGTTTGATTAGCTTAATCATGATATCCAATGATTAAGTCCTGACAAAAGTCTCGGCATTTAGATTCTACAGGGAGACTTTTGTGATGGAGGGGCATCAGCCCTGAGCAGCAGGAAGATAAATCCCATCCGTGGAGTCCAGACACTGAAGGTGGTGGCCAAAGATGATGCTGATGAATACGTAAAAACTGGACAGAAATGGGGAGATGGAGGGGCAGCTGTAGTGCAGGTAGTAGGGAGGGTTACAGGTTCGATTCCTGGATTCCCCAGTCAAGTCGAAGTGTCGTGAGTAAGTGAGTAAGACACTAAACCAAAGGCTGTGACGTGAATGTGTGTGTATGGGTGAGCTCAGTATCAGTGTGTGTGCCGTGTATAAGAAGCTGTATCGCTCCTGATGATCAGTTGGCATCTCTGCTATCATCGTGTGAATGGATGAATGTGACAAGTGTTATGAAAGTATATATAAGTAGCTCCATAAATAAAAGTCAACAGCATGAACGTACTGAAAACAGAGAGACAGAATCAGATTTACAAAGACAGCAGTGAGATGATCAGCTGACAGTAGACTTCATACTGCCATGAGTCAGCTCATAGTAGAAGGCACAAGACGCTTGTGTGGCAGTTTTGCCTCGATGGTGTGTTGCATTTCATTCAGTTGGTCTTGGTGTGTTGCTGTGCTGTTGGATAGATGTGACCAGCTGATAAACAGCTGAGTGCCGGCCACAGATTAAGACAGATAAACTGACTCCAGGCCGAACATGCAAAAGAAGTCTGCCCGACTGAACTTTATTTGTCATGGAGAAGGTTCACTTGTTCTCACATGACCTTCCATGAGGTATGAAACTGTGTTCATACATACCGTATAAATAGACATGATAACAGGTGGTGGGCAGGGATGGGAGCTCCTCTCTGCTCAAAGATGTCTCTGGTGTCAGATGTGACGTCCTGCATGATCTTTCTCCGGCCAGCCATTGGTCGATGACCTCTGACTTCTTCCCACCATGTTCTCTGTGAGACGTGTTGGTCTGCTGTTCATTCAGTCTCTCGTCCAGTCATCGCTGTCGCACTAATCTCCACAGCTGTCACATGTGATGTCATGATGACATCATACATCACTCCAGTCATCCTCCTGTCACTTACTCCAGCTGTTACATTTAAGTCTGACAGAGACAACATCAGCTGTCTGTGAACACCAGAACCAAAACCTGCTCACAGAATCAAGCATTATATTTCATAATGCCACGCTTCATCTGTGCCTGTTGATACAGGAAAGTTTATTCATTTATCTGTTATCTTTATTTTAGTTATTTATTTATGTATCATATCATCATCACCACTATCATTTGACAGTGTAGCTGAAGCAAAGGGGACTCAGCCTTGGTACACGGGGCTCATGCTCGCTCAGGTGACCTGCCAGAGTGCCCCCGATAAGTTTTGAGTTACAATTTATATGATTATTTCATAGTTTCCTTTTTGTTTCCTTCATATTGAACACTTCTCTCTCACTATTGACTACATTTTTATTTTTGGCCATGTAGATGGGAGAGTTTGATTTGGTAAAGTGTGTTTAAAAGCCGGATTTTAATATTGTGGTATGACACAAGTATTTGTTAAATAAAAATGTCTTAGCTGTTTGACTCTTCATGTTTGGTGAGTTCACGTTTAGACCCATCAGCCCAGAAACAGGTATACAGTGCAGAGCTGAGATATTATTAAAAAAATATACATAAATATCTTGTAAAATGTTTTCTGTGGTGTTCTGTTTCTTATATGTATTTATTTATTTTATCAAAGATACTTTCAGAGGAGCCAAACACTGTTTTTCCTGATTTATTAGATTTAAGTTTGCCTCTAACTTTTCACTTGAATGGACCATTTGCTGTTTATTTTTTTCTGTGGAGTTTTCTGCTGTTTTAAAGGAGGCCTGAGTGTTACTGTGGTAGTGTAGCCATCCTGCATGTGTGCTTTATTGTGTGGTCTGAGTCACCTTAGCTTGCTGTGAGGAGGTAAATTGAGTGTTGTAGTAGAGCAGTGTGCTGGAGGTTTAGTTGTAATCTGTTTTGTGATCATTTCCTCTTCCTCTATAAATAACTCCACACTAGCCCCCCTGATTGTGCGGTCTAGTTCCATGTTTGTTTTCCTTTTGTTCATTTCTTCTATGATTTGATTTATGTATCAAGAAATGGAACAGAGATCAGTATTTCATTGAATACATTGTAAATAAAATCTATGTTTTGGCATAGCAGCATCTGGTTCTTGTTGGGTAACACCTGGTCACATATAACTTATATGATATGAACTCAATGTAGTTGTAACCAATAAAAAATTAGTTATAACATTGTCCTCCTCCATAAATAACATGGATAAGTAATATGTCTATTCTATGTGTCCGTCTCCATGGAGATCAGGACTTGATGTGAAATATTCACTCATGCAGAAGTTGCAGCCACATGTAAATGCCAGAGAGATGTTAGCAGGAGGCACTCACACACCAAGATGCATACTGAACGGTGTAAACGGTGCCCTGTGCCCCCTTAAGCATGCTCGACATGAGAGGGAGGCCAACCTTTCCATAGATGGGGCTGAAGACAGACAGCAGGCTGCCAGCACGCAGCCAAGGTTAAAGGCAAGAGAGAGAAACAGGACACAGTTTAACTGTCAAGGCAAATTAAATCACTGTTTTACATTCTCACAATGTAGGCCTCATTAACATAATATACTGTATGTACCTTGAACTTGACCTTCAAAGCCCGGCGGATGGGTGAATGTGCAGAATATACCCTTGACTCGAAGCACGACTAGAGATTTTCATCTCAGTACCAATTGGCCTATTATGTGAGACAGAAGTTGATGTAAAAGGCCTCGGGGCTTGCGGTTCCCCATGGATAAGCCCTGAATGAAATTTCATCAGGCCTTTAGTTTGACCCAATTACATGTCCAAAAGAATGTGAGATTAGCTTCCACTTTAATTTATGTTCACTTATAAAGCAGACAAAAGACAGGCACTTTTGGCAGTAATTCACAATCATATTTATTGTCCTGCAGTCCAGTCAGTCTTCTTTTTTTTAAAGTGTGAAACACTTCAAGGATCCCAAAAAAAAGTCCTCACTCATTCACTCACTCGTTCATTCATGTGCCCTGTGGAGGCAAAGTCTGCAGAGTCAACACTGAATGTAGGCTGCTTTATGAATGCTCACGTTCCAACTGAATCCGGCTGCGTCATGGTTACAACATGGCTACAATGTCCACTGAAACGTGTGAGTGTTCTTTAACAGCATGTATAAATACATGTGATCAGCTCAGTGAGATGTGGTAACAGCTGTATACTGGATCAATTTTGAAATGCATTTTTTTTTTTAAATTTCTGCTGGAAATGACTGCTAACAAGTCATTCAGCTGTGATGGACTTTACGTCTTCTGTTGTCTGACAACTGAAACAAAAAGATGCAGAAAAAAAACAACAACTAAAAGGTGAATTTTTCTGTATTCAAAGTGAAGGTGCTCAGAGCGAGACGAGACAGAACAAAGCTTTAACAGGCTGAGACTCAACAGATCAGACTGATGACTGACTGACAGAATGATCTCTTCCTACTGTTACGTTACTCTTGTGTGGCTAGGTAGTGACAGATTACAAAAAAAAGAGTAACCATGATCATCCCAGAATACATTTGAAAAAATGTGCAATTAGATTATAGTTACAATATCAGTGATTACTCTTTCACATTTTTGATTACGTCTTGAAAATATGAACATTTTATAATGATGAAAACGTTTTTCAAGTGTTGAATCAAGATGGACGAATCAGTGTGTTTTACTTGCATTGAAATGTTTTGAGATCTTTAAAGAGAATAAAAAATATTTTAAGACCTTAAATTTTTATGGGTGCATCCACTTTTTTGTATAAGGTGCAAGATATTAGTTTGATTTTGAAATAATCCAAAAGTATTCATATTAGATTACACTTGTAATCCAATGGATCATGTTACAACAATTGTAGTTTGTATTCAATGACTGACCACATTTCAAAGTAATCTGATTTCTCTCGACTTATTCACAAACACAAAAGCAGTGAGTGTCGAGACAAAGTCAGTAACAAATGAAACATAAATGTAAAATAAATTAAATATGGACATTCACATCTGTTCACAGTGGATTTCAGGGATTAGAAACACAAGCTGCTTCAGCAGAAACTGGACCATATAAACAGTGGAGTGGACCACAGAGCGTGCAGGTAGTCGGAACATGATGCAGCCGTGTCCAGTGGACAGTGAGCATTGCTTTTCACACCTCTCTACTCTGCCATACTGCTGAACTTCTATAGGGTGCTCCACCTTGTTATACAGCATATTAAACAGGTTATTTCATAACCTCCACTCAATATTTAAGTCAAGCGTATCAGTAAACTGCTGACTTCCACACTGACCCCTGCCACCACAGTCCCGGATATCTGAGATCACTGGAAAGGAATAAGCACAGCTATCTATTGAACCCTGCTGCCATAAGAGAAGCATAATGTGCCGCTTTCCCATCCAAAGTATGTTCGTTTGTCCGAGGAGTTTAAAGTAAAGGGACTTTAGGGGCTGATGTGGAACTCAGCGTTGTGCTAAATGGCTCTGTGATTTACTGTAAGCATAGGCACTTTATAACATGCAACTGACAGTCATATAAATGCTGTCTATGCAGATACATAAGTCAGAGACAGATTCAATTAACAGCAATAAGAACACCTCAGTTTGTTAATGGCTGAGACAGGCAAAGCAAACAAGGCAGATTTATGAGTAGAAGCAATGGTCTCTGGGTAATAGATCATACTGTCATGAGGACATATTAGACAGCACAAGATGCCTGTTTTGTGTGTGTATGTGTGTATGTGTGTGTGTGTGTGTGTGTGTGTGTGCATTTTTCAGCAACAGGAGACGACATGCTGTGGCAGTAGCACAGAATCAAGCATGACTGCTACTGTGAAGGCTGAATGGGTACAGATTGTCTGAGCTTCGATGCTCATAGATACTCAGACATTGAATTTCAAGCAAATACAAGTCAATCAAGTCCTATAAGAAAGTTATAATTCTTTATAAAACATACAAAATCTGCCCGCAAGGCTTACAATGAAATCAACCCACAAAGGCCTCCCTACATTTCATGAATATCTCGTCTGATTTAAAGGGACACTCCAGTGACTTCCATGAACAACAGCAGAGGCTCCCGTCTGGCATTTAAACCCTAGTATGGGTCAGGATCCTACACTTCCCATAATGCAACTTAATAACCTCTCTTGTAGACCCTGTCCACAGCAGTGCTTTGCTCTGCTTGCATGCTGGGACTTCTGTCTGCATCTTCAAACCTGGAGCGCACTAACCACTGTCTACTGTAGGAAACACACAACCCCACATCAAAAAACCCATTAAGTCCCCATAAGTATGCAAATGACTGCACTCTGCAAACATACTGCTTGGGCAGTGGTCGCATGGTTCAAAGTACGATGCCAAAGGTGCCTTTCTACCATCATTTCACAATTATGGAAGTTTCACCTTTAATAGCAAGTACTGTAGAAGGTAGTAATTGATCATGGAGTATGGCTCGCGTTGAGTTACAGAGGCTAGTGAAACAGCAGCTAGCTTGAATGTGACATTGGACGAGTGATTTTGTAAAATCAGCGGAGTGCCCCTTTAAATTTGTCTCATGGAAATCATCGAGTTCTGGTTTTTGCTCAATTTAACCGTTAAGTGACAACAACATTTAAGGTCTGACTGACCTTAGCCCTGTCAACCACAGCACAGTGGCACAAATGTATGCGGTGTTTTAACGGCTAACTCAATCAAACAGATTTGTGTGTGTTCCATCAAAGGATGATTCTAGTTTCTCACAACATGGATCTTACTTTCGTAGTTTTGATCACCATTACCATTGATACACCAATGAAAACATAAACTGTTATGTTTGGCATGGAATAATAGGACAAATTCAGTCAGGCTTTAAACAAGCTAATAGTTTAGCCAGATTATCAGAACCACTTAGGCCAGTGCAGTCCTTCTGAACCAGGAGGTCCTTTCATAATTGTAATGTTTTGTTACCGTCATTAACCATGTTCCCCCATCTCAACGTTTGGTGAGTATGCTAATACTACGGAGCTAAATGAAAATAAAAACTACTATGAACCAGGTTGTGATAAACTTAAATTATGCGTAAAATTGAGCTAACAAGTCATTCCAACAATTTACGGATGAGGATTTTGTCATGATAGGTTTGTCTCCATATGGACCACTGATACTTTTTGTTCCATTTTCCAAACGTGTGCAAGCTGTAAGAACAAAGCCTCAGAACTTTACAAGTTTTGAGACTTTTCTTCTTCGTGTTCATCTTCTGATAATTTGTCGTTCCAGTCTGTATAGATGTAAAGGGAAAGTGCGATCAAGGATGGTGCCCGGCTTGCCATTACTGATTGTGTTTGTTTGTCCAACAGGAATGTGTAAGGCCACCCTGGGGCTCCTGAAGACATCTCTAGGTAGATACAAAAAGCCAAGTCTATGTGCTTTACTCTGTTGTACTAGTGTCACTCCATCAATGGCTTTGTCTGCAGACAGAATCCCGGAAGCTCCACATGTTCTTCCTCCTACTAGTTGCTCCATGTGTGGATAAAGATAAAGATATCTTTAGATTTCAGAAAGTATCAGCAAATGGTTCTTAGCATAGCGGAACCATTTTAGAATGTGTATTCAAGCAAAAGACGTTCTGTGCCAGGATATTCATAACTTCATCTTTTGAGAATAACTGAAAAGCTCTAAAATGCTACAACTGAAGAAGATATTTATTTATTTTGTTCATTATTTTGAAATTTTGGAAATGAAATGCATCATGGAGTCACCTTCAAACAGGACCCCTGCCTCACTACAGAACCCTCCTTCCCTGTGCTGATGTTTCATGTGTGGTTGCCTGGAGGAACACACTAATATACATGTTATGTATATGTATGTTTGAGTGTGTCAGTCATCCAGGTGCTGTTCCTCCCACGTGGAGGTGGGGATGGCGCTGTACGGGTCCATGATGACCTTTGCACAGCGGATGATCATGGCCACCAGCAGCAGGCAAAGGAAGGCGATGCAGGCCAAAGTCAGGCCCTGGTCCACGTCCACGAAGGCTGGCTCGGCAGTGCCCTCCACCTCCATGACTGCTGCTGTCTGCTGCTGCTGTCCTCGGACACGCCCGCACAACCTGCTACCATCCTGAAGACCCGACTGGAGACACGCAGAGAGAGGAAGAAGATGAACATGTTAAAGGTACAGTGTGTAAGATTTGGGGCCTCTATTTTCAGAATAAGGCAAACATGGAATATAATATTCATAACTATGTTTTGATGCATGTATAATCACCTGAAAATAAGAATCTTTTTATGTTTGTTACTTAAAAAATATCCTTTTATATCTACAGTGGGAGAGGGTCCCCTTTCATGGAGGCCGCCATGTTGAAACACCTTATTTATACAGTAGTCCAGAACAGACAAACTAAATACTGACTCTAAACAGGGTCCTTAAAGTGTTGTTTCTCCTTTACATTAGGAAGGTGAGGGTGATGTAAGGAGATTACAATGCAGTGATTGGACCACTAAATGCATCTAAATTCTACACACTGTACCTTTAAGTCATGTAGAGGACAGAGAATGAAGCCATGACAAAATGTCCAACACGCCGGAGGCCACATCCACATCACAGCTGTTTTTCTGTAAATCTGATAATCTCCCTCAAATGTCACTGCTGGTTTCAGAGGATGTTAGAGGACTGGTAATCACTCTGCTTCCACTAGTCTGGGTTCTCTTCATGCTGTGTCCCATAGCCTGAAGAAAACATGCTCCAGACCAGCTCTTTCCACAATGAAAGCTACAGTCCTGTTAACTGAGAATGAGAAACCTGAGATTTAACAGCCTCATTATAGTGTTAGAATGTGTTAAGTTATAGCAACCCTGGACAAGAGAAACTTTGATAGAACTTTGGGAATAATTTCATCAAACATGGAAATTCCTGTTTCTATTAGAGGAGGAACTTTTTTTTCCTCACTCTTCAAGTAGTAGTATTTTAACATCCTTGGGTAAGCAACATGATGTAATGTTTCCTTTCTTTTCTTTTCTTTTCTTTTCTTTTCTTTTCGTCTGTTCTCACACTATGTAACTTTGGGCTCTGGGTCGGGAGAAGCACGTAACACTTTACAGCACTAAGTCACACACCACCAACTATTTGACTGATTTTGGTGAAACTGAATCATATTTCATATATCAGATGCCACAACTCTCTAATTTTCTCTCTGTGGTTTCATGATGGACAGTAAAGCAAACTGCTGCTAACTGTAGCTGCTGTTAGCTAATGTTAGCTCAGTTTGTTACCTGCACTATTCGGACTGTGAGATCAGATCACCGGAGGACTGTTAGTGTTTGTGCCACGGGTGTTTTGGACCACCAGGAAGAAGAAGAGGAGGTTTTCTGGGGAATGCTGACAGGGGAGCAGAGCCGGTGTCATGCCAGAACCAGAGCTGTGTAAGCAGGCAATGTAATCGGGCTCAGCAGCCTCTATGGACATCATGACAGAGGAGAAGAGACGGAAGAGGATGTTGACAGAGGAAGGTAAGAAGAGAAAATGAGAGAGTGAGCGAGCAAGAAGCCGCCGGACAAGAGTAAATCTGGGACTGACTTTTAGTCGGACATCACATTTATACTCTCATCCCTGAAGGGTTTACTGCTGCGTGACACAATGAATTTTAATTCCATTTGACCATTTCACAGGCAAAAATATCTCAACAATTTGGGAAAAATCAATTGGGCGCCTGTGACTCAATGGTCAGTTAGGTGGGCAGGGGGCGGGGCCAAATTCATGCTATTAGGGGCATGGGCATAGGCTAATGCAGCTGGCCTACAAGCCTACAACCATCTCTTTATCACCAAGGATTTCTCCTAACCTCTACAATATGAAGCTGCTGGTTTCTACTTACACATGTCAGAGAGCATTACACTTTTATTGTACAACTGGTTAATCAGACTTCAGGAAATTAACATTGGCATGTGATATTATTATCATATGTCATGTCTGCAGTTTTATCAAATATGGCAACCTCACTGTGGTCTAGGGCTGTCACAATATCAGATTACACCATTATTGTGGCCAGAAGAATTCGTGATAATGATATTATCACAACATCTACAGAAACATTGAAAGTCAAAGTCAAATTATTGTGTGTGCAAATAAATCACACTCAAAATATGAGCGTATATCGAGAGGCAGAGACAGTCTGTAACCTTAAAGTGTACAAAAAGGACAATTACACTGTGAAGCACAAAGTAAGAACAAAAAGAAGTTGATGCTTACAATCTAACAAATTAAGCCAAATTCTACTTGATAAATAAAACAGCCAACCAACGTGGATGCAGTAAAATATGCACTCTCTTCAAGCCTTCGGCTGTGAAACATCAGCCGAGTGTCTCTGTGTTCATGTAGAAACAGTAGACGCTCTCTGTGAGAAGCTGATCTGTCGACATAAAGAACCATCAATATTCAGGGTGCATGTAAGTGTGAAAAATCTGCAGAATGTCCTGTTGTTTCATGGTGATTTTCTCTTGACCAGAGAGTTCCATAAATCCATCCTCTGCTGCACAGAGATAAGCCTGTACATTATCCTGAGTGAGGAACTGAAGGGAGGAGAGGAGGGAACAGGGCACAAGGGGGCTCACCTTCACTGTTGTTGTTGTTTACTCAGTTTCCCCTCCTGCTTTGTCTTTGTCCACAAAAAAAAAAAAAAATTAAAAAATGTAGCGATGACTGGAGTAGAGCAAGGATGAAACTGAGAGGCTCTCTGGAGAGAATGCTGGAAATAATGAATATTCTGTCATTTAGAAGTGCAAGTGGGGACTGAAATATGCCCATGATCAACGTTTCTATTTAATAATTACTTCCATCTCTTCATATATCCATTATTCAATAGTCCAGGTTATGATTACAATGTTTTATGTCTTATAAAAATTATACTGATCATCATCATGAACCCAAATGTTCAGACAACGGGTAAATCATGTAAATGTATATCTCACATCAAACTTCTGTCACTTGCATCTGACTAGCGTAGTTGTGTTTTTAAAAGGATCAAGCTCAACATGAACTTTCAGGGGTTTAAAACTCAGCTGCAGGCTAAACTGGACCTGATTTCTCAGTTAAAACGAGCACACTGGGTGTCTAAGCCGCCCCCTTGGGTATGTCAGACACTCTACCCTCATCAGTAATCTGGTGACTCAGAGCAACATTGGTAATGAATTTAGTTCCACCAGTCAATCACATTAAAAACTGTCTCCCCACTGAGTCTTAATCCTTCACTTAATTTATAGTGCTGCCTTCAGAAGAGGAAACATGCTAAAAGAAATGAATCAAGTGATCTGATCTGTATAATTGTGTCCTTATACTAAATGGTGCACAGCTATGTCATTGCTACTGAACTGGGTCTGTACATCCAACAGTATAAGAGACGTCATATACACAGGGAGCAGTGAAAGACGTCAACCACCAGTATGCCTGACTCAAAAAGCCTCTCATAGACATCATTTAAAAAGTGCTTGCTCAAACCTCCAAGGTCAAACAAGGATTCTCTCGTTTCAGTGCAACAAACCAAAGATGAAGAACCACTTTTCACTTCAGTAGTAAAACATGATCCAGGGGGGAATAAAAAGTGACCACCCTTGGGTCTGTGATTGACAGCTGTCACTAGTTAGCGTTAACGTTTAATGTAAATTACTGTAGGACCTCCAAGCCAACCAACCCCATGACATCACATAGGACAAGATAGAGCTAGAGTTATTTGAAAAATGTGACTTAGGTTACTTATTTTTATCCAGTTTTATGGTGTTAAAGTTATAAGGATGTATAGAGTAGGAATCCATCTTGTAAATGATGCTAACTACATCAGTGTTTCTTGCCCATGTTAAACCTCAGTTTAAATGTCTGCAGCACGTCTAAATTACACCTCATACAAGATACTCTTCCACAGGACACAGCAACTAGGGTCATTCTCAACCATTGGAGCATTTGAAACTGAACCTTCTGAGGACACAGCAATGTCGTTTGGTTGTGTTTTTTTATAAACTGAACTCTGAGAGAGGACGACTGCAAAGTCTCTCAAAATGACCACTGCTGCTGCTGCCTGTGAAGGAGTGGAGGAAACACTCAGTGGATTTAGACATGCATGTTTCTCTGCTCAGACTCCACATAACGACTGAAGAAAACATAAGAGGCCACAAACTGACCGAACTCTACAACTGAAGAGGAAATAAACGAGGACCAGAGAAAATATTCCTGAACTTTAAATTTAGTTTCAAATATAGATGTATTATTTTAACACACTGTTTCTTTTGGTTTAATACATAAACTAACAGCTCTGAGCAAAGGGAACAAAAATAGACTGGGAGCCAGAGCTTTCAGCTATCAAGCCCCTCTTCTGTGGAACAAGCTCACAGTTGTGGTCCTGGAGGCAGACACCCTATCCACATTTAAGAGTAGGCTTAAGATGTTCCGTTTTGATAGAGCTTATAGTTAGGGCTGGCTCAGGTGAATCCTGACCTATCCTTTAATTGTGCTGCTATAGGCCTAGGCTGCTGCTGGGGGACTGGATGGATGTATAGATGGATGGATGGATGGATGGATGGTAACATGTTTTCTTCAATCTAACCTAAAGTAGTTTTGTTGCCTAAACCTAACCATATTGCAACCATTTCACAACGTGTTTATTATTGTTACCATGACAACAAAATGACTTTCCTGCATATCCAGAACTAAAAAAACTCCATCCTGTGATATGAAGTGACATTTAAAGTTTCACTCTCTCACTGGTGCTCTGCTAAAGACCTAGAAACTGAGAGGACTCTGGAGAAATGAGGATGTCATCAGGTTTAATTATATCATATTCATTTTAGCCCTGTTCTCAAAGAAATAAAGCAGATGGGTCAGGGCACATAACGTGTAACTGGAATACTTTGATTCCCATTAGAGAACTTTATGCTGTGACCTCGTCTTCACTGTGACCTACCTCATTAAGGTAAAAACTTAGTTCTATCATCCTGTATGTAACAGCCTTTGTTTGTCTGAATGGTGACATGAACCACAGCTTTGCCAAGTCTGAGTATGCAAACTTAGACAGTGCCAGCACTGTTTAGAGCTAACTGTCTGTGGCAGCTCACATCCTGAATGACTGACCGTATGCCTGAAACCAACCTCAGCACAGACAGGGTATCTGCACTGGATACCTCTAAGATGTTGACCAAAAATCCAGTACTAAATTGCACTGATACTCCATCTTTCTTGTACCCAGATCGAGAAAAAATGACTTTGTATGCCATTGCATTGGTCCATTACCTCAGCAAAATCTGTGGTGATGCTGGCAGTTCAGCAAGCTGAGATATAACCAGAAAAGCATGGCAAGTCCCTCCAGTGTTGTTTAAGTTTACACTAAACAAGAGCGAGCTCAAAGTTCAGTTCACAATGATTGATGAACTACTTTGTTTATAGTTCACAATTTTGAATTTTTAACAAAATTAACATTCATTTCTTCCATTTTTGTAAGATGAACTGCTGACGTCCTCGTTCATTTGTTTCAAACAGAACCACATTCACTAAAAACATGAGCATGTTCAATGAACAGTGCTCATATAGCACCTTCATGCACAATACTGACTACCTCAACAAGCACTGAGAAAACTTCAGATGGACAGCTGCATCATGTTCACAAGGCTAATGACTTCTTCAAGACCAGTATCACACAGTATTCTATTGGTATCAGTATCATTTTAAGGGTACTGATGTTGGTACCAGTAATTTAAACGATACCAAAATCAAGTTAAGTCTGGCGGGCAAAACCCTTCTGAAACGTTCCTGGTGGGATATGGAACCATGTGGAGAACGGACCAAAACAGTGTTGTGGCCGCGATGTCACAGAGCTGTGCCTGGTGGAATTTAGGGGTAAGGGTGACCTGGGCAAAAAGTCTATCTATTTGATTTGTATAATAATTAGGGCTGTCAAGCGATTAAAAAAATGAATCTAATTAATTATAGGCTCTGTGATTAATTAATCTAAATTAATCACCCTTTTTTTTCTGTGAAAAACATCCATATTATACATATACATATTATACATATTCAAACATTTTCAAAACAAACTGAATTTAGTAGCTGAATAAATCAATGAATAACAGACATTTTAAACATGAAAGTTCAATATGTTTTATATGAAAAACTAAAAAAGGTTTTCTCTGTTCATATTCAATATGAGCATCTTAGGACAAACCTCTAACCTCAACCTGACAGCACAGTAACTGTCTCTGTGACATCAGGACTTTTTTCCATCATCTTATGTGTCATAAAGTTAAGTTAGCTCAGAGGATGCTCTCTGTAAAACCTCTGCCTGTCCTCTAACACTGACATTGACCTGCAGTCCATTTAGTGAGGCAGTTTGTTAATCAGTCGTTAGTAGACTTCATCAGTTTGCATCTGAATGGATGGCAACGAGCCTTTAAGGAGCATTACCGCCACCTACTGTGCTGGAGAATGGGCTGATGTTTCCTAATTCCACTAGTGGATGCAGCCCGATTAATCTGCGTTATTTTTTTATTGTGTTATTTTTTCTATAATTAATTAATTGAAATTAACGTTAATTTGACAGCACTAATATAAATTACTTCACCTATGTCTATTACTTCTTCCTGTTTTAGCTGATTGTATTCTGTAGGCCAATCTTTTACCCTGCTGAATTTCACTCATCTTTCCTTTGCAACAAACTTATTTGCCCATGTGGATCAATAGCGCCACGCCATCTGGTTGAAATAAGATTGAAATAACTTGGTATTACTCATGCCTCTTCTCATTAAATCTCCTCATCACTGGAAATGGAAGAGCCAGTTGGTTGTCAGCTCTCTGGGATCAGTGTTCAGACTCACCCCAGGAGAGGACGGTCCAAACAGAAACTACAATCATACAGATTCTGGATTCAGTCCCTCTGTGGCAGTCTAAAATTAAAGCTGCATTATTATTGAGAAAACTTCCAGCATTGTCGACATAAGAACGGGGCAGTAATGTATGCACAAGAAAAAAGAAAAAACAGAAGAGTGATGGAGCCGTTCTTGTGTCGTGTGGTGATCAATGGTAATGGTTCTTCTATGGACTTCTAATTAAACTGATGAATGGGCTTCATAATGCAGTGATTCTGCTCAGATCACTGGGCAGGGACACATGGGAAGCTTCCAGTGACTTATAGGTTTGGCACAAAATGATTTTGGCTGGGTAAGGGAATAATTTTCGTCTTTGCTGGAGTCCCTCAATACCATGTGACAGACAAGAAGCAGCTGATGGTGCTCTGGCAGCTCCGCCAAGTTTCACTAAACAACACCTCGGTGACTCAGACTTGTCAAAGCTGTGGCTAACTGCAACAATGGATCAAATGACTGTTTGTAAGGTGAAAGGAGTGGCCTGTGGTGATGAACTCTCTCCCTCCTATATTTGTGGCTGTTTTCATGACGGTCAGGGAACAATCATCTTGTGTGTTTTGATGTGGCAGGAAAACTAACATTAG
Source organism: Sciaenops ocellatus (assembly GCA_033000465.1). Classification (NCBI taxonomy): domain Eukaryota; kingdom Metazoa; phylum Chordata; class Actinopteri; family Sciaenidae; genus Sciaenops; species Sciaenops ocellatus. The sequence continues at coordinate 2,758,534 of CP136888.1, read as the reverse complement.
TTCAGTCAGCCGCTCATGTGGAATAGATTATTTAGTGAATGTAGAATATGCTCAGCAGTAATATTTGGCTTGGCACTGCCCACATCAAGACACAGAGGGAATGGGGAGTAACAACACTAACTTCTCCCAAGAAAATAGGAGTTTTGCAGTGACTTTCCCTTTTGTTGTTTCTCCACAAGTGTCTACTCTGTTTTAGGGTGTGATGCTGTGTAGAATGGTCCATTACTTCAAGGCTAAAACACTGGAAATTCTCTGAAGGGGTGAAGTTAGATGTAGCATAGACAGTATAAAACATGGATGTAGTCTCCATGCCGTCACCCACATTTCTTGACTCTGGACATGTATAAGTCCTAAGTAAAGGACAGGTTGCAGTCCTGAGTGTTGGTTGTAGGCTGTTCCTGTCTTGTTTGGTGTCTGATCCAGAGCAGACACTGATAGCTGTCCAAAAATCAGGCTGGATGATTGCAGCTTCTGAAGCAGGTTGAACTTCCTGAGGTGGTGCTGGATATACATAGTCTGCTGGTCCTTTTTGATGATTTGGTTGATTTTGTGCGCCAATTTTACGTCCTGGGACATTGTAGGTCATAAAATCTAAAATCTTGAATGCTGCCACAACAGACACAGTGCTGTTGGAGGAAGTCTTGGGGGTCTCCTCCTGTTGTCATCTCCACAATTTTGAGCAAGTTCAACTCCATGTTGTTCTGACCGCACCTTTCTGTCTGTATGCAGACTCATCACCATCCTGGATGAAGCTAATGGTTGCATCATCTGTTTAACAGACAAGTCTCCTGAGGTGAAGTTGGTGTAGAAGGAGAACAGCAGTATTTTCATTTTATGCTGCTGTGTTTCTATTGTATTGCATTTAGAGGGAAATTAGATTAGACTGAACCCACATTAGGAACAATCTCATCTGGTAAAATGACAAATTAAAGATACATTACTACTTAGTGTAGCTGAAGCTTTTTCTTTTCTTCTTCTTGTGTTTTGTTTCTCAACCAACTAAATTTACTGCAGTTCAAGATGTTTAGAGAACCAGTGTGTTGGATTTAGTCACATCTAGCAGTGTAGTTGCAGATTGCAACCACGTCCAGTCCCCCTCTTGTTTCAAGCGTGAAGGAGAATCTACGGTGGCTATGAAGTGTGCAAAAAATGAAAAATGTCCTATCAAGAGCCAGGGTTAGGTTTGTCTCTTCTGGGCTACTGTAGAAACATGGTGGACTCCCTGGGAGATGACCTGCAACATATTTAAGGCTCATTCTAAGGTGACAAAAACAGGTGATTATACACTAATGAAAACATATATATGCATATAGTATTCCATTTCCACCATATTCTGTAAATAAATGTGACACACTGGACCTTTAAATTCAAAATTCTACTCCAGTAACTTTGAAGTAGATTGGTGAGAGCTCCACTTGCTCCGAGCCTTGATTTGATTTTGGAAGTTATAGCCACTCGAGCCAGTGCTTCAAGCAAAGTAAGTTTATGCTGTATTTTTCCATGTAATTCAATGTGAGCGTTTGATTGTCAGGGTTATAAATTTGCTGATGCATGAATCCAAGCCGAGGTGAGAATATGAAGTAGAAAGTCAATTTGGTGGCGAAGGCGCGAGAGGAGAGACAGGCAGAGGGTGAAATGGTGGAGTGGAGTGCTGCGGGCTGAGATAAATGCTGTCTGTCTGTGTTATCACTTAAACTGTAATATATGGTGACACCCAACCAACAGTCCTCCTGTAATTGACTGTGTGATTAACAAGCAGCAATCATAGTAAGTATTTTACCTCACACACACACGTAGACATAGAGTGATAGAGTCCCTTCTCTGGGACCCTCAGTGGAGGGTGGAGATTGTGTCAGTTAGGCAGAGAAGCAGAGCTGGAAATGAAGCTTGACTTTGTTCCTTGAGACTCCAATTAAAATTCTTATCGACAAAAACTCCCAGGAATCTTGTAGTTGACACCAGTACTGTGGGCAGAAATTATATTTTGGGTGGTCTATCTTACAAAGATAGACAAACTAAATAGTGACTATTTTACTTTGCAACATCGTGTATTACAAAGGCAAGGACCAAGCACCAGCAGGTTGGTGCAGCGTCTGCAGTACTGCAGACACTGTACCAGACCATTGTTGGGAAGCTATTCCAGTCCATCTACCTTCACCTCACCTATGTTCCTGAGCTTTGGGTAGTGACTAAAAGAATGAAATCGCGGTTACAAGTGCCTGAAATGAGCTTCCTCTGTAGGGTGGAAGCCTTAGCGATAGGGTGAGGGGCTTGGATATCCAGGGGGAGCTCGGAGTAGAGCCGCTGCTCCTTGGCAAGCAACTGATTAGGATGCCTACTGGGCACCTTCCTTTGGAGGTGTTCCAGGCACATCCAACTGGGAGGAGACCCTGGGGCAGACCCAGAAAATGCTGGAGGGACTACCTATCCCGTCTAGTCGGGGAATGCCTTGGGATCCCCCAGGAGGAGCTGGAATGTGTTGCTGGGGAGAAGGACATCTGGAGCACTCTGCTAAACCTGCTGCCACCACGAGCCAACCCCAGATAAGCGGAAGAAAATGGATGGAAATGGATGGATGTTCATAGCAGCAGCATAACAGTGCAAGCCTTTGTTAATTAACCATTTTACTGCAGTGGCAACTAAACATAAACCCAAACAGCAGGGTTAACACACTTCATGTCTCGTTTTTTTTAAAATAACACATTGAAGAACTTTCTTTAGCCATTGTTTGGTAACGTTACATTGGTTGAACAGCCAGTTAGCAAGCTGACCATTTTGTGTGTCAGAACCAAAACAACCAATTCTGAAGGCTTCGTCCAACTTGTTTCAACAGTTCCATTTTAAAGACTAGAATAAACACACATGTCAACTATAGCTTCATATCTTACATACATTTTTAGATGTTTTGTAACAAAATATATTTTAATCAAACTTGGCTGGGTGAGTCAGTGCCATCCAGGCCTATTACTGCCTATGTGTGTTTGAAACTCAACTGTAATTTGATATTGGTCTTTAGAATATGATTTTTTCAAGTATTTTTCAAGTATTTGCTTTGTTGGAATAGCAACCCTTAACACAAACAAAGTGTTTTCTCTTGGAGATCTTTTTTTGACAATTTGAACATAGTATCATGAAAACCACATTTATACAGCTTCTCCAATAAAATATGAGGGTTGACTGTATCAAAAGTAAATTCATTATTATTCAGTACAGAGGTGACTTTGTCAGTCAAGCAAAGCCATATAAGTGGAAACCATACTAGTGTTTGTGAGGATTGAACTAGAATCTAGATGAAAAATAATCCTATTTGTATTTGATTTTTACTAATACACAACAGAGGGGAATGACTTTTGGAACTTTGAAATCCTCTGACACTCCAACTGTTTTCTAAGATGAAGAAAGATTAAAAAATATATATATACATAAAGGTTTGTTTGACGTGTGATGCAGAAATATCATCATGACCAGCTGAAGATGTTTTAGTTCATCAGATCTCTTATTTACTTCACAACATCAACATCAGGAGGATTAAAAGAAGAGGAACATTTCTTTGAGTTATGAAATGAAGTGGAGTTAACTTCAGGAAGATAATTCATAATCAGTATTAGCAGAAATTCATTACATTTACAATTTTTGAGCTGTATCCAATCGGTTGTTAAGACGTATTCCCCATCCCAAAGAAATGAAGGTGGTATTTTCTCTTTGCAGCAACTGACTTATAACTATCTACAGTACATAGTTTTAATATAGTTCTTAACGGCTCTTACATTTTTCAATGAATTAGATGTTTTTGCAGATCTAATGGAATGAATATATTTATTTCTGTAAGATTTATAAACACAGTGGGTAAGGGGAGCAGATTTGAGACATATTTTCTGTACATTTTATTCTTTTTCCTCAACAGCTTCAGTGAATTAACTGTAAAAACCGGAGCTTAGTCAAATGTTGGCTGTATTTCTTGGTAAAAGTGCCAATTGGAAAATATTCATTGAAACCGAAGCTAATAACTTTCTAACACAACTTTTTACACATTATTTTCTAACTGTGTTTCATCTATTGACATAAAGAGGACTGGAATATGGCAAAATGATCGGACACATCTAAATCCATGACCCCAGATTTCATTCCTTCACACAAAGACCTGGTTAAGGTGTTGCTGAATTTTCCTTGAATCGTGCAGATTTATGAATAAGAAAGGAAAAGGAAAAGAGAAAAAATGATTCAAAGAGGTTATTATTAAAATGCCTTAAATGTGACATAGTTTATCCTCCATGTTTCTTAAGCCAAGAGACTTTGATTAAAACCTTTGATGACATTCGGGTGGGTGATAAATAAAGCTAACAATAACAGCTCCACAAAAACAGATTCCAGATTTCTCTGTAGGCCTCTGTATGTTTCTGATTAATTATGAATAATGAATTCATTTATTGAAGTTGCTGGGAACACTTCTTATATTCAGATGAAGGAAGGAAAGAGGAAGTAAAGAATATATTACAAAAATAAATCACTGAACTGAGCTTCATTATAAAAACTGCAGAGGGATTTTCTATGCCAGCATGCCACATATGAAGTTACACAGGGTCCATGTGTGTTGAGGTCACAGTGTTAAATCTTAGATTGTCATGGGGACACTGACACTTCTCACCCAGAGATACAGAGCATTATTATGGTGACCGAGGTCAGAGGATAGATAGTCAGATATCAATGTTGGACCACTAAAATTAAACATATTTCCTTGTTTGTAGACTAATGACCAACTGGCAAATACATTATACTGTAGATGTGTGGTACTGTGTACTTCTAAATGTCTCATGGTGGGGAGTACTGAGCCTTCCTTGGTGAGTGGTGGTGGGTTTTGAGGAAATGGGTGGGCAATAAGTTTGTAGTAAGCAGTGTCCCCTCTCTGGAGCTGAATTCATTCGTGGAGCACTTCTTTCCTTCTTCATTCGACGGCCTCAGTGAAGTCCTCATTGATGAAGACGCCTCAGCCTTCAGGTCTCAGCTTTATCCAGAACAGCAAGTTTATCCTTCAACCACAGAACTCTGACCACAATGGCTTGGGGTTCTTTTGATGATGACACTTGTTTCCCAGTCCAATTAGCATAGTCTGACTTTTCAAATGCTCCAGTTTTTTTTGGGCTTTCTTGTTTCATAGCTTCCCATTAGTCAAGGATTGTGGCTGGCCTGCTGCTGTGCTCCTGCTGAAACCCATCACAAATACTTGATATTATTATCATTATTACCACAAGTAGTCATATTTCTATTTTAATTATAGTTGTAATTGTCATTATTATTATTATTATTACTGCTCTGCATCTTTGTCTCTCCCCTCTCTAAACTCAACTGGCCATCCACCATGATTCAGGTTCTGCTCAAGGCTTAAAGGAAGTTTTTCTTTGCCAATGTTTGTTGCTAATTTTATAGAACTCCAGGACCAAAATGTTGGACCAAGCAATTGACACTGCTGTCCTGGGAGAAAAATGTAATATTTCTTATTGTGTGATTAACATTGATCTAGAGGTCTTGAAAGCAGAACAAAAGTTTGGTATATTACTGTTTAATATTCACAAGAGCATAATGTAAGTTTTAAGATTGATTTTCTATGCTCTGATCAGCTTCTCATTTTGATTTATTACAGCACAGCTCTGAAAATCAATAAACACAGCTGCTTTAAGATGGGTAACCTAACAATTTGTTACCTTTACTCACTCATAGATCTATCTATTCTCTAAAACTTTTCTTCTATTCTATTCAGGTTGTTACAGCCACAGACAGTGCCTGATAGACGTGCCCAACCATTGTAGTGCTTTGTATGCATGCCAAGTAGGACGTGTTGTCCCCAGAGTGAGATTGGTCCCATTCCACTTCTTCCTAAAGATCCTGACTGAAGCAGTAATCTGGGAGGGGGACTGTGGTTTAAACCTCCTACTATCTTACTGGTCAATTTGACCCATTACCTAATCTTTTCCTCCATGAAATTAGTTGTTTTTTCCTAGCTTAGGATCACGATCATCGACACACTGATTGAATGTCTGTACTGAATTTGTATATAACCATGACTGGTTCTGACTGGTCTGTCAGGGTAAAGCAGCAACCTCTGTGGCTGCACAAGTGAAGCCGTAGAGGTTGCGCCAAAAACTAATTCCTCAAATGGCCACTTGAGGCTGGCTACAGAACAAGTCTCCATAAGTCCCCATGTTAAAATGTCCAACTTCACAGCAGAAATAAACATGTTTACAGCCTGGTACAAAAAACTGTTTTGGTCTTATTTTTCCCCGTTCATGACAACTGTACTGAGGGTGAATTTTTATACAACTCACTTGTTCAAATTATATTAAGACTTAAAGTTTAACTAATAAACTTAATGTTAAGCAAGTAATAAGATTTCTGTAGTACTAATAAACTCAATGTGCTTCCACCACACAGTAGCCAGGTTTATGCATTCAATATTAATAAAGTATGAACGTATGAATTTCAGTTGCATCCAAGTAATGCGATTTATGTAATAAACTCAAAATGATTGCAATCATTTTCACTGTTGGGTTTTGGGTGTATTGTATGAACCTGGTTATTATGAATTTCCAACAAATTGGCTTTATTAATATTGAATGCAAAAACCTGGCTACTGTGTAGTGGAAGCACATTGAGTTTATTAGTACTATTACATAAATCTTATATTAAAACTATGTAATTCAAATGGATGGAAATTTAATATGCAATTGAAATACATAAGTCCTACATTTTGTCCAGAAATTGTTTTTGAGTGCACACTGAGTTTCACATTGGCTCTGTGGGTGATGTCACAGACACTGAGTCCATGTTTTATACTGTTTATGTTCAGAATGAGGCTTTTGTATGCAGACAAACATGAAAGGAGGGACTTTCAGAGATTTTAACTGTTTCTTTTATATTTGTAGTCGTATGAAGTCAAACCTGTCTATATTACTTGTCAAACAACGATGGCCACGCTTGCAGCAGCGTGTCTCTGTGGATAACTATGTCATTCTCTTGTTTTCTTCTCTGTTTTCAACTGATATTATGTGTTTGAGCTGGAATGAAATCCACTCGGGACCTTGTTACTGTGACGTGACAGTGCCGACCCACTGGGCCCCTGTACCAGCCATAAATCACATTTCTATTTCTATTCATATAAATTTTTAATTCATATGATCTTATTTATCTGTATAATTAGATTGGAGCACTATGAGACTGTGACACTGCCTTCATGAGGCACTGTTTGCCTTTTATAGAATAATGAAGTGTTTAAACTGACTTGTGAAGTAGTTTGACAGAAGAAAACTGTTCTGTTATGTGCATAACTTAATGCAGTTATAATATCATAAATAGACTTTTGCATTTATCTGAGGGCAGAGAAAATACACAGTTCAGCAAAACTGTTGAGGGATTTGAAGGAGCAGGAAGGTTTGTTTGGAGAAATGCAAAATGGCTATTAACTGATATTATTATGTAGTTCAAAGTCTACCACAGCTGAGCTCCTTTGGGTGCTCCAGTAATCTGCTCCCTCCCCCGACTGGTTCTCTTGTGATTCACGGAGCTGAAAATTTGTGGCCAGCGCTCCCATTCATCACAGCCCATCTGCCAGCCCGGGGAAAAGAAATGAGGAGGTGGGGGTGCACGAGGGGGCTGAAAAGCTGAGAGGGACATATGGAAATATGCCCTCTGTGCTTTGGAATACTGAAGACTGACAGGAACTGATCTCTGATGGTACTGAGTTTATACAGCATGAGATACAACAACAAAAAAACTCAATACAAACATCAAAAATAATTCCAATATAAACAGAACACATCAACGATAGAGCAAATCATACTGATTATGATTTGTAAGATTTCACTGATGGGATCAGAATTCAGACCCTGGCAGGTGATCAAGATAGAGACGGACTAACACATTGTTGGTGGGTGAAGTTTGAATTATTCTCCATATAACTATGCCCATGCCAGACATGCATAAGTATGTCCTCAAACAGAAACTATTTATTGTCACCATCAATTTTTCAGACATAAACATGAACATTGCATTCAAATAAATAATAGTTCATAGTCCATCTTGCCTTCTTTACTAGGCTTTTGAGGCAAAGATAGCTCAATAAAACCTATTTGTACATCCAACATTTTCTTTAATTATTTTGAATTTGCTAATAAAAACATCCAGATGAGAAATACCAGACCTCTTCTATGCAACAAAACGTGGGGTTTTTTTGTTTGTTTGTTTTTTGCACAGGTTTGACATTAAGAAAAATGACTTTACATCTGGCAGATGCTTTTGTCCAAAGTAACGCACAAAAAGTCAATTTCAGAAGGAACAAGAGTCTGACGTCATCAAAAAGTGTTGCTGCCGTGGGGTGTCAAGGTTTAGTATGAAAAGGTGGATTTTCAGCTAGAAAAATGGGCAGTGACTTCCAACTTCAGAATGATGTCAGTTGTTAAAGCTCTGTTAAGGTTCTGAAATCCCCAAATACCTGATCGACACTTTAGAACATCAACGTATGAACCCTAGGGAGCTGGAACAAAGTCTGAGAATGAGGGTTTGGGTGCTGTGGGAAAACATGAACGTCTGATCGATCTCTTACATCCTTGAAGGAGGAAACAAACACTTGCTTACAGTACAAAAGCAGGGGGATCTTTAAACATGTTTTAAAGGCATTGGCATGATGGTACAGTGCATATAAGAAGTAGAAGACGCATGGCGAGAGACACATCTGCTGGATTTGTCACATTCATCGACTCTTTATTGTGCTCAGCAGAGCCAGATGGAAGAAGAGATAACCCTTGAGCAGAACCGGTGTCATTCTCCCTCGGCCCCCTCTCTCTCCCCTTCTCTCTCACCCCCTCTCCTGCCCGCTCTGTGTTTGCTTTGCACTCCAGAGACCTTCAGATTCAGCCTTTCACGCTCCCTCGTTCTTTTCTTCTACAGGCTGAACACAGCTCAAGTGGGAGCTGGGGAGGAAAATGACAAAGCCGGGCCCCGTAATTCCCTCAAACGAGGCTTCAGTGTAAAGGCTACAGAACCTGTGTGTGTGTGTGTGTGTGTGTGTGTGAGTGAGAGAGAGAGAGAGAGAGAGAGAGAGAGAGAGAGAGAGAGAGAGAGAGAGAGAGGAAAAGTGAGCTGCTAATTAATTAGTTAGCCCCTAATCCTGATCCTGTGGACTGTGATGCATCCTTATTCAAATCCTGCAGTTTAACCTGAGAGCAGTCATCCTATAAAATCACTCTGTACGTGTGTGTTGCAAAAACAGAAAAAAAACAAGTAATGAGTCATATTACACTATCCATTCATCCATTATCTTATCTGCTTATCCTCATCAAGGTCATGGTGGGGCTGGAGCCTATCCCAGCTGACATTTGGCGAGAGGCTGGGTACACCCTGTACAAGTCACCAGTTCATCACAGGGCACATAGAGACAACCATTCACACTCACATTCACACCTACGGCCAATTTAGTCACCAGTTAGCCTTTTATGGTTCATGTCCTTGGACTGTGGGAGGAAGCCAGAGTACCTGTAGAGAACCTACGCAGAGAACATGCAAACTCTACACTGAAAGGCCTCAGCCGAGGTTTAAACCAGGAACCTTCTTGCTTCTTGCCTTCTTGCTAAACACTGCACCACTGTCCCGCCCTCATATTACACATGCCATTATTCACATGCCATAAATCGTTATATAACAAATGAAAAAAGAGAGATAGAAAGAAATGTTCAGCCAATCATGGCACGAATGGTGGGAAAGGTGTGGGTGGAGGAGAGTGAGGCTGGGATTCGTCCAGCCGACATGCACTTGTTAGATGGACTGATTCAAAACCTGAGCTGTCAGAAAGGGGATTTCATAGATGTGACAAGAACTTCACTTTAAGCTCGCTGAAGGATTAAGAACATGACGCACAGTCTTAACCATCATAGAATTAACAGCAGCATGTCAACAAACCCAGAGGGTTCAGGGTGTGGAGATCCAGCAGCTCCCTCTGGGCAGGTAAAAAATAAACTACAGCCACCCTGTGCTCCAGGAAATGTCCCAGTTTTATCAAAAGATCTGTGTGGTGGTGCAACAGCACAGTGGAGTTCTGCTGAGCTACTTAGACTCCTCAACCAACAGCCTGAACAAAGGGAGGGTGGGTGTGGGGGTGGAGGGGGTACCGTAGCCTGGCCAGTCTGCCTGTGCTGTATCACTGCAGTGAAGCAGTGTGTGAAACAAACAATATAGAAAACAAGAAGAACAATATAATTAGGCAATATAACACTAACACAGTAAAGTGTGTCCAATCTGCTTTGGCTACGCTGAACTTAATTATGGTTAATAAAGACATGACCAGAGAGAAACATCACACTGTTTTTGGTCTGATGTGTGTGCGTGTGTGTGCGTGTGTGTGTGTGTGTGTGTGTGTGTCAGATACAACCCTGCTGCTAAACACAGTGCTGTAAAATCACAGTAAACACCATCCTGCAGAGTTATGGGAGCATACGTTCAGGTTTGTAGTGTACAAACTGTAACTACAACTGCTTTATTTAGTGTGCAACCCTGTCTCCTAGATATTACACTATTATATTACTAAAATGTTTCATTGTGGTGGTAAACTTTATCACTGACTGGATTATGTTCAGAGCACCACCATTTTTCTCAAATAAAAATGAAGCACTAGGTGCTCCGTGGTGGTTGGGGTGACTGGTGGGTGTAGAAAACACATGACTTTGCACCAGAGTGTCAGGTTTTCACACATTACTGTGACAGTCAAGAAGTGTATCCAAATGCAGACCAGTAGGTAAAATGAACAAACGGTGACTTTAAAGACTTACTGAACAGGCAAGCTAACAGAAAAGTAGTGATGAAATGAAAAATAGAGAACTGAGATACACTGTGAGCAGAAACAGGAACAATGCAGGACTGGAGAACAGACACACAGATGACCTGACTGGTGAAAGATGGAAAACACTAAATAAAAGGGAACTAATTAAGTCATTAAACACAGGTGACACAGAAAACAGGGGAAAAAGAGACAGGAGGTAACACAACACGAGACACCCGAGGAAAAACTCTTTCAACATAAAACAGGAAATACTAAAACCATGACAACGACTCTTCCATGGAGAGTCATCTCTGTGGTCAGGTAGACGCAATAAAAAACACTTAGTGGGTTTAGGTTAGGTTAGTTAGGGTCATGTGACTTTTTGAAGATGTTCTGTAACATTAGTGCTGACCGTGTTCAAACAGAACAGTGAACATGTTTAATAATGTGACTGTTGATGCTGCAAGCAGAAACACTTTCCATGACCCCCATGTCTATAAGGCATTATAATGCCTTATAAACATACTTACAGGTATATTGCATTACAATGTGCTTATAGCCATGTATAATTAAAGTTATTAGTGCTTATAAATATTCATAATTTTTCATAACAATAATCATAACACATTATGAAGAATTTTATAAGGACTTATAAGGTCAAGTGTCATAATAGTTCATGACTGATGGTCCCACACTCAGGGCCCACAGTATTCTATAACTCACATAGTTTTAATATATTTTAACCATACAAGTATGAAGTATATTAAAGGTCCAGTGTGTAGAATTTAGTTGCATCTAGTGGTGTAATCTCTGCATTGCAATCCTCACATCGCCCTCACCTTCCTTGTGTAAAGGAGAAACAACACTTGAAAGGCCCTGTCTACAGTCAGTATTTAGTTTGTCTGTTCTGGACTACTGTAGAAACACGGTGTTTCAACATGGCTGCCTCCATGGTAGAGGACCAGCTCCCACTGTAGATATAAAAAGACAATTTTTAAGTAACAAAATTAAAAGATTATTATTTTCAGGTTATTATACATGCATCAAAACATACTTATGAATATTATATTTCATGTTGCCTTATTCTGAAAATAAAGGCCCCAAAACTTACACACTGGACCTTTAAGAACTGTGTTTTATATTAACATATAAATAAGATTACAATACATTACAATGCATTATAGACATGGGATTAAAGACAGTATTATGAACATTTAATGTTTCGTATCTACAGTTCTTGTTAAGAACAGTTCCCTCAGAACAGATTTATTGTTGCTATAGTTGTAAATAAATGTATTTTCTGTGAGACAGGGTGTGTTTCTTCTGTGAGACTGTGGGTTTCTTGGCTCTTATACTGTCTTTGAATAACTGATACATTTTTGTGATGTTGAAAAATATAATGCTTAAGAAAACAGAATAAATGCTTCTCCCTTACATTATAATGAGGTGGTTGCATTACAATACATTGTTATATAAGTCTTTTAGTTTGGTAAATTAGGCCACTGATGTCACACTATAGCCCTGTTTGCACCAAGCAGTTCAGTTTGTTTCACATTTTAACATTTTCATTGTCAAAAGATGTGGATGGTTCCACTTTGAACCAATCCACTAAGGTACCTAAAACACTGAACCAGAACAGTGAGGTGCAGCTTGAAACACTGCAGACCACTGCACTCTCATGTAGGATTTCCCACACTCTCGGGAGTCTTTTGTTTTGCTGCCCAGAGCCTTTTCTCAAAGCTTGTGTCCTTCTAGTAGCCTCATAAACAACCACATACAGTGTGTGAGAGTGAAGAGCGAATTAGAGAGTGAGAGCGTTAGAAATGTGAAAGGAAAGAGGAAAAACAGTAAATATACAGTGTATGTTGCAGTGCATCAGTTCATAAACACTGCAGCTTCTCAAGACCAACCAAAGTCTCATCTGTCTACTCTCTGAAAAGTGAACAGGGTCAACCTTGAAGTCTCTGTAACAACCCAGGCACATACCTAAAGCCTACAGATGTAGGGTTTAGGTACATGTGGGTATACGTTTGGTACAAGTTTCAAAGGTACTTTAGTGAGTGTTTCATGGAAACTATTATTAACTACTGCAAAGTTGGGCTACTGATGCAAAGCACCTAAGAGACAGCAGGAGAGAAGTGGTGGAGATCAGTCAGTCGTGATTTGCTGCATTAAAGGAGCAGTGTGGAGGATTTAGTTGTATCTAGCAGTGACGCTTCACCTCTCCTTCCCAAGGTGAAGGAGAAACTGTGGTGGCTGTGAAACTTGAAACCTGTGAAAGGCTCTATCTGTAGGCAGTGTTTAGTTTGTCCATTTTGGGCTACTGTAGAAACACGGTGGTTCAACATAGCAGAATCTGTGAAAGTGGACCTGCAGCATCAGTAGATATAGCATTCTAAGGTAACCAGAAACAATATTTTCATTTGATTATACGCTTAGTTATGCATATCATATTCCATTTTGTGCCTTTAGATCCTCCTAAATGACACAGACTGGACCTAACTGTGTAGCAGTTTGGTAACTTTACTGTCCAACTGTCTGCATCGACAGCAGAGCAGGCCATACTCATAACAACCCACCACCTAGAACAGCTACTATCACCACGCAGGAGGGTTGCATAACATGGGTGATATGGAATCCTGCAGATAAGTCAAACCCCCCGTCAGCTTGAGGAAACAGGACATTTTTGTAGTAGCCTAACATTTTGCATTGTAACAATATTGATTGAACTCTGAAATGGAAAATGTAACCTGTGCATTCACACACTCCAAAAACTAAAGAGGTCCTAGAATCCTATAATAGTCCGGTTAACACAATGGGATTAATTAATCGAACCATAAAATATTGAAATGTTGCTTTAAGATCCTGTCAGACACCAAAAGCGACAGTGTGGCCTCCTTCAAGTCAAACACTGACTTTAAAAAAGTGCTTTTACATTTTCAGAGGATACACACACAAATATGCATTTGTACACGCACACAAACATACACATGGTACATCACCATGCATTGCACACACACACACAAAGACACATTGAGGCGTGCCGTGTCGCTAAGCTCTCATCAGTCAGAATGACTCATCCAGCGACACGCACACACACAAACTGAGACAGCGGGGTGGAAGAGTGACCAGTGGGTGTGACGTACACACTCCATCAGTTCTGCTCCACACTGTAGAAACTGTTTTCCAGGAAGCTCGATCATTTTCTGTGATAAAATACTAAAGCAAAGAATGTAATAAAAATGAAAAGAAGCCGTCACTGGGGTGAAAATGTCTTTGCTTCTGTGCAAAACTTTCAGTATATTTATCAATGCAGAGTCAAACTGACGTCTGTGTTTTCACATGTCTTCTTTAACTGATCATCTCACACAGTGACTGATATCTGCATTACATTCAATGGTATTAAACAGCATTTAGCCTTGTCCCAGATCAGGGACTGGATCCATCTTTGGATCTTCGGACCTGAAGACTCAGCGGCTCCATATAACTTTCAGTTCATTTGACTAACAACATTTGTTGGCTGCCAAAAAGAACACACGGTGAAGTTTATGTCTGACCCTGGTATTGATCTTCTCATCGTGCTTTCTTATCGATCCATGCCAAGTGACATTTATAACAGTGACTGAACACCACTTGCACCAAAATGCTTGTAATAGATGTAGTCATGTGATATTTCCAGACATTATGAGGGGACGTGGATGGCCTCAGTAAAACCACTGAAGCAATCCAGAGGACTGTAAGAGATCACCTCTGCTCTTTGATAACAAATTTCAAATGTTCAATTAAGATCTGATACAGAAATGTAAGTTTGATTACTGAGTGACATCACCTGTATGGCTCAGATATTGCTTGATTTCAAGCTTCACTTGATTAAATCTTTCAAATACACATAGTTAAGACTCAACTTCAAACCATAACTGTAAATATCTCAGACAAACACAGTCCAAATATGCAGTTTTGAGTCAGTGTTCAGGTGGTACTCTTAACATCAACGTATGTAGGTAACTGCAGGTACAAGCTACAGCTTGATTCATTTTGAGGTTATTTCCCATCCTGCACCTGATGGAAATTTACAAGAAGAAAACTGTTGAACAGTGGAACAGAAACAAAAGCAGCTTTTGGCCACAGCTGTCCTTGGGCGAGCATTTGGAGGGCTGCAGCAATTTCTATCCACTTTTTTCTGTCTTGACTCGATCGTGGCACAGACACTCCACAACTGCACCAATTTCTCCTCGTTTTCTACAGTCCAAAAGAACCGAGACATTCCTGCGCCTGAGATGTGTCCTGATGGTGCTAATAAGAATGCTCCGGATTGAACGTTATTATATTCATGAGACAAATCTAAAAGTATCTGATAAAATTAAACATGTTCAATGTTAATGCAACATCAAGATGAGAAAGTCCGCCTTACACCATACAATTGAGATGATGGGAGCACGCTGCAACTATAAGCAAAGCTTTCAGAACTTTATACTGAAAATGGAAATTTGTCTGCGACAGTGAAATCATTTGAAAAGTCATTTGCTGTAAGGCCAGCTCTCAGTTTCAGGTAATTATAGGAGAGCGAGCAGTGTGGCTGTTGTTAAAATGTCATCATGAAATCAGATACTGATAAATACCAGCAGTTCAGTACAAAAACAGCAGGGACTATCTGCAATGTATAGGTGTGATGTCAGATGCACCTTCAAAGTCTTTCAAGTAGAGAAATGCTACCAAGAATAGGAACAGAGTGAAGTCTATCAAGTATCAGGATAATGACTCATATGCTATCTGTGCTCTAACACGTTGGATTTAAAATGAAAATATGACTTTGAGGTTTTAGACCCGACTTTGAGCCTTGAATGAATCCACATTCAGGGAATGGTGCAGGGCTATGTTCAGAAAGAACTAGTTCATACAGCGTGTTGTCCACATTTGAAAGTGGGATGAAAAGCCAGCCATCATAAAAAGGTGTGATGTGATAATCAGTTGAATATGGAGATATCAGAGCACATCTTCAAACAGCTGTGCAGTTCAGTGAAGTCTCAGCCAAAGAATGTGGAACTGAAGAAATATAATAAATATACTGACAGCTTGATTTACTTCTGGAACATTTAGTTGTTTTCCTGATATATCACAGTCATTTAGAGATGTTCGAACAAACTGGACTGACTTCATGCTGTGATTGTGTCTTTGTCAGTGTCTTCAAGGAACTCCTGTACTCATGCAATCATTTCTAAATAGGCCATTGATCCCAATGGACTGACACCGTGTGTTTGCCAGCAGTCAACTATCACTGTCACTGATGACCCTGGACATCCCTACTCACCACAGGCAAAGAAAACACCCTGACACACAGCAGGCAGCCACTCTAGGTGTTGTGAAAGTCATTCACACCTCAGCAGAAGTCCAGGCTACCATTTATATTAGACTCACAAGTAAGCCAAGTTAGCTCAGTAGAGACAGAGGACTTTCTCCAAGATTGCTACAACCTGGTGGCAACAATTACAGAGTTGTTAGAGAGCAGAACCAATACAAAGTCTTTAGACGGTAACATGCAGAAGTCATGTGCTTGTCTTACCATATGGTGCTGCAGTGAATCACTTATGATACAATGGTACTTAGCCATGCAGATAATACTGGAAGTCTGATTTTGAGATATTTGGCTCTGAACATTCTGCCTCCAATAATATACAGTAAATCTGTCAGGGACTGGATGGCATAGAAATAGATAAGACAAACTGAAAAGACAGAAGTTCTGGTTATTGCTCCAGAAAAGGCTGCACCTATGATCACGCAATGTATTGGGCCTCTTTCCTCTGCTGCCCACTGCATAATTCAGGGTTATAGTGTAAGTAAGGGTTAGGGGCATAATTTAAAGTCCATGTAAAGTAATAATAAATATGCGTTCTTGTCAGACCAAAGGAGAAAGTGTTATTAACCACCCAGCCAAATTTGAATGATTAAAAATATTGACAAGTTTATGAAATTGGGTGTCAAAATCAGGTAAAAATGAGCAATGTTCTTAGCTCAGCTTCTCTCATGCTCAGGGTGGCCTCAGCATGTCATCGAGCAACCCTTTAGGACCGCCCACAAAATCTGAAACTGGACTGAAAACTGGTGAAAAACTGTTTTAACCTCTAACTCCACATTTCAGTAATATATCCTTCAAAGTATTTTTTTGTTTTCAGCAACTATTTTCCAACATATTTAATGTATTTTGAAAGAAATCTCCTTTACATGGAGTAATATCTCATCAGTCCTTGTTGTTTGATACCCATGTTTAGCAGCTGACCAGATGATCTTGTTTTTTCACTTACAAAATACAAAATAAAGTAAACATCTGTGGTTTCAACAGCTGACCTAGAGATGCTTATATTACATGCACTACATTGTCTGCAGTCAATTCAGAATGCTGCTGCACAACTACTTAGACAAATAGACAACCCCAAATTATTGGCTGCAGTGTGGATGGTTGAATGGCCACCGATGTAAATTCTGTTGGCAGAAAGTGCAGCCTACATTTGATTGTCAATAACTCTACATTAGATGAGCAGGAATGAGATAGTATTTTAATATTCCCACTGTCACACCAATCTTTTTTCACCATAAAGCACACACCTCCTCCTTTTTTTCTTCTGTCCTCTGTTCTGTGGGATCGATGTACAGAAAAAGTGACCTGGTTGAATGGCGCTGTCCAGTATTTTAGGATTGAGCCAAGTTACAGCCATCATATCAAACATCAACCACTAAACGGATCAGATGCCAGTCGGAGCAACATTAGCTATGACATCCAGTCCAAGATTCCTGTGTCTACAAATATGATGAATTGCCTGCTACACACTGAATCCATTTCAGAGTAGCAATAGTAGTAGCAGTAGGGCTAATATTTTTAATAATTTACTACCTCACTGTAAATACTCCAGCCAGAAGCACACACTGATTGGATGGTTCTAACCAGCGTCTTTCAAACTGCCTTAAAATAAATATTCTTTTTTTTTTTTTTTTTTTTTTTTTTTTTTTACTTCTGCTGACATCATGATAGATGGTGAATATAAAATTTATTTTCACTGGAATGTTTTTTTCTCAGATTTTCTCCACACTTTACTACATATGCCTCATCGGTCTCCCAGTCCCTTCAACCAAGATATTAAGACTTTTATTGTTTCAGCAATTTATTGGTTGAAAGTCTGTATGTGATTAAGTCTACTACTTCAAGTAGAAGTCTGAGATTTGCTTCTGGCAAGGTTTACAGTCTGATTTCTTTCTATGCAGACATACAGCACATATGCACAAAAACTTCATACCTATGTAGCAAAGCTGAAACATTGGATAAACCATGTTGATCATGTTAATACCATGATTTCCAGGGAGGTTTGAGACATTGCACTGTGTGAAAGTCAGAGAAGACTTTGGACTAAGGTAAGAACCATCAGAAATTTAGCACGTAGATTTTTTGCGGTACAATGGAGATCCTCTGAAGCAAGGAGTCAAACACAGGGTGGTTCTGGATTAATGCAACTCGGGCTGTTTTCTTGTCCTCAGCGGGTTAATTGCTGTGATATGAACATGCTGAGTTTGCTAGAACAAAGTCTGACAAGAAACCAGAAGATCACATTGGTTGGAAGCAAACCTTCACATTAATAAAATTAAACATCCACAGTTTTGACCTATCGTACTTACTGTAGTTTTTTACATGCAGTTTTCTACCACACATAATATTAATGAGTATGATTATCCTTTTACTAATATTCCTATTAATTTATCCAACTAATTCTGCTTTCCAGTTTAAGTAACAGTGCGGCATATCTCAGGAGCTAATGGCTTAATTTCCCCCTAAATTTGCTGGGACGATATATGATCACAGAGGATAGACCTTTGCCATTTTGCATTTCAGGAGATGAACTATAGCACCGGCCTCAGACCTAAAAGTCGACATGGCACACAGGATGTTTAATATGCTTTCATTTGAGTAAAATCTCCTGAAAATAAGAACTTTTATGTTTTTGTGACCTTAATTTGAGTCTAAAGGTAGTTTCTCCTTGATGCTAGGAAGGAGTGGTTGAGGCTAGGGGGTTGTAATACACAACAACATTGCTTGATGCCACTGAATCCTACAGACTCCCTTTAAGACTCTGAGATGTAATGAACTAGAGGCTGCTAGTGCGGCTTTACCAAAGGTGAATTTAAGCAAACAGATACCGTACACTGGCAATCAAATGTATTGGTTTATCTTTAATACATGATTTTTTAGTCAAACCTCATTGTTCTCACGTCAACAT
This sequence comes from Sciaenops ocellatus, assembly GCA_033000465.1. NCBI lineage: Eukaryota > Metazoa > Chordata > Actinopteri > Sciaenidae > Sciaenops > Sciaenops ocellatus. The sequence continues at coordinate 2,739,472 of CP136888.1, read as the reverse complement.
CTACATCGCAGCGAACAGACTACAAGTCATAGTCCACACCTCTTACTGGTTTGTGCTGTGCAATAAAGTGGAAAAGTACTGAGGTACGAGAATAGCAACAGATAACGGAAAACAGTTCTCCACTTTTCTAACTCTTCTGCTGAAGCTCAGCATGTTTCCTTTTCAGAAAGGTTTAAATGAAGCAGATAATGTAGCAGGCAGTGTAAAAGCATATTTAATGATACTGCATAGAGATGAAAACTAAAGTGCAGACACTGCAATGATGAAACTCTTCTATTCAAACTTTGTCATTCACAATGGGCTGTCATCTTTTTCTCTAGAGTACGACAGACTTCCTGGACGGCTGTCCTGGAAGTCTGTCGTACTCTAGTCCGTGCCTTCATTTTCTGAATTTGTCTGATGCTGGAATGACATTAATAACATACATGAAACATAAATATAGTGTAATTCACACTCAGACTCTGCATGAAAAAACACAGCAGCCAGTCACATAGTGGGGGTGCCAACACAAAACATCATCATCTGGCAAAAAAGTTCAAACTTCCATCAAAGCAGCGAGCACACGTTCCTGGCAGATAACTTTGCAACGAGACTGCTGTATTTCTGTTTTGTGATCGATGTGACAGAAAATAAAATAGTCGCTACCGTAATAACTTTACATTACAAACTGCTTTTATTGTTTTGGTGAAGACAACTCCCATGATCCCATACTACTTCATAACTTCATCAAACTACATCTTTTGTTATTGTTTTATGTGAAAGAAGCCTTTGTGGCAGAAATGACATAACTAGACAACTCGGCTTCCTGGTTCATATTCCCCACTAACACAGCCCCCTGCATTGTTTTTGGTCAGAGAAGTTAAGCAGAGTCAGTGCTCTCCAACATCTGGATTTGAACCTGGACTTCCTGGGTGAACAAACAGGGAAACTCTTCATATACAATATATAAGAACAAGCTAGGTGTACTCAATAATATGTATATATATATATATATACATATTTTTTTTTTTTTTTTTTTTTTTTTTTTTTTTCTAGAGACTGTTCTCCCAGGAAAAATGACAGCATTGGTCATTTGTTCAATGTTTGTTAGAAGCAAAGGGGGAAGTGACACAGCTTTGTTATTAGTTCTACAAAACCTCACAGGAACAGCCTTTACTTACGAGATTTTGTGCCCTC
>CP136888.1:795796-853296 GCA_033000465.1 Sciaenops ocellatus | reverse complement strand
GAAAGAGCCACAGGTCAGAATCAAACCCTGGGCTGCCACGGCAAGGACTGAGCCTTTGTACATGGGGCAGATGCTCTACCAACTGAGCTAAACGACACCCCGAATCTTTTGGTCTTTGTATTTTTTGTGGATGTCTGCCTTGAACCTTGTTTGTCTGCTTTGTCCTCCAGCCCTGCTACACTCAGCCTGCTTGTATTTGTTCTACAGTCTTCACCCTCCTACCCTGAATATCTTCCCTGGACTTCATCGTCACTCACCACTCACTATCTTTGTCGCATTTTTGCAAATAAACCTAAGCCTATTCCTGCCTGTCTGCCTCGTGGGTTCAGTGTTCCATCTTAAGCGCATGCTTAACAGCTTTAGTCTTGTTATTTTGTGTTATCCTCTCTTTAAAACTTATCTTTCATGCTAATGAGCTAATCCACTGACAATATACGAAAAGGAAGTGAGGTTTAAATACAAATGCTTGATCCAGTTAAGGCACAAAACCTTTAAAGACAATATTTAGATATTGTCCTTGATTCATATTGTTAACACGTTTTTGATTAATCTGTGTGTAGCATGACAAGTGATGCAACATTCTGCTTTTTCTTGCACTTAAAAAGAAAGTAAATGAACTGTGCTACTCCATGAGCTGTAAATGAGGGTAATAAGACCAACAGAGAATACATTCTTCAGACAAGAGGGTTTCAACTGCCTGTTCTCAAATAAAAGGCAAGCAGACTATAAAACACGCAGGGCTCTCTCACTGGGAAAACTTGTGACAATTTATGTCATTCCCCGACTGCTCCGCATCAATTGGCCAGGGGAAATGATAGTGGTCGTTGCAGGTCTAAAGAAGGCCTATGTGGGTCCTGACTGTCAAGGTGGTCCCATTAAGGATCATTGGTTTTATAGTACTCCCTAACAGTCTTCACTCTCTGAATGGCCTAAACTGTTACTTTGATTCAAGACTAACAAAACAGGCAAAACATGTTCAAAGATTCTTCTCAGAAAGTCCCACATTGAAAACAAGAGTTTTGTTTTTCACCTTCTATTCAAAAATGTAAAAAAAAAAAAAAAAGGGTTTTCTCTGAAGCAAATGGGTCTATTATTATTATTGCAACTTTGCTGGGTCCAATAACAAGTTAGAAACACACATGTATGCATATACACAGTGCATACATAGGCACACACACATACACACAGAGAGGTCAGATGAAGCATCCACTGATACAATCCAGCCAATGGCATCTGAGGAATCTTAACAGCCTTTTAACGACCTGGGGAGCCAACAAAGGCATCAAGAAGGCACTGAAAGAGTGTGTGTGTCTCTGTGTGTGTTAAAGTGGATGGCTGTTAGTGAATAAAATAGTAAAGGCAGATGTAAGCTGTGTCACACTACTCATGGTCAAGTCTATTGATCATCATACATTTCAATTACACTAGAGCCTTATCCTGCCCGATCAAAACTGTTTATGGAGGCTTTTTAATATTGAACTTGGTTTTACAGCTGAGGACTGTGAGACCCCAAACAGAAGGAATGTGTCTTCTTCTGTAGCAGACATATGTCATTGGTTCAAAATGAAGTTTAGAAGTATGAGTCTGTTTTTGGAGCTGTGAGCTCTGAACCCAAACAAAACATCATGATTTATTAGACATTACCTGATACTCTGCACCACTTTCCTTAAACTACAAAAATAAGCTTCAACCTGTCTTCATGATCATCGACAGCAACAAAAGCCACAGACTCAGTGAACCAGCTGTTACTGTACATAGTGGTGAGAACAATTCACATATCTGAAACAACATGTTACTGCAATGAATCTTTATGAGAGGTTGGTGTATGATTCAGTTCAGTTTCTGAGTTAATTGACTTGATTTTTCTGAATGTGTACAAGTTGAGTTTTTGAAGTGATTTGTATTGTACATGAAACAAGTGATTAAGAGAAACAACTAAAAACTAGATAAAACACAAGCAGAGAAGAGTGCTGTCAGCATCTCAAGTGGAAGAGAAGTGCAGATGAAAAAGATCATCAGTACTATTTAAAGGTAACGCTCCCTCAAAAATCTTATCCATGGCCATTTATAGTGGCCATTAGCATTGAAGAGCCTGGAAATCTAAAGCTGCGGGGAAGGAAATTCACTGTCAAAGAGCTGAGGCCATTCACTACTCCCTCTTTTACCATCTCCCCCTCTGTCACCTCCTCCTCCTCTTCTCCTGGGCTCAGATCCTTTATGTTGACATCTGTCCACCACATTCCAAATGCATCTCCTCATCCATACCTGTTGGTTTAACACAAAAAGCGGATTCTTCTGTGCATGACAAAAACACATTCTTACGTTCTTACATGCTTGCAGTTGTACGAGTAATATGTTTATTACTTTCATTGTGTGTGTGTGTGTGTGTGTGTGTGTGTGTGTGTGTGTGTGTGTGTGTGTGTGTGTGTGTGAATTTCATTGATCCTTGAGAGGAAATTTGGTAAATTAAAGAGCAACATACTCACTCGGCCTCCATGGTGAACTGGACCATAAACTGCTGCATTATATTTGTAGTGGAAATGCTACACAGTCTTGTTGTAATGTCAAATGTAATAGCTATAATAGCTACCATATAATGTAATATTCTGCTGAAGAGCATATCCATTAAAGATACATTATTGAATGAATATATAAATTATCATTTACTCTTTTAGATTAAAAGATCAATATCAATCTCATATCTGTGCAATCAAGTGTGCAGCAAGAACCAGTAGGCAGTTAGCCTGTGCAATGCAATAGAATATACTCTTATCATCGTTATCCTAAGCTAACTGTCTGTAACTGATTGGCTGCAGTCAGTACACAGACACAGTGGGGTATCAAACCTTTCAAAAAATGCTAAACAAAACTTTTTTAAAAAAAGCACAAAAGAGGATAAGAAACAACAATGACGTTGCTGTATGTTGGTATTTTCTTAACTCCTTAACTAGGTCAATTTTCCTAGAATTTTTAGCTGCATATTGCAGATGTTGAGTCTACTGTTTCCAAGATCAATAATGAACATTCATGCTCAATTTATTGACATACAATATCTATACTAAACATATCTGGAGAACTTAAATAAACCAAGTGGTTAGCACTGTCGCCTCACATCAAGAATGTTCCTGGTTCGAACCTTGGCTGGATGGAGTTTGCATGTTCTCTCTGGGTCCAAAGGCATGCACATAGGTTAATTGCAGTTTAATTGTTATAATTTCTGAGTGAGCAGGATTGGGTGTGAGGTTGATTATTGTGTGAACATTTAGTGACTGCGCTTAACCTTACTGCATTTGTTGAAGTAGCTAAAATAAAGCCACTGTTTGAACTAAGATGTAAAACTTGAAATCTATTTGATTTTAACCTTGACGCCTTTTCAAATGCAAATCACAACATACATCATCAGTCTAATGGATCAGATTGTGAGAATACAATCATCAGTCTTTGGTCAATATATTTTTTAAATCTTCAGTTATTGGTCCCTGTGTTTTTCCCCCGCAGAAAAAAGCTCAACAAATATTATTCAAGTAGAATGTAGGCTACAGCCTCCAGTCAGATTCCACAACTTTAACACTTCATCCTTCAGTTTATACAAGCATTCAAAATCAACACGTTTGGAGATACATGGTTTTCACTGGACAGGAAGGATATGAAAAATTGTAATCTGAAAAGTATAGTAACTGAAACTGTCAGACAAATGTAGTCAAGTACAATATTTGCTTTTGAAATGGTGGAATAGAAGTATAAAATTCATAGAATGGAAATATTCAAGTAAAGTACTACAAGTAGCTCAAAGTTGTACTTATTTATTAGTACTAATTATTTTATTATTTTGGTGACATATTTTACTTTGGTGCCATTTTGTAACATACAGATTTCTGTGCTTTGTTCAATACAGAGGTTGACTTCAACAACAGCAGTCATCAAGCACAACATGATGTTTGCTCTTTGCTCTACAGACTGTATTTGTGTAGCACCTCTCTCAGTACAGTAAAACACAACCAGCTGTAAGCTTGTCCTTTAAAGTATTAAAGAAATCATGGAGGCTCAGATACTGCCCTGGTCATCGCTGTGTGGATGGCTTGGCAGGATCATCTCCTTGTACTCTGGTGCCCTGCAGTCCAAAGACATTCATTTCAGGTTGACTAGAAACCAAAGAAAATGATGCAATACCATAAATGACCACTAGATGACTCTAAAAATCTCCTTACTGTGTGAAGTCAAAAAGTCCTAGCTGTGATCTCACCCTATCTAAATGATTACATTATGTTAAGATAAGATATAAGATATAGACCTAATTATGTACCTGTGTATGATATTACTAAGAGCTGCGTTTCACATTAAGAGCTGTATAGTGAGTGATTTATTTATAATCAGGTTTCTTTTTATTCTTATTTCTCTTTTCAGCACCACACAAACACAATTACATGCAGCATCTTCAGTCATATTATTTATGTCTAGCAACATAGCTCTGTTGACTGTGTTGCACTATTGGAAGCAGCTTTCACAATCAATAAATCGCTGGAAGGAATATTTACCTATCTGAGCTGACACACAGGGGCGAACAACATATCTACCTCCCAATAATAGTCATTTGCAGAACATCTGCTACATCCAGTCTGCAGTGTTTCATTGACTCTTGCTTTATCTGCAGCTCCAGCATGAAGTCCACAGACTCTAAACTATACGAAGAATGGATGGATGGGTTGCCAAGAAATCCTACAGGTTGATATCACCAAACCAAATCTATTCTAGTGTGATGGAGTGAAAGAGTGAGAGATGGAGAGACTCAGCAAGTGAGCTTAATTATTGTTGCTACAGTTATGTTTTGACTTCTTTGAAGTTTAAGTTAAGCTTAAGCTCATGTTAGGCCTGTGTGTCTTATTTCTGCCAACATCACACAAGAGTAGAAACATACTGAATAAATGTCAGCTGTATTTTTGTGAGATCTGATCTAAGTAAGTAAATATCTCTTTTAGTGATGTATAATAAACATGTTCTTTAATTTCCTTCTTTATGGGGGCATGCAAGGCATGTAAATATGTCAAAAAGAAAAACATGACAGATTGGATGTGGACAAACCAGGTTCCTATTGGTTATTTACTTGTTACTCCAGACTGTCTTCCATTGGCAATTCCTCCAGTCCTTGCTGACTTCTTGAACCATTTCTCACCAATAAGGACGCATAATCCATGCCACAGAACCCGCCTGCACATGAGGAGGACCAGCAGCACCACCACAAGAGTCCCCGAGAACATGATCCGAACTGCAACATATACAACAAACATATATACAGCAAATAAAACCTAATATTCATTCAGTCACAGTTTGCCACAAACATTTTGTATGGTTGGTAAATGTTAAAATGTTTGCACAACTGCCCCAGGCCTGAAAACTTCTTCCAGGTCCAAATGGCCTGTGGAACAAACAGACAGCCTCGCTAACAAAGTGAGCTAACATTAGCTAACAGCAGCTCCAGTTCACAGCAGTTTCCTTCACTGTCCATTGTGCCTACCTGTCATGTCCCTTGTCTTTTAAACTGTACTTATTTCTATACCTGTTTGTACAATTGAGAGCACAGTGAACCAGACTCAAATTCGTGTGTGTACACACACCTGGCCAATAAAGCGATTCTGATTCTGATTCTGAAATTCTAAATCACAGAGAGTTGAGGCGGAGCAGCCAGAGGACATCAGAGGGAAAACCAGAAAACATTTTCTCCATAAAATATGATCCAGTTTCACCAAAATCAGTCAAATAGTTGGTGGTGTGTGACTTAGTGCCATAAAGCATTACATACTTGCAGAAACAGGCATATGGATGACAGAGACGCCATTATCCTGATTATAAGTCAGTGTAGCATTAACATGATTTAAAATCTGTTTATGGTAGAACATTACACCATGTTGCTTTCAGAAAATATATTATGACCCAAGGATGTGTAGCAATCTTCTTTACCAACTACCTCTGTCACTTTTCATGTAGAATACTATGAGATTAGGACATTTGTACAGTTCATTGCATTTAGCTCCTCTCTGTATCAGAATGTATTATAATTTTAAGTGTGGCTATTTCAGACATGTACACTTTAGCCTTCAGACATGAGTGTAAAACATTGTATGGTACTACACAGTATATTAATGCTCTTGTTGCTGAATGGAAGCAAATCCTTGCAGCCAGGTTCCAAAATCGTGTGGAGAGCCTTTCCTTTATGAGCAGAGGCTGTGTGTGTGTGTGTGTGCCTGTGTGTGTGTGCCTGTGTGTCCTCTTCAGTTTGATAACAATGATAGCTCTGTGGAGGGCCGCTCCACTACAACCCTTGATAGAGAGATACAGAGAGAGAGGGAGCAGGATAGAGAGAGCATGGAAAAAAAGGAGGCCTGATTTGTGGAGTGTGCCTCACACCCTCCTGTGGGTGCCCCCCCCCCCCCCTCTCCTCTCATTCCTTTCTTCTCAGCCACTCTGATGTAATCCAAAGGCCTCTGCAGGAGCAGCTGCACAGCGAACCAGCCTTCCCTCCTTCCCTCTCCCTTTCTCTAAATCTCTTTCTCTCTTTTCTTTGCACTTCCAGAGGCATGCAAGGCGAGGCGAGGCAAGGGAGAGGAGGGCGCTCAGACACAATTGGGGTCTTTTTCTGCCCTGAAAAAAGGGGGCTATCGCCTCACATCTCCTTCTGTCGCCCCTCTACTGTACTATACTGCAGGCGGGTGGGTGGGTGCAATGGCACTGTGTCTTGGTGTCTTGGTGTTCTGAAAGGGCAGCATAAAGAGACAACTTCACATAAACACCAGAGCCAGACAGCAAATTTAGCTGCAGACAAGCAGTGGCAACAACAATGTGAGCAAGGATGCAGTAATACGGAGTTTACACACTACCTACAAACGACATTTTGAGTTGAACTTGAACATATCGGGCATCAGTCAAACCCCAAACTTCAGCCAGTACACCAAAATGTTAATACACTGAACAGCTATGTTATTGAGCAAGGTGGTAGATATACATACCGCAACATATAATAATATAATAATATAGTATTAAAATTGTTAATATTCTTTTTATATTCTGATGTTTAGGGTTTATCCCTATTCTCTGTTCTGTTTCAAACTAAAGCTCTGCTAGCAGCCCCTACAGGCTGCACTTCTCATTACCAAGGACCAACAGTGAAGTTATTCTTAGTGTCAAGTTGAAAATGTTAAGTTTCTCCTGACGGTGGTGCTACAGGAAAGGTTGTTGTGGTTTTCTGTTCCATGTTGGTTTATGTACGTGGGGCCATTGTATGCAGATAATCCTTCATAGTTCATACTCTGTGTGCAGTGTTAACTTTTCCTCATGAGGTTGGTGATTATTCTTATTGAGTGTAGAAAATAGATCAGGTTCAAACGGAAATTGATGTGCTCAGTAAAGACAATTTTATCATTACATTTTGTTATTCACTGGTCATTAAGTTGACTGCACCAGATGGTTTGTTACACAGAACCATCTGGGAAGTCATTGTTGGAAACTGTTTAGAAAAGGACAGGAACTTTCAAAAAGAAATCCAGGCCAGGTGATCCTAGCAGGGCAGGCCCTAGGCTTTTAGTGACCCTAAGCAAGATTTTTATTTGTGGCCCCAAAAAACTGCAGTCAACAAATTGCACATACCAGTAATGACTGAATGGATGCACACATGCACACAACGGAGATGGACAAATCAACCAACCATCCATTATCTGTAACCACTTATCCTTATCAGGGTCACGGTGGGGCTGGAGTCTATCCAAGCTGACTTTAGGCAAGAAGCGGGGTACACCCTGAACAAGTCACCAGATCATCACAGGGCACACAGAGACAAACAACCATTCACACTCACATTCACACCTACGGACAATTTACAGTCATCAGTTAACCTGTAAAGGTTCATGTCTTTGGACTGTAGGAGGAAGACGGAGTACCTGGAGAGAACCCACACAGACATGGAGAACATGCAAACTCCACACAGAAAGGCCCCAGCTGAGGTTCAAACCAGGAACCTTCATGCAGCAGTGCTAACCACTGCCACCACCAAAAGTAAATGAAGGAGAAAAATCAATGGTTCACAGACTGTGAATCCTGCAGGATCATTTTGTTCAGAAAACAAAGAAACTAGATATTAGTAAACTGCCAAGTCAGCATAAAATGGAGGAGAGGGGAAAGAGTTCTTAGCTGAACTTGAGCTGTTTGGATTCATCATCACATTTATCATGTCAGAGGTGCTGTATTACACCCAAGATGGCGCCTCGAATGGTTGCCTTGGTACTGTGCTCTCTGCGTCAGTGTGGAGAAGCCTGCAGGACATCACCATCTACAGGAGACCATCCCCCAACACTGTGGAGAACCATCAACTGGCTGTCGACCTGAATGTGTTGGGGTGTCCCCCTACACCCCCTGCCATTCTATCACCCCTCCCCTCTGACCCCCCACCGGCACTCAGGATCTGTAGAGAAAATGTGTGTCAGATTTTCCACAGACAAAAGATCAGGAAGGCACCTGGGCCAGACGGTGTGTCACCCACCTCCCTGAAGGTTTGTGCTGATCAGCTGGCCCCCATCTTCACCCAGATCTTCAACAGATCCCTGGAGCTGTGTGAAGTCCCCTCATGCTTCAAACGCTCCACAATAATCCCAGTCCCCAAGAAATTCACCATCACAGGACTGAATGACTACAGGCCTGTTGCCCTCACATCTGTAGTCACGAAGTCCTTTGAGAGACTGGTGTGGTCGCACTTGAAGGACATCACAGACCCCCTGCTGGATCCCCTGCAGTTTGCCTACCGGGCAAACAGGTCAGTGGATGATGCGATCAACATGGGACTGCACTACATCCTGCAACAGTTTGACACTGCAGGGACATACGCCAGGATCCTGTTTGTGGACTTCAGTTCAGCGTTCAACACCATTGTTCCAGACATCCTCCACACCAAGCTCACCCAGCTCACTGTGCCCACTTCCACCTGTCAGTGGATTACAAACTTCCTGACTGACAGGAAGTAGCAGGTGAGGCTGGGGAACATCACATCCAGCACATAGACTATCAGCACTAGTGCCCCCCAGGGGTGTGTGCTCTCCCCACTGCTCTTCTCCCTTTACACAAATGACTGCACCTCAAGAGACCAGTCTGTTAAACTGACACGGCAGTCATCAGTCTCATCCAGGACGGTGACCAGGCTGCATACAGACAGGAGGTTGAATTGCTGGTCCTCTGGAGATGAACAAGCTCAAAACTGTGGAGATGACAGTGGACTTCAGGAGGATCTTAATAATAACATGCTTTAGCAGGGGTTCAGACAGGATCAGGCGCCGTGGCAAAAATGGAGGTCTTTCAATTCATTTCAGTGGGGGTCGTCCGTTTCTGCACCGGCAGTCCGCAACGCAGGGGTTGCCGCAAAAAACTGCACCAGCGTGTGGGATAGAAGTTGAGCCAGATCCAACTTTGGGAAAAACGGAGCCCCACATCACGCTCCGCAAGCCAATCAGACACTCAGATCGGTCAAACCTCCACAGACAGCCTGAAATGTCTCTGAAGCAGAGACTATCCGGGTGGATTCATGGACTAAACTCTGATAATCTACCTGTGTGTGTGTTCTCAATTTGTTTATTTCATGTACCAGCTTCTAAATCTGAGTCTGACTCACAATTTACACCGCAAAATAATGACATGAAGAAGTTTAATTTGATTTGTGTCCGATGATTAGAGAGAGAGAGAGAGAGAGAGAGAGAGAGAGAGACAGACATAGAGTAACAATAACAGTGAGCGAGCGCCGGCCTCGATAAAGCTGTTAATCAGAGAAATAAAAAGTTATTTCCTGATTGTTTCACAGCGGTTACATTCAGCACGTATAGACATGCCCACAGCAACCCACTCCCTTTTGGGGCTTCCCTTTTATTTGGTGTAAGATTTCAGCATTGAAGGACGATCAGTCTACATTCATGATTTTAGTAATAATCATTCTAACTCGTTTCACACATGTAGCAACAACAGGAGACTCTCCGTGTCAGACGAGCTCTCACATGTTGACAAAACTTTACAGAGTCTCAAAATGACAACACAGCTCTGTGACAGAGGCAAAATCTAATTTACAGACAGGACATAGACAGCAGAGAGACAGACAAGCTGCATGCAGCAATCAGGAGGAAAGAGACAAATCTGAATCTGTGAATGGACGTGTGGTGTGAGAGCATGTGAAAAGGGCAAACTGCGAGTTGGCAGCTCCTCAGTGAGCCTGACCTTGAGTTGAGATGATTTTGTCACACATTACAGGGGACTTTGAGTTTCTGAGCTGCAACTTGAAACTGGGATGGTATTCTGGAAAGAACTAGCCTGCTTTGTTTGTTCTGTTTTGACCACTTACTCAACATTGTCACCCATGCTGACACTAATAACATAACATAATGAGTGGTAAACCCTTCTGGTGATACATTGATAAAACTAGTGTTAACAGCCATTAACACTGGCAGGCTCAGTTGGTTTTGTCTGTGAATAGGAGTTAAATAGCAAACTCAGCAAACTCAATAGTAAATGTGCAACGAAAAGGCTAGATTAAGAAAAAATACTAAAAAGAAAACTGATGTTTTTGAAATATTCCGTATTCAATATATCAATAATACAACTATATGTAAGTATTACAGGAAACAAGATGAATTATTTCTTTCAGTGCCTTCAACATTTTCAACATGAAACGTTATTACTAATTCATTATTATGATAAGAAATACTTTTTGAAAGTATGTAGATTGTAAAAAAAAGAAAGAAAAGTAAATACATGTACCTCACCTTCTAAGAGCAGGTTAGAAAGAAATGACAGCAGTGGATTGTGTGTTGTATGACAAAGCATTGACTTTCCAGTTCAAACGTAGCTTTAACCACTGGGGGAGGGAAACCACGTCCTTGGTTTGACTTCTCTGATAAACTATATGTCAATAGTCTGCTGATACTAGACTAGACTTTAAAGGTACTTGAAATTTGTCACTGGAAGGGCAGTCAAACAGTTTGGCTTAAACAAAGTGATTTATATCATCGCTAGTGATTTAAACAAATGTCACATTACAAAGCATTTACAGTGTATTCTGTCTGCTTTGCTTGGAATACTTAAAAAAAAGGTAATGGTAAATGGACCATACTGTACCGCAAATTTAAATAATTCATCATTATAATAATCATAATTATGATTGTTAACCATGTGCCTGTCTGAACACAGGGAGATGCCATCTCCAGGGGCCGAAGTGCACGTCATCTTCCCCTTCACTTTCTTCAGCAGTGGAATAACACACATGAGCGTTGGCTTTTGAGACACAGTGGCCTTTATAACCTAACTCCTCCCGCTAACCTGCAGCCCCACTCACACTAGGGCTGGGCAGTATGACCTTAAATTCATATCACGGTATAAATTGAATCCCTTCACGGTAACGGTATATATCGCGGTATACATTTAAGTGTTTCTGAATGGGTTTTGTAGTCCCTTAGCAAAGCTAAGTTGATTTTAAACAACAACAACAAAAAAAAGCAAAGATATAATGTAACTTTTAGAGCATTTATTGTGCAGGTACAAAATTCTTCAATAATACAAAAATAAAGTGGATATTGTAAAGGTTTTCTATAAGGCAAATGGCTTGCTCTTTCTGTCACACGGAATAGTCTTTGAAAAAGCTTACGCAATGGAGGTTTACTGTTTGGTAGTGGGCGAAGCTTTTTTGTTTCCCCCCGTGTTGGGGGACTGAGCAGGTGTTTGAGCTGAACGCAGCCTCTGGCTCTCTGCATACTCGAGCACATGCTTCGACTTGAGGTGGTAAAACAAATTGATTGTATTACCTTTGTTGGCGGAAACCGTTACTCCACACATCTTGCAAAAAACTTTTTTTCCCTCCACATCCGACTTTTTAAAGCCAAACCACGTCCAAATCACAAATGTGGCACCGTTTCTCCGCTGTCTCTGTGCTGGCAGCCATTTTCACTCTGAGGCAGGTCACAGGTGCAATGACGTCATCGACGATAGGACGGTAGAGCGCAAATCTCTACCGTGGGCCAAATTTTTACCGTCTACCGCATATACCGCGTATACCACGCAGCCCTAACTCACACCTTACGCAGGCACACAGCTGTATTCACAAAGGGAATTACGCTCCTGTTACAACATGATGATAATTGGGCCATTTTGGCGCCCCCTCCAGCACTTGGTGCCCTATGCACAGCGCATAACATGCATTATAATAGCGACGGCACTGTTGACATGCAGTCAAAAGTAGCCAGGGATCGAGCCAATCAATTAATCTGATTAGTGAACAACCCACTCTACCTCATGAGCCAGCCTCCTTATGAACCTACGACAGCAGTCTCATCTGAATTCAGTGTACCATTAATGTGTCACACCTACCTGCATTAGCTCAAACACAGGACTAACAACAACTTACAACAATAAATTTGTTGTTTAATTTCATGTGTTTTTATTCAGAGCAAAAAAAAAAAAAAAGGAAGCCCGAAGAACATACAGCTACGCCACTAGATGGCAGTATAGCACAGAACAAACACCCACTGTCAGAATTACACTAGAATAACTCTCCCAGTTAAAGGTGCAATACATAAGATATTTACTGTATTAATCGAAAAATTATTATGATGTGTCATCACAGATTAAGGAAACATGCTCTACTGAAATACAAGTTTCTTGATAAATGACTTCAGTCATTTGAAATTGTCCTTGATGAACTGTGCCGTCTGTTTTGTTCTGTGTGTTTTAATCCGGCTTGATAACTACACGGCTCATGCCGAAGCTCCGGGTTGCCAGGGATGAAACGTACTACTAAATATATTTTTGAAAATATATTTTGAGATTATTTAAAAGTTTAGAGCAGTGTTGCCAACTTAGCCACATTGTCGCTATATTTAGCAACTTTTCAGACCCCTCTAGCAACTTTTTTTTTTTTTTTTTAAAGCGGCTAGCAACAAATCTAGCTACTTTTTCTGGTGTTATTGGAGACGTTTGGAGACTGACGTGAAAGCACGTATCCTCCGTCTTCTCAGCGTGCAGCGGGTTCTGCCGTGGGCCCCTCCTCCGTCCCAAAGCACTCACAGGCAGCCCAGTCCAGGGCTATAGAGTAAAACGACGACACTTCCGGGTTATGGGGACACCAAACAAGGGAAGGAGCTCCGTTGATCTCAATTGCTCGTCAAGAACAATTACTAGTAAGTTGATGAAATAACAGCATTTTAAACATTTTTTACATTTTTAAGCATTAGCTATCAGAGGTATACTCTTAGACATTGTTATTTTTACATTTGGTTTGCATGAAATGTCGATGTTGATGTTAAAAATGTCATGGATTTAGGGACCTAACTGAAAGCTTGGTAACGGAGGCTAACGTGAGGTAATTAACGTGATAATTTCACTAAAGTCCGTTAACCTTTTGTTGTCAGGTGACATTATGTAAAGTTGTTTTGATTGTTAGGTTTTAGGTTTTAAAACATTACCAAAATACTACCACTACTGCTTGTTATGGAATTTAGGTTACACAAGGTCACGTGTGGGCCTTGAGGTCCTCAGCAGTATTAATTGTTTGGCTTTGATTGGGAACAGGAGGTGCCAGTCTATCTCAACACTGTGGTGGCCAGGGTCGAAGAAACCTATTGCTGCCTTCTTAGACATAATAGATAGCTGGCTGTTGACGTTCCAATCTGCGTAAACAGACAACAGTGTCTCCAGACTAGAATATGTTGACAATAACACCTCCGTGGGCCAAGACGTCCTCTTTGGCTAATTCTGGGCGTATAGTATTTGCGGTGTTATCTTGGGGTTTAAAGTCTATCCACCAGGATGAGTTGGGGCAGAATGTGAGACCGACTCAGGCACTTCTGATGTACTTTGAGAGTGTCTCTAATTCTCCTTGGCCAAGTGTCAATAAATATTACAGCATAAGACATCAGAGGCTCCTGAACACTTTCTTCCCTCCTGACCTCACCATTGACCTTTGACTTCAGCAATTTCTCCACAACAATTGGCGTCACGAACAGGATTTCAACAGAACAAAGACGTGGTAAGTGCAAAAGTTTCATTACTATGCCTTACCATGTCTGAGTTTGACGAAATCATAAAAAAAACTATGTGCTTATTTAATTTGCTTGGAATATAAAATCATCTAAGACCCAACCGGGGGGTCAGGAAGTTCATTGTCTTGGGGACAATGTCCTGGCTGAAACCTCTGGGAGCGTTGCTCGGAACATATGTGTCACACAAACCTCCCAGTTAAATGTTCAATTGACATATTGATTTAAAGCGAGAAATCAAGAAAGCTGACAATGGTGTAAAAAACTTTATAAATATCGGGGCTGTAACAAAGAAATATTGATTACAGAACAGAGTGTGTGGTTCTGAAGGGGTAGCGGGTTGGGTTTGAGACCCCTGCGTTGCCACTACGTGGCTATTTTGGTTTCCGGGGCAGTTTCGGGCTGCACTCGGCACAGAGAGACCCACCTGAGAATTAAACTGTAGAAAAGACATTTTCGGGGGAGTTTAAAGGTACTCCTTCGTTTGAATCAAGATCGGGGATCATCTGCTCTGTGTCCTGTGGGAAACGTTGATGCTAATTGTGTATACACTGGAGGCGAAAAAGAACTGAGTTTTCGTCCTTTTACCTCAGACCACCACTGCTGTAGTTAGAAAGGTGTGGAGACAGACCTTTGATGCTGCTGTACTATGGATTGAAATCTGTTTGTTTGTATGTGTAAAGTCTTATTGCGCAAGCGAAAATGGGTAACAATCCGTCCACAACAGTAGACAAATGTGAATCTGAAAACAAGCAAACTGACTCAACAAAAGCTAAGTCAAAGACAAAACATCTTTCTGTAAAAGATCAAAAAAACAATGTGAAATTAGAAGGCCAACCTGTCATTGATAAGCAGTATGCTAAAACAAACACACACACACATCTGACCAGACATCACAATTTAAGGCGATGTTTTCTCCACAAATACTGGCTGGAATCGTCGGTAGACTGAAAGGATGGGATTTCGTGTTTCCGTTCACTTCTCTTTTGTGTGAATGGATGAATGGCATGTGGCCGTATGAGGGAACATTTGAGAACGAAAAGCTGCAAATGGCTGAGATAAATGTTAACCCTAATGTTGGAAATCCATCCTGGGATTCCAGATACATCCAAGAATGTATGCAAATGTGGTTGACTGTGGCCTGTAAAAAGATGTGGTGTGAGAGTGAGTGACCAAAGCTGCGAGCTTGATTAAAATGACTAATTATAAAGGTAACTGATCTGAGTGCCAAATGTGTCACTGCCTGTCGGGCCTGTACTGGAAGATAGTTGCAAACTAGAGCTTTAGAAATGACTAAGATAAAACAAAAGTACACAGCAAATTCAGAAGAGTTAAATTTTTGGTGTTAGTGAAATTTGAGCAAGAGTAGAGTTTATTATACTGTCAAATCCATTATACTTTAAAAGTGTTGATGATTTGGAGAAATGTGCAAAAACTACGATGTATGGCTGGGCCAAACGCCAAGCTAAGATTCCCTCTCCCCACAATCTACTTAACATATTAGCTAAGGTCGATATAACACTGCTAAAAAAAAAAACTGAGTCAGATTTAGAAGGAGAAGAAGCCAGACCCAGAGAGGTGGAGCCTTTACACAGACCTTAGTGACGAGGAAGTGCAGATAGTAAAGCCAAAAACAAAACAAACCTCTGCTCTCCCTCTTCAAGGATTATACCATTGAGTTTAGCTTTCTACTGCAAGGAAGAAAAACTGTTTGAAGTATTTTGAATAAATATTGTAACAACCATCACATACTATTTTTGGTGTAGTACAATCTTCATCAAACTTGATTAACACATGTTTCAACTTGATTAATACATTTCACACACTTTAAGTCAACTCAGAATAAACTTCAACTCCAATCATGGTGCTCATTACAAATTGATCATGTTAAACCATACCCTAATGGTGCAGTTTGTGCTCAAATTATAATAGTAATAACCATATTAGTGTAGTCTTAACTCCCTTATTACTGTTTTTCACTTAATTCAAACAATATATGTCAAGAGAAAAATATAACTTGTGCACTTTGTTTATGCTACTACATAAATGCCTAAATTTGATATTACACTCCGATTAGGCAGATCAGAAACACAGAGGCACATAGGAAAACAACTTTACCCCTGCCTCTGAAGTGTCACAAACATCTTCAATAAATGCTCTTAAAAATAATGATTAACAACACAGCAGTTTGAAAACCATCTGACTTCTGAATTCATGGAAGAATACCAGAAAAACAGCTGATCCAGTACACAAACAAAACTGAGTGGCTCTTGTGTTAAGATGAGTTTGTTTTCCCTGAGCAGCTGAGGGTGGGCAATGGCCCCACCTGAAACTTTGATTTATTGGTTAAATGTTGAAGTAAAAATGCAATAAACAAATGTGTACAAAACATACTGACTTCTCAAAAGTAGTTTGCTGCATCCAGGAAGCAAAAGAGTCTGCGTCTGAATTCATACAGAGATTCACACAAAAGTGGGATATTAATGCTGGAATAAAACAAGATGAAAATGATTTTTCGCTGTGGAAATTTTCTGCAGAATCTAAAATCAAATGTAGCAGCTGCTTATAAACTGTCAGTCAGTGACCAACACACACAAGACTGGAAGGCAACTATGAACAAAGTAATGGCTTTGCACAGAAACAAGGTTTTCGTTCTTAATAAACCTGCCTCCAGCCCAAAACAGATGATGCAGTATGCGCCACAGGAAGGTGGTCAACACAATGACAGAAACAAAGGCAGACCAAAACATGGTAATTACTGTATCAATAGGAATGGTCGTTGTCGGAACAGACCCAATAACCAAAGCCAGGAATGAATAGCTATGTCTCTTTCTGCTCTTCCAGCCCACCTCCACTAGCTGCTGTCATGCAGCCCACATATTAGGACCAAGCATAGGGAAGACATGGAGGGGTGGGACCAGGGCAGCCATTTCATATTGAAGCTGCAACTATTCAACTTTCTAATAATCCCACCGAAGATCCAGTAACGCATGTTCAAGTTAACAAAAGTACGGTTGAAATTTTGGTAGATAGTGGAGAAATATCACTACTGTAAAAACTACAGAGCATGTATGCACACCTACATCCAATTTTATTACCGCTTGAGGCGTTTCCAGCATTCCCATAGAAGAACCATCACAGAAAACTTATTTATTTATTAAAAAAAGAAATTTAAAAAATAAACTTTTGAAGGCTCTGATTTGATGCATTCTTTTCTGATACCTGATTAAACCTGATATCTGGTCCTTGTCCCACTAATGGGAACCTTGTCCCTTTCTGTGTTTTTATTTTTATTCTATTGTATTTTTATTGTATTCAAATATACCGGACTGCTATGATGACCTAATTTCCCTTCATGGATTAATAAAGTCATCTATCTACCCTAATTTCCCTTCATGGATTAATAAAGTCATCTATCTACCTATCTATAAAATAATAATAATTTTAAAAAAAAAAAAGAAGCTTTTCAGTCTAACCACTGTAGACTGTTTGTACTGTTGGATATGTCCAGGTTTCAATTTGCTTTCCAGTTTAACTTTCAAACATTCAGAAAATTAAACTAAAACTAAAACTTCCCCAGCATGTGCGACAGTGAGGCATCTCCTAAATTTTCATTGAACTGCAGCATTTAACCCTTCTGAGCAGTATACACATTTGACTGCTGAGTTTTTAGTTACATAAGAGGGGTTGGAGTGTGAACAATGTTTGTTTGCTGGTTCACCAGAGATGTGCCATACCAGTCCAGATATCCAACACTCAGCAGGGATTGTTTAATGCTAAAGATTCATATCCACACATCACTGTGGCCGTTACTCGTGGCTGTGAGCTGTAACACCTCGGACATGGTGGCTCAGTGCCAGGCCTTGAGAGAAGCTGCACTAGCTTCTCAACACTAAACGGTAACACACTTAGGTGAGGAACTGTACATGTTATCTTTAAGTGAACACATTAAGTTATCACCGTCTACATTTGCCGCCTCTTTCCACACAGTATGGACCTCCTTCTGAGCTGTCTGAGGTTCCATCCATTTTGTGAGCTAAACATAAATTTCATGTGCGTTTTTGTAAATTTGGCTCCGTCACATAAAGTCACACTCAAGCCTAACGCCTAATTTACACAGGGGACGTAACGGCCGCGTAACGGCTGCGCCGCAGTCACCGGAGCTGATCGCTGCCACTCTAGTCAATGAGACCATTCCCACCGGGCGCGCCGCGTAACGTCTCAGCAGCGTCCCAGCAGCGGCTCTCCGCTCTGCAGCGCTAGCATTCCATAGCACTTCTATTTTTGACGGAGCTGTTGCTGAATCGCGTCAAGCTCAACAGAGCAGATTGCACCAGACAGGAAATCCGACACTGAATCAGAGTAATACACTTCCGCCCCCTTTCAAAATAAAACACAATACACCGTTCATGTAGCCTATCACAACGTCACATCAACATTACGCCATGACCGGTGGCACCAGGTCAGCAGTCAATCGATCAAAGGGTCTCAACATGGACGACGACAGAGTAATTGTTGAAGCGGAACAACACACAATAATTTATGACACAACAGATCCTTTTTATAATCTCTTCCACGTCAGAGAAGCAAAGTAAGCTGTTTGTTGTTGTTGTTTCCACAGTTTACCACGGGATCTCGCGGTTTCGCGTTTATCGGGATTATTGCGTGATCTTGTGATCTCGCGTGAATACGGCTGGCTCGCAAGGGAGCGCTACGCTGCCGTTATGCACCCGGTGGGGATTGATGCCGGGCAGAGGACGGAGCCGTTCCGTGGCGCTTACGTGTAAATTAGGCGTAATGCTAAGCTACCAATGATTAAACAATACAATTTGCTTCACAAAGCTATTGCAGGAATTGACAGTGTCATTCAATCTCTATTGGATCAAAATGTGTTTGTTCAAACCACCAACCCATGTAACACTCCCATTTTTACCAATTTCCAAAGCAAATCGCCCTGATGAATGGTGGTTCAAGCAAAACCTGTAAGCAATTAATAATATTATGGTGCCTGCAGCTCCAAATTATGCCTGACACCAATTCGATTTTAGCTTTTTTACCTTCTAACTCCACATACTACACAGTCATTGATTGAAGTTCTGCATTTTTCTTGATACCATTGCATCCAGATAGCCAGTATCTGTGCATATGCATTCAAAGGTAAACAGTACACTTGGCAACGTTAGTCGCGGGTTGTGTCGAGAGTCCCACAGTGTATGCAGCGGTGGTAAAAAGAGACCAGCATGGGCTCCACCTGTCAGGGGGCTCCACTCTCTTGCAGTACGCAGATGACCTCCTAGTAGCTTCTCCATTAAAAGAAGCTAGCCTCAAAGACTCTATATTGCTGCTACAGAGACTGACCGAGTGTGGTCACAGAGCGCCGCTGGCTAAGTTGCAATTCTGTCGACCTGAGGTGACATATTTGGGTCATGTTTTAAGGATGGACAGCGCCTTTTGTCACTGGAGAGTGAAACTGCTGGTTAACATGCCTACCCCCACAACCAAGAAACAGATGCTGTCTTTTCTGGGGATGGCTAATTACTGCAGACACTGGATTTTTGAATATGCAACTATGGACTCTGTTTTGTGAGCCGCCATACTGAAATCAGCTCCATCAGTGGTACAATGGACTGAGGAAATGCACAAAGCCTTTCAAGATCTGAAACATGCCAGACTATCATCAGCCGTTCCATCTACATGTGCATGAGAGAGATGGCTTCGCCACTGGCATTCTGGTACAGAAATATCGTTCTCATTACCGTCCAGTTGTGTACTACTCCTCTCGACTGACCCCTGTGGTTATTGGTATGCCAAGTTGTCTAAGAGCAGTGGCCGTTGTTGCCATTTTAATTGATAAATCTTCCCCCATTGTACTGGCTCATGACTGTGTTGTACACATTCCACATGCAGTATTACACATTTTGAACATCTGCAACTCAAAACAAGACGGCAGCACGTTGTTCAGGTTAAGAGGCAATAATTCTTTCCAGTCCCAACATAGCTATAAAGCACTCACCTCCATTGGTTGACACTGATGATGAGCATGATTGCATCGTCACTATCGACATGTGCACATCCCTAAGGCCAGATCTACTGCAAGCCAACCAAAATTCCGATATGGTTCTTAATACTGATGGTTCAGCTATAGCAGACTATATGACAACATACACCTGGCTGGTTATGCAGTAGTAAATTAAAAACATGTTTTAAATAAATTGGGAAGTTGTAGAAACAGACTGAATTTTTTCAGAGCTGTAGCCAAGTCATATTCCCCAATTGCAACTTATGAAACATGTTACAGGTTACGTTACCTGACTCCTGCTAAACATTATAATAATAATAAGATAAGATTTCAGCTCCACTCTACTCATAACCATGTTTTCTAATAACTAATAAAGTTTAAATAACTGACCAACAGTGTTTTACAGGAGGATCCTTTAAACAGCTGTTCTATTGCTAGGTTTTGTCTTTTCAATGTAATTTTCAATCTCTGAAATCAAACTGATACTTTTTGCCAAGTTTGTTTCAAGTTTTAATCTTTCAAATATTAACCATCTACAAAACTTTTCAGTACGTTATTTTTCTACTCCTTCTTATCATTATCATTATCAATAATTATTATTATTGATATTGTTTTAAGTGAGCCTCTTATCATTTAACAGAAAAATACAGCACCAGGACTAAATAACAATAAGAGCTAATAGAGTTAGTAGAGAGTGAATAATCAAAAGGAAGCTCTGAGGCTTTAGATTTGTCACATACACTTATTTTATAAGATTTCAGCATTGAGGTACAATCACGCTACATTCATGATTTTGTACAGTCAAAAACAAACTAACAAACAAAAAGGTATTGATTATCATTACAACTAACTATAGTAACACGGTGCTAGAGGGGAGGGAGAGACGCTAAATAAAGCTGTTTACACAGGTTAGGCTACTTCAGACTATAGTTGTTATTTCACACATGTAGCACACGACAGGAGAGACTCGATGCCAGATGAGTTCTCACATGTTAAACTTTACAGACCAAGGCTCAAAATGAAAACACAGCTTGGTGACGCAGTAAAAAAACTTAGTTGATAATGTCGCAGCACTACGAGTCCATGCTAGCTAAGCAGCTAAACTTTAGTACAGATGCTCCATGTTTTGATCCCACGCCGGGTGGGTCATTATACTGCCGTTGGTCATGCGGACGCACATTGTAAATAGTACTATTGACTGTAGAGTGTGACAATCTGTCAATAAAAAAATCAGCTAGCAGCCAACACTTTTTCTCTTCGGATCTGCATTGATCTTGATGGGTCTGCCCGAGGTTTCTGCCTGTTAAAAGGAAGGTTTTCCACACCACTATCGCCAAGTGCTTGCTCATAGTTGAAGTGTTGGGTCTCTGTAAATAATATTATAAAGAGTACGGTCTAGACCTGCTCTGCATGAAAAGTGTCATGAGATAACTTTTGTTATAATATGGCGTTATATAAAGAAAATTGAATTGAATTGAATCTCACAAGTGGGCTCAGTGAACTCTGAAAGAAGGAAATCTGTTGTAACAACTGAGAACTTTAATCCATGTATTTTGTGCCATGTAGTTTGCCCACGAGCTCTCCTACAGGTGCTGGCACGTGTTGCACACGGACCAACACATGTCGGAAGAGGGGTGATAAATGATATTTGTTCAAAGTGGTTTGCGTATTACACTAGTTTCACAAATATTTGAAGATAGTTGTATGACGTGCCAACAGACCAGATAGAAGAAGAGCACAGTGGAGCATGACCATCTGGGACCTCTGTCAGGTTCTTTTTGTACATTTGCAAATAGACTTTATACATATGCAAAGTTGTCAAGGCTAAAAATATTTGTTAGTCATAACTGATCGATTCTCAAAGTGAGTCGAGGGTTTCGTGACAAGAAAAGAAGACACTAGCACAGTTCTTAAGTGTCTGCTAAAAGAGGTGATCCCCAGGTTTGGGGTGCCACAGAATGTTGTATAAAAGAATCATGCAGGATCTGTCAGAAATTTTAGGGTCCAAGTTGCAGTTGCATGATATGTATCACCCACAAAGTTCTGGACAAGTTAAAAGAATGAACGCAACTATCAAAGAACGGTTGACCAAAACAGTACTAACAACAGGTCTGAAATGGCCTGATACACTGCCTAATGTACTGTACTCCATCCAAAGCACACCAAGTGCAACAACAGGACTGAGTCCTCATGAGGTGTTAATGGGGAGACTAATGTCCACAAGGACAAGTCAACCTCTGACACCACACAAAACTTCTCTGCTTTGGACAGATGAGTTTATTACTGAAAATGTAAAAAAGAGTAACTGACATTTTGAATTTTATCATTACAGGTGTCTGAACGGCTCCCAGGACCATCTGAGGAACTAATTCATACTTTAAATGAAGGAAATTTTGTATTAATTAAATGTCTAAAAAAAATGTCTTTGTCTCCCAGGTGGAACCAGGTGTTGGTGACAACTAGGACTTGTATTTCCTGCACTCTAACCAAACTGCGTATTAACCACACTAACCAAACTGTTAACCCTGTTATGTTTGAATGTCCAGTTGACAGATGTGATGACAATGACTGTTATATTGCTCACCCCCTGACTTTCTCTCAAGGTAAATGGTCGTGGACAACGCATGATAAAGCTCTGATTAAGACAGTGCTGAGTGCACCCAGGTAATGAAGGTAACATTCACAGCTGCTGTACCTTTGACCGAACCTTTGGAGCTGTGTTTCACTAAATAGCAATTGAAAAGTTATCCTGATTATAAACTGTGAGGTGTTTATTACCAAGATGTTCCAGGGGAGGTGCAGAGCGGTAAGATCTGTACTATGGTGAAACTGATAAGGACGATAGTTTTCTATATATTGGTCAATTTTCTTCCATAAATTCACTCAATGTAGCCAAAGCTAAACCAAAGGTGCCTAATAGAGTTACAGGTAGTGTTTCTTAACCTGTAGTGGAAAAGAAATAAACAAAGTCGGCCCTCAGTCTAATGATTGATTATGCGAGTGATCGTTATCACAGTAACTGTTAAAACTGCCAAAATATGCCTTCTTCTATACACTCTCCAATGACCAACCTGATTCCATTCACCAGAGCTGACTGTGAAATGTTTGTGCAAAATAAAGTTGAAGAAACATATACTTTTCTATTTTCAGACAAAAATACCAACTTTCTGTTACCTCTGTGTTCAATTTTAGTTGAGCTTTATTTTGATGATTCTAGCTTTGCTGGTTGTTTATTGTTCTAAAAGATGTGTGACCTTTAATCATTTAGAAATTGCCATTTTATGAATCAGTTTAAAATCTACTCCAAAGGTAGTCTTCACAGTAATAGGATACATGATTAAATTGAAATGTTACAATTATGTTATGATGATATGTAACTGATTGATATTGACTGTTCATGGGATTATTCTACGAAGATGGATTCCACGCCACCATGCATCGTATGTGCTAGTAACCTCTCCATGGTGGTGACCCTCGACTGTACATAATGTACATGGGTTGAAGACTTCACTATAGATTGCAACAATGATTGTTGTGATTGGTTTTATTAAAAAAAAAAAAAAAAAGAAAGAAAAAAAAAGAAAGAAATTTGAATCTAGAATGTTAAATCAGTTGTTTTATGGAACCCCTTCTAATTGCTAGGGTTGTATCTGTTAGGTGATAGAGTAAATTTGATCTTTCTCCTCTCCCAGTGGTATATTTGCACGTGATCTGTGACCTCCCTGATGACCTCCTTTAACACCTTGGTGTTGTAGGGGATCTTCACTCGTTTAAATGCCCTTGTTGGCCTAAAAGTGGAACTCACACATCATGGGGATGGGATGATGGGGTACATAAGAGGGGTTCTTAAAGTTCTTCACTGATTGTATGAACTAATTTTAACTGACTGTTTTGTTTGACAAATCATTTCTATTGATGTTCTTTTAGAATAATTTTGATTTCAAATACTCCTGATTTCTGTGTGATTAAGAATGTTTTGTAATGTTTGTGTCATTCCCAGTCTGACTGTACTCCCTGGTGGTCTCTAAATTTGATAATTATTAGTATTCGGTAGTTAGTATTGATCTTATGATCAATAAGAGGGGATTGTTATGGAATTTTCTATCCTTAGGTTACATGAGGTCACGTGTGGGCCTTGAGGTCCTCAGCAGTATTAGTTGTTTGGCTTTGATTGGGAACAGGAGGTGCCAGTCTATCTCAACACTGTGGTGGCCAGAGTCGAAGAGACCTATTGCTGCCTTCATAGACATAATAGATAGCTGGCTGTTGACGTTACATCTGTGTCTCCAGACTAGAATATGTTGACAATATCACCTCCATGGGTAAAGACATTCTCTTTGATTAATTCTGGGCGTATAGTATTTGTGGTGTTATCTTGGGGTTTAAAGTCTATCCACCAGGATGAGTTGGGCAGAATGTGAGACCGACTCAGGCACTTCTGATGTACTTTGAGAGTGTCTCTAATTCTCCTTGGCCAAGTGTCAATAAATATTACAGCATAAGATATCAGAGGCTCCTGAACACTTTCTTCCCTCCTGACCTCACCATTGACCTTTGACTTCAGCAATTTCTCCACAACACTGCTAATACTAAAATGCTACTGCTATTACTGCTACTATTACTTAAATGCTAGCTGTTTTACTTCTGCTGCTGCTATAACTACTACTACAATAATAATAATAATAATAATGCATTTTATTTAGAGGCGCCTTTCAAAGCACTCAATGTCATCTTACAAGACACAGATAAAACAACAATAGAACATTAACAATTTGTTTGTTTATTTAACAGGGACAAATCTCAATACATATCTCCAGCTCCTGCTGGCGGTGGCTGCTCCTGCTGGCAGTGGCTTGTGCTGGCAGAGGCTGCTGCTGCTGGTGGTGGTGGCTGCTGCTGGCAGTGGCTGGTGCTGGTGCTGGTGCTGCTGCTGCTGCTGCAATTGGAAGCTGCTAGTGGTGACTGTTTGCTGGTGTCTCACTGATGGCTGCAGGAAGATGCTGGTGGTTGCTGGAGGTTGAGAAGGAATGGAGAGGCCAAATACATCCATGGCAATAAGCAAGGTATTTGGTAGTGGCCTAGATGTTATGGCCTTTGGTGCAGGAGGTTGAGCCTTCTTGGCCTTCTTATTTTGACTCTTGCTGCCAAGGTAACCTTTACTCTTGTCTTCTCTCCTTGCAGCCCCGATGCACGTTGCCACAATCCTTAACCTCAGCCTGACATATTTGCAGATGATTTTTCTCTTCACATCATGGCATGATGGAAGGCTGCTATCCATAAGCATGGCCTCCTGTTCCAGGTGTTCCACAGCATTGGTGCACTCCATGAGAGAATCATCTGTCCTTGAACAGAACAGCTGCTCCACGTGCTGGATGACAGTGAAGACCTCATCAGATGGCCGATAAAGTGCACCCTGTTTGAATTCCTTCAACTGCAGCAGAACAGCATTCTCATGTGCATCATCTGCATTTTGCGCAAGTCCATGCTTGAATGTCTCACAGAGTGAGGAGCTGAAGACACACTTCCTATTACACACACTTATTATTCTTTTTATTATTATTGTTATTATTATTATTTATTAATAATATAATAATATATTATGTATGGTAATAACAATAATATATATTATTTATTATTATTGTAAGAGCAGATTTGATGTTAATTGTTGTGTGTGTCATGGTCCGATTGTGATTAGCGGGTCAGCCTATATAGTGTGGGAACCTTTGGGGGCTCGTCAGGTGTTTTCCAACCGGAAGAGGAAAAACAGTTTTTGACCGCTGCGCTGCGCTATGCTGCGCTGTGCACGTTATGCTTCGTGCAGATGTGTGTATGAGAGAAAGTGTGATTAAAGCATGAGATGTGAAATAAATGGACTTGTTTGCATCTGAACTGAAAAGCAACTGGACTCTCATTCATCCGTCATGGCAAAGTCAAAGTGCGTCAATTATGTTTCCTGTTGAAATGCCTCAGTGGCTTAAAGCATTGGCTTAGCTTCTACAATTATTATTCCTATTTTTTTTTCTTGTACACACACACCCACACAATTGTTCTTGTTTCAATAATTTTTTAATAAAAATCTTGTTTATTTAACAACTTTTGTACCAGACATACTTATTCCAGTCCATCAGCTCTAACATAAATTGCAAGTGTGAATAGTTGCTTGTAGAGTTAGATTTTGACTGATCATATTCAAGCATAATTAGTGGTTGTTTGATAGATCTGATACATGGCTCCATCTTAAAATCACCATGGTTCTGATGCATGTCCTAAAAAAAGAACTAAATGTCCTTTAGTCTCCTACATGTCCTTTTAAAATAACTAAACTTGGTAATAAAGATAAAACATACTTTGGAAAAGCTGACATTTCACAAAACAGGTAAGAGTGCAATAATAATAATAATAGTCCAATAATAGTAAAAATTAAATGATAACTTGTTTATCTAAGTGCAAATACAGAACAACCAACCTTGTAAAGTTAGCATCACTCACGTAAGTAACCTAGTGTGTTGTTTCATTTTGATATTTACCATGCAATAGCTCACTCTGTCCCATACAAGACAATGACCGCTATGACAGCTTGCGGTTTGTTTGGAACTATTAAGGCTTACATGAACCACGTGACAGCCCTAGAGGCGACATCAGAGCGTGTCGTAACTCTGTTCTCTCTATAGCTCTGGCCCAGTCCTCATGCAGCACCCCCTCCCAGCTGCAGTCAGAGCAGGAGATGTTCACCCTTCTACATCCAGACTGTAAATGAATCACGTATGTGTAAGTTCGTTTTGTAGTTCCAAACATATTTAGTCCCCCTGGCTATGTTACTCCTCTCTTCTACTGTGTCCATTACAAATACATGTACATGGCTGATTATGCAAATTAGCCAATGATGTCATTTAACGACTTCTAGTGACTTTTAGGACAGCCAATAGCTACTTTCCTTACTGAGGAGTTGGCAACACTGGTTTAGAGCTCAAAGGGACCCAGAGCACCTGTTTGTTTGTTTTTTTCAGTGGGTTTCCACCTGATTTCCTCTGTGAATCAAAAGTCTCTCCACCACCATCGCCCTTGTCTTTTTAATCTGTAACGCTGTAAGATTGTGTTGTGACAGAGATCGTGACCCACACTTCATCGTGGAAAGTGACTAACACATTATAAAAGGATAGAGTTCACCGTAGTGTCGGTATGGAGGACTGGGCAGGTCGTGGTGACTTTTCCACGTATAAATTTATTTATATATTATATTTATATATATATTTCCCTCGTAAAGTTTCCAAAGACACTACCTATAGCACCGCTGTGGGATGTTCTAAAGTCGCTGAAAACACATCAGTCCAGAGGGAGGACTGACTGGGTCACAGTGACTTTTAGCTCAAAATTCGCTGGTTTCACGGGAGACAAATTAAAGGAGAGAAACAACATAAAGTGTCTCAAAGTGTGGTGGTGTCGGGCCACCCCCGAGCTGTCAGAACAGCCTCAATATATTTTGACACGGTTTCTACAAGTCTCTGGTAGTCTACTAGATGGATGAACACTGTTCTTCCAAAACATACCTGTGGATGGCATCTGCATTCATTCATTATGTTTCTCTACTCATTTGATCAGGTTTTTACTTTAATTTGTCAACCATCATTAGTCCAATATTCTTTTAGCTCTGTTTTGGTCTCTTTCTACTCCTGAGGGAAAAGTCCAGCTCCACTGGTTTACCAGCTACTCTGACTCTACCACTTACCTGTATGACCCCTACATGTGTGTGTGTGTGTGTGGTGTATGTTTCTGTTAGAGGGGCCACTGGTGTTTATTTATGCCTGTCTAGGTGTCATGCCTTGTAGCAACCGATAATGTAATAATGGCCAATAATGTAATACCTGCCAATAACGTAATAATTTTGGCCATTTTAAATGTAATAAAGCCAATAACGTAATAACTTGCCAATAATGTAATAAAGTTTTTGAGCCAATAAGGTAATAACATTTTGCCAATAATGTAATAAGTTATTACGTTATTGGCTGGTTATTACGTTATTGGCACAGCATTAAAATAATCCTTTGAAATGTAATAACTGCAGCCGATAATGTAATAATAATACATAAACAGGACTGCATTTCTTGGAAATAAAATATTTTTTTGTAGTTTCTGTGCAGTTTGCTCATAAAAATAGTTGATGGCATAGTCATCGTATTCATTCATCAAGGGTATGTATTATGCAGCACTCTCTTTCCTTAAATATGGTTGTAAGAGCCAATTTGAGAATTATTTGTTGTACAAAATCTATATCTAGAATTTTGTTTATTTTCTTAGTGTGTTTGCTCGGTGTTAGATGAAAATGTAACAACTGGAGCTAATAAGGTAATAATATATGTATCATCGATACTTTATTTTCTGGATAGAACACACACACACACACCTATACGGGATGGCTTAGAGGGGCAATTATGAGTTGATTGGGTTTTATTTTCTGTGCAGAGACCATCTAGAAATGTTGCATGCACAAAGGGAAATATTAGCTGCAGCACTCGCATTTGACCACTAGATGGCAATGCAATAGCTAATTCACGTCAAGCTAGCAAAGCCATGTGACTGACTAGACTGATTAGAATTACCTTACTTGTCTGCAAACGTCCATACTTCAAACATGTGGAAAGGTAAATAATTAACTGATTCACTATGGTTAACACCCTTAATTTTGTAGAATCCTTGTTGATACATTCTTATATAATTGAGAATCATTAAAGTTAACAGAGGAATAGCCAGTCTAATAAGATGTATAGGTATAGATTTATATCTCAGTAGATATTGTTGCAGTTGCATTCTTTTGTATGAATACAAGTTGTTGCGTATTGTTGCAAGGAAATATCTGCTATAATAAGACAGTTGAATGAGCTGAGGTTTATACCTTAACAGTACATTGGGCCTGTGTGTTGTATACAAACTCTTTGCAGGTCACTGTTTAGAGTTGAAAAAGGGAATAACTTTGTCTTTAATACCATTGCAGGTATTTTACAAGCAACCTTTATCCTCTCCTGCATCATTTCGGAATGCAGAGGACATGGACACAGACAAATGTCTGATGAGACCTACGATGTCATACTCAAGGCACTAAAGGGGGAATTTAATGTTCCTGTAGCAGAGAGATGCAAGACCCAGCGCTCTGCACTTATTCAACTGTGGCGGAATAGGCAGCATCATGCCCTCAGTGAGGATGGTCAGTCAGTTACATTTACTGGAACATTGGTACCCAGAAAGTCAACTATCTCTGCAGTTGTAAATAAGGCTCTTGATAAAACAAAAGGTTCTGGTGTAAGAAAATTAAACATATACCTTCAGGAACAGTACTTGGGAATCAGCCGAGCAAGTGTGAAAGACACCTTGGACAGATCAAGACGTTACCAGCTCCATAAGGCAACATTCCGGAACAAACCCTCACCAAAATCTATCACGGCCAAAGCAGTTCAAGATTGACACCAGGTAGACCTTGTTGACATGGCTAAATGGAGGGTCAAGTATGGTCGAGTCACATATAGGTACATCCTGACTGTAATAGATGTGTTTAGTAGATATGTATGGCTAAGACCACTGAAAGATAAACACAGTGCGGAGATTGCTGGACACCTTGAAGACATTTACAATGAGCATGGTCCACCAAAAGTAATACAGCATGACCAAGGGAAGGAGTTAAAAGGTGCTGTAAGAAAACTTATGGAGTCCTTAGAAGTAAAAATCATTCAGAGCTCTCCATACCATGCCCAGACTCAGGGTAAAGTGGAGAGAAGCCACCGTGTCTTAAGGAAAAAAATTATGTATGACTTAGTCCAATATCAAGAAGGAGGAGTGAACTGGGTTAAGCATTTGCCAATTTATGCAAAGATAATGAATGAAGACCCAAAGGAAGTTTTGAGTTGGATGTCCCCTTTTCGGATTTATTATGGAAGTCAAAGTCATGCATTGTCCAATCGCTTAACTTCTTCCTGAGAAGATCTTGAAACACACTGCCCACCAGGCAACAAAACACAGCCCACCCAAAAGCAGAGGCGTTTGTTTGAGGATGAACGAAACAGGATCAGGAAAAGGGCTCAAAAAGCAACGCAATGCTGCATACACCAACAGAATCAGTCTGGGAATTTTAGAGTCTCTGTGTACAGGCTACGTGATAATGTGTTGGTCAGGGTCAAGAGTGGCCATCACAGAGTCTCACAGAAACAATCTGTGATACCAGGTGTTGTTGTGGCAAGAAACCTTAAGTTGCACAAATACAAGGTTGAGTTTCAAATGCCAAATAGCCCCACTCCAACACAAAAGTGGTTCTCAGTTTCTGATGTGACCAGTATGACAAGACTAGAAGAAAAGCAGCGCACAAAGTCTCAGCCCAAATCAGTTCAACAAATGAACCTGCAAATACCTTACTCACATAAGGACAGATCGGAGGAGTTTGAATCCTCAAACCTGAACATTCGCTTTGACCCGATCCCTGATGGCAACTGCCAGTTTGCTGCAATTTCTGATGGCCTCTATTGGAATTTTCCGTTCTGCAGAAACATTGCGTGAAGAAATAGTTGCCGACCTAACATTTAATCCATATGGAGTGGATGGGACACCCCTTTTGGAGTATGTTGAGGGGACATGGGGGGAATATTTACAGAGGATGGCATAACATGGTACATACAGGGACCACCTAACTCTTCAGAGAGCATCCCAGATTTTTAATGTTCAGTTCCTTATTGTGTCGACTCTTGGTTTGGATGCCACCTCTGTAATACCACCATCTGGTGATTACTGTGAAAACCTGCCTCTTTTGGTACTTGGACATTTTGCTGAGGGACATGGGGAACATTATGTAAGTTTAGAAGTCTATTCCGGCTTATATTCAGGCCATTCAGGAGGCAGAGATGCATAGAGTGTCCCAACCTGCCCCTCTGTCTGACACTGAACTTGGTGCTCTGTCTGATGCCGAACCTGCCTCTATGCCTGTGGTCAAACCTGCCCTGCCTGATGATGAACCCGGCCTTCTGTCTGAGCCTAAACCAGGGTTTCTACCTAATGCTGATGTTCAGCCTATAGCTAACCCTTTGCTTGACATGGTTAAGGATGCTGGCAATGAGCATGGAGTTCAATACCTACCTTCAGAGATCTTATCAAGAATCATTGAATTTTCTCTCAAGCAAGATATGTCAATGCTTGGGACATTCAATCGAGTCTCACTCTTATTCCGTGAACTGTCAGCACCATTTCATCCCAGCCTATACATAAGAGAATCACTTGCAGAGAGCCTACAACTGGACAAAGAAGATGACTGTTCCATTAGTATTATGAAGCTCTACAAGGCTGCTGGACGCAGCAGTGGTCTAAGCTTACGAATAAAACAGTTATTTGGCAACGACAGACGATGGATGAAAGCCTGGATTCTTCTTGGTAATGTAGCTTTTGGGCAGTACAAAGTTAAGGACATTTACTGGAAGAAGTAATGACAATTTTATGTTGATGTTTTTCCCTCAGTTCAACTCAACACTATTTACATTTGTAAACGAGTGTTCATGTTCTGTGTTGTATATTGAGGTTAAGTGCCATTATAGTGCCATTCCCGTTGTTTAGTTTTAAGTGAGAACTGAATCGTTTTCCCTTGAGAAATGTTTGAAAAAAGTTCAAAATTAAACGTTTTCCAAGAAATAAATGTGGTAAATTCATTTGACAATGCAACATCCAACACTGACATGAAATTCTGAATTTACATATCTAAACAAATAAACACAATTCTAAATATAGATTTTGTACAACAAATAATTCTCAAATTGGCTCTTACAACCATATTTAAGGAGAGAGAGTGCTGCATAATACATACCCTTGATGAATGAATATGACGACTATGCCATCCACTATATCTATTTTTGATGAGCAAACTGCACAAAAACTACAAAAAAATATTTTATTTCCAAGAAATGCACTCCTATTTATGTATTATTACATTATCGGCTACACTTATTACATTTCAAAGGATTTTTTAATGCTGTGCCAATAACGTAATAACTTATTACATTATTGGCAAAATGTTATTACCTTATTGGCTCAAAAACTTTATTACATTATTGGCAAGTTATTACGTTAGTGGCTTTATTACATTTGAAATGGCCAAAATTATTACGTTATTGGCAGGTATTACATTATTGGCCATTATTACATTATTGGTTGCTACATGCCTCTAACTGAACATTGTACTTCCCAGTCACTAGGTTAGAGGGTCCACAGAGGTCACATATGGTGTGTCGTAGAGGCATGAATGTTGTGTGTGTGTGTGTGTGCATGTGTGTGTAGGTGTAAAAGCAGGTTTGGGTAAGTAAGCATGTGTTTGTTGATACTTTCAGAGAAAGGTGAACCAGCTACTGCTTGTGATCCATAGTGCTGACCATGCTTGAGGGTTATGTGCTTTGTGTCTGCAGTTAAGCACGTCACTTATTTCTTAGTTTCCGATCATCAAGGTCTGCTTTAAAGAAGCACGAGGCATGACTAAAAATCCTAACCTGAAATTCGATATTTATCACACTAGGACACAAGTCTGATTTGACTGAAGAAGAATGAAAGAAAAAAAAAAAGAACATTTTCTTTGTATATCTAGTAGTGACAAGGGCAGACTGCAGCACGTCGTTCGCTTTGTCGATAAGGTGATTTGCTTAATGTTTGTTATCCATCAAAAACACAAAGACACATTCCTTGTATGTGAAAAGCTAATTGGCAATAATTTTGATTCTGAAAATATTTTCTCCATAAAACCAAAATCAGTGAATCCATTTATAAAGTTTTGGTTTCATGCAGCAATTGTACAGAGAGCCCTGCCCGCTAGAAATACTCCACTCCCAATTCTTGTTTCATTTGTATCAAATTCATCCAATTCCATGTCCCATGTTGCTAACTTCCAGGATTCATCTAAAGTAGGTTGGAAAAAATGATCAGACTGCAATGTCACACTTAAAATGACTGGGTGATACTGACGACTGGTGGTATGTGGCTGTATAGCTACTGAGGCACAAAGACAAATCTCCATACCTGCAGATCTCTGCCATGGTTGATGTTTCAAAACTCAAATGTGTAAGAAGAAAGAAGAAGTGTGTGTACATTTAGTTCTTGTACTGTGTAGACATGCATAATTCTATTTTCAGCTTTACCCGTTAACTAATTAATTAACTTTACATAGAAGATGATGTAATACTTTTTAAGCAATCAGTGCAGGGTGGTGATGACATGGCACTGTAGCCTGGGAATGTGTGTGTGTGTGTGTGTGTGTGTGTGCAGGGTGTAGCACCATGGGTGGCCTTGCCTGTTCAGCTGCCTTTTTGGCACCATGGGTGTCTCGGCAGCAGCATTCCAATCAGACGGACTCAATACCAAAGAGAACCTTCTGACTTGTATCATGACAGTCAGTTCAGGCTTATTGTGCCAATCACATGCAGGTTAGACTGGTGACCATGCTGTCCTGTTGGTCAGTGCCAACACTCCACCTCTGATATGATGGATATGATGTTTCATTTGTAATGTTCATCGATATGTTGTATAATCTGGCATGGTATAAATTATAAATTATGGTATAGATTTCAAAGGTCTCTCCAATAGAACAAAAGTTCAGGGATAACAAGCTGAGAGTCATTTCTGCTAAAACTACCAGTTACTCTAGTAACTGTGTTACTATTTTTCCATTTATTAAACTACAGGTATTTTGTGCTCTACATAGATTTCGATACAATAATTTATTAATAATACTATTATTATTATTATGTTATATACTCCCACCATGTAAGAAGAAGGTCCTTCATTCCAACAGCTGTCCGACTCACTTCAACACCAGCTTGACTTCCATCCCTCCTCCTTTTACTGTTCATCTTCTCCTTTCTCTATTTCCTCAGCCTTTTCTTTCTGTCTTACGTCCACCTCCCTGTACTTTTCCCTCTTTCCCTCTTACAAAATGCTTTCAACAAGATAATCAATCTGACAGAAATATCTGGCTCTTTAGCTGCTAAATTCATTCTCTTAGTAACCTGGAAGGATTTCCAAACAGTCTTGAAGTTGTTCCTATACATGCAGAGTTGGCTGCTTTTCTTTCACTCTGCAGTATTCAATTCAATTCAGTTTTATTTATATAGCGCCATATCATAACAAAAGTTATCTCATGACACTTTTCATGCAGAGCAGGTCTAGACCGTCCTCTTTATAATATTATTTACAGAGACCAACAGTTCCACCATGAGCAAGCACTTGGTGACAGTGGCGAGGAAAAACTTCCTTTTAACAGGCAGAAACCTTGGACAGGCCCAAGCTCATTGGTAGATAATTGGTAGATAAATAAATAGAGAGACACAGATGCACAGCAGCAGCAAAACTAACTATAAACTGTAATGGAGATATGGTAACAATAATGACAGTAATAATACATGTAGTGGACGTCGTGCAGGACCACAGCAGCAGCCACGATCCATGAGAACCTGCTGGACGAGAGAGCACAGAAACTCCGGGGAAGAAGTTTAGTTAGTAACATGCATTAACATGCATTAGTGATGAAGTTCAGCTCTTTTCAAAGATGTGGCTCTTTTGGCTCGCCTCCCTCAGAAGAGCCAGCCCTCAAATGGCTCTTCTAGCCTTCTGTATTAGCCTTTTTAGCATTTTTTTTGTCTGTGCAGGTTTGTTGTTGACCCTTTCACAAACTCTGCACTCACTTGCAGTCTCCAATATCATTGAAATGCATCCAGATGCTGCTTCTTTTTCAGTTTTCACTCATGTCTTTCTCGTTACTCACTTTTTTCTTCACCGTTTCTCTATCGCTGTTGTGTGTACCTGGCCCGTCCCACTACACTTGACGCCTTTTTGGAGTGTCCACATAATGATATGATCCTAGTCTGACTGGCCCCCATGGTGTGCCCATCATCAAAATAAAGTCCCATCCCGCCTGCATGATTTCTGGGCAAGAGCGGCTGAAGAGTCGGCTCTCCACGACGGGAGTCGGCTCTTGTCATTCGTTACAAAGAATCGGCTCTTAGAGCTGGCCCATTTGCGAACAACACATCACTACTCTGCAGTCCAACTCATCCCAAACCATCTCAACTTTAATTTGAATCATTGCCCTGTTGAAAAAAAAAGATGATGGTCCCGCTTAACAGACCTTCATGACTTAAACTAATGATGGGCTGTTGTTTCTCTTTACTTATATGAGTAGTTCTTGCCATAATATGAATTACTACAGTAGTTGAACAGGGCTATTTACTGTATGCCAACTCTACCTCTGAACAACACAACTGATGGTTAAACACATTAAGAATTCCATTAAATAACTTTTGACAGGGCACACCTGATCATTGAAATTCCAGTTGATGACTTCATGAGGCGGATTGAGAGAATGCCAAGAGTTTGCATAGCTACCATCAAAGAAGAGGTTACCTTGAAGAGGCTAAAATATAAAACACATTTTGCCTTGTTTAATTTTTTTTTTTTTGATTACCACATAATTCCATATCTGTTATTTCATAGTTTTGATGTCTTCAGTATTAATCAGAAGCAGAATCAGAATTAGAGAAAGCTTTATTGCCAAGTACGAATTTTACACATACAAAGAATTTATTCTTGTGTCGTTGGTGCATGACAAACATTCTCTAAATATAAACAATTAAAAAAAATTAAAAAATTTACAGTATAAATGTTTTAAAAGTAAAAAGAGCAGTACAGCTCTGCAGTGATAGTAGGTACCATTCAAATGTTCACAAATGTGCAAATGTTCACAGTAGTGGGGTATTTTAAATATGCAAGTATAAGTATATAACAAAATAAGTCCAAGCTGAGCGTTAATGTAACGCATAGAGTTGTGGATGCAATGTCAATGTGACATGTAGAGGCAGAGGTGGAGTGTGAAGAGTGAAAGAGTGTCAGGGGGGCCTTGTTGATAAGGCTAGCAGCAGACGGGAAAAAACTGTTCTTGTGGCGTAAGATTTGGTCCTGATGGACCGCAGCCTCCTGCCAGAGGGGAGTGTCTCAAAGAGTTTGTGTCCAGGGTGGCAGGGAGCAGCCACAATAGTTCCTGCACGCCTCAGAGTCCTGGAGGAGTACAGGTCCTGGAGAGATGGAAGGTTGCAGCCAATCACCTTCTCTGTGTACCAGATGGTGATAGAGGAGGTGAGGATGGACTCGATGAAGGAGTAGAAGTGCACCATTATTGTCTTTGGCTGGTTGAATTTCTTCAGCTGCCGCAGGAAGTACATCCTCTGCTGGGCTTTCTTGATGATGATCTTGAGGTCCTGGGAGATGATGGTTCCCAGGAAGCGGAAAGACTTCACAGTGTCAATTGTGGAGTCACAGAGGGTGATGGGGGTAGGTGAGGCTGAGTTCTTCCTCAGTCCACAACCATCTCTGTCTTTAGAGCGTTGAGTTCTAGGTTGTTTTGGTTGCACCAGGTCACCAGATGGTCAGCCTCCCACCTGTAGGCAGACTCGACACCATCAGAAATGATGAGGGTGGTGTCATCCGCGAACTTCAGAAGCTTGGCGGACTGATGACTGGAGGTGCAGTTGTTCGTGTACAGGGAGAAGAGTAGAGGAGAAAGAATGCAGCCCTGGGGGGATCCGGTGCTGATGGTCTGTGAGTCGGAGATGTGTTTTCCCAGCTTCACATGCTGCTTCCTGTCAGACAGGAAGTCTGTAATGCATGTTAATGCATGTTACTAACTAAACTTCTTCCCTGGAGTTTCTGTGCTCTCTCGTCCAGCAGGTTCTCATGGATCGTGGCTGCTGCTGTGGTCCTGCACGACGTCCAATACATATATTATTACTGTCATTGTTACCATATCTCCATTACAGTTTATAGTTAGTTTATAGTTAGTTAATGACTTGCTGCTGCTGTGCATCTGTGCATCTGTGTCTCTCTATCTCTATCACAGGTTCCGCTGCTACTGTAATCATTTTATCATTCATTGTAATTCATTGTCATTTTATCATTCATTGTAATTGTACAATATGTTTCTGTTGATTTGTTCTTCACACGTGACATCTATTGCACGTCTGTCCGTCCTGGGAGAGGGATCCCTCCTCTGTGGCTCTTCCTGAGGTTTCTTCCACCTTTTTTCCCTGTTAAAAGGGTTTTTGTGGGCAAGTTTTTCCTCACTCGAACCGAGGGTCTAAGGACAGAGGGTGTCACTCCCTGTGCAGATTGTAAAGCCATCTGAGGCAAAATGTGTTTTGTGAATTTGGGCTATACAAATAAAATTTGATTTGATTTGATTTGTAATCCACCTGCAGGTGGAGTCAGGCACACTC
This sequence comes from Sciaenops ocellatus, assembly GCA_033000465.1. Taxonomy (NCBI): domain Eukaryota; kingdom Metazoa; phylum Chordata; class Actinopteri; family Sciaenidae; genus Sciaenops; species Sciaenops ocellatus. The sequence continues at coordinate 815,956 of CP136888.1, read as the reverse complement.
AGCTGGGAGAGCTTCTCCAGAAGCAGAGCTGGGATGATGGTGTTGAAGGCAGAGCTGAATTCCACAAACAGGATCCTGGCGTAGCTTCCTGTGGAGTCCAGGTGTTGGAGGATGTAGTGGAGAGCCAAGTTGACTGCATCGTCTACAGACCTGTTGGCTCTGTAGGCAAACTGCAGGGGAGTCCAGGAGGGGGTCGGTGATGTCTTTGAGGTGTGAAAGCACAAGGTGCTCAAAGGACTTCATAACCACAGAGGTCAGGGCGACGGGTCTGAAGTCATTAAGTCATTAAGCTTCTTGGGAACAGGGATGATTGACATGTCTCCAGTGAGGTGTTGAAAATGGACACCACCAGTCATAATCTGCAATGTATGACTGGTACTATAAATATCTAAGATAAAATAAAATACAACCCAAATTCCGCTGTATAAAATGTAAATAAAAACAGAATGCAATGATTTGCAAATCTCACAAACCCATATTTAATTCTCAATAGAACAAACAAAATATCGTGTTAAAACTGAGACATTTCACCATTTCATGGAAAATATTAGCTCATTTTGAAATTGATGGCAGCAACACATCTCAAAAAAGTTGGGACAGGGGCAACAAAAGGCTGGAAAAATATATGGCACAAATCAAAAACAACTGGAGGAGCATTTGACAGTTAATTAGATTAATTGGCAACAGGTCAGTAACATGACTGGGTATAAAAGGAGCATTTCAGAGAGGCAGAGCCTCTCAGATGTAAAGATGGGCAGAGGTTTACCAATCTGCAACAAACTACATCTTAAAATTGTGTAACAATTTTAGAAAAATGTTCCTCAATGTAAAATTGCAAAGAGTTTGAAGAGCCCACCATCTACAGTGTAAAATATCTTCAAACATTCAGAGAATCAGGAGGAGTCTCTGTGCGCAAGGGACAAGGTCAAAGGTCAAAACTGGATGCTCATGATCTTGGGGCCCTCAGACGGCACTAGATCCAAAATGGGCATGATTCTCGACTGGAAATCACTTCACGGGCTCAGGAAGACTTCCAGAAATCACTGTCTGTGAACACAGTTCGTCGTGCAATCCACAAATGCAAGTTAAAGCTGTATCATGCAAAGAAGAAGTAATATGTGAACACAATCCAGAAATGCCTTCATCTTCTCTGGGCCAAAGCTCATTTAAAATGGTCTGAGGAGAAATGGAAAACTGTTCTGAGGTCAGATCTATCAAAATTTTTAATTCAAATCAAATCAAATCAAATCAATTTTATTTGTATAGCCCAAATTCACAAAACACATTTTGCCTCAGAGGGCTTTACAATCTGTACAGGGAGTGACACCCTCAAATTCTTTTTGTAAACCATGTGCGCTGTGTCCTGCACACTAAAGAGGAGAAGGACCACACAACTTGTTATCAGCGGACAGTTAAAAACTTTTCATCTCTGATGGTATGAGGTTGTATTAGTGCCTATGGCGTGGGCAACTTACACATCTGGAAAGGTCCCATCAATGCAGAAAAATACATAGAGGCAACATATGCTTGCATCCAGACAACATCTCTTTCAGGGAAGGCCTTGTATATTTCAGCAAGATGATGCTAAACCAGACACTACATCCTTCACAACATCATGGCTTTGCAGGAGAAGAGTATGGGTGCTGAACTGGCCTGCCTGCAGTCCAGACCTTTCACCAATGGAAAACATTTGGCACATCATAAAACAAAAAATCCAGCAACGAAGGCCCAGGACTGTTGAGCAGTTAGAATCCAGCATTAGACAACAAAGGGACAACATTCTTCTCCCAGAACTCCAGCAAGTGATCTTCTCACTTCCCAGACATTTACAGACGGTTGTTAAAAGATGAGGGGATGCTACACAATGCTGAACATCGCTCTGTCCCAACTTTTTTGAGATGTGTTGCAGCCATCAATTTCAAAATGAGCTAATATTTTCCATGAAATGATATAATGTCTCAGTGATATGTTGTTTATGTTCTATTGGGAATAAAATATGGGTTTGTGAGATTTGCAAATCATTGCATTCTGTTTTTATTCACATTTTATACAGCGTCCCAACTTCTTTGGAATTGGGGTTGTACATACACTAAAGTAAAATTCAGTTATAGCAACAAAGAAAATGTCATTTAAGAGCTATATCAGTGCTGTCATGTTGTCTGAAGCTAGACTGAAATCTGTCCAAAAGGCCAGTTCAATTTAAAAAGGCATTGAGTTGAATCAAAGCAGCTCTCTTAATAGCTCTTTCCTCCATGCAGGTGACTGTGACTGTGTACTGCTACTGGTTGTGTGTGCAGCATGAAATTAGATGAAGTTTTACATTTATTACAGTATTAAGAGACATTTTCATTAACACAGAGTTGACTGTTGTAATGCTGGATTTTTGACAAAGTACTTGCCCGACCTGCTGTTTTCTGTTGTATTAAACCACACCTAATGTTAGAAATCTTATTTGCAACTTTAAAGTACCTAAAGTTAGCTATTTAGTTACTTTGTCTAATAAGTGAACCATTTCTTAGTGGTTCCATTTCCATGTTGAGATCAGTTTTCCTGTAAGCTTCCTGACCCTATTCTGTACATGACAGACAACAAAGCTGGTCATTTCTATCATCCCATCATGGCTGCCCTCCATTTATATCTCATACTGAACTATAGATCACAGAAAGGTCATCAGCCTAGCCATCGTCATCAGATTCGTTTCTTGCCATATGCAGACTATGCAGCTGCATAGGGCCCGCAGCCACCAGTGGGCCCCCAAGCTGCAAGTTCAGTCTCATATTATATTATATTATATTTTGGGATAATTAAAAGTGCCTGTCTTTATTTGTAGCGTGTTTGTGGGGTAATCAAAGTCAAAATCACCTTAGGGCTGGGCTGTCATGCTGACAGGTATGACAGGATGATTGAGAGCCGCCCACCACGGTAAATGGTAAATGGACTGTACTTATATACACCTTTTTAATCTTCCGACCACTCAAAGCTCTTTTACACTACATATCTCATTCACCCAGTCACACACATTCATACACTGATGGCATTAGCTGCCATGCAAGGCACCAACTGCTCATCAGTTTTAGGAGCTAACCATTCATACACATTCACACACCGATGGCGCAGCGTTCAGGAGCAATCTGGGGTTCAGTATCTTGCCCAAGGACACTTCGACATGCAGACTGAGGGAGCCGGGGATCAAACCACCGATCATCTGATTAGTGGACGACCCGCTCTACCTCCAGATAACGGTAGGCACCAATTACAACGGCATCAAAATGGACTTATGCGTCTGGTGCAGAAAAATGTAAAAAGAAGAAAACTGTTCACAGGATAAAGGTAAGGCTTTTGTTCATGATGTGGGGTGGAGGGGGGAGACATAATGCTCAGCTAGCCTCAGATAAATGTTAGCAACATCAGCTAGCGGGCTTTGATTGTTTGTATGTAAATAAAGTCAGCTTTATCCGGAGTTTGCTTTACGAAATTGACTAAGTGACAACCGGTGTGTCGGATTATAGCTCACATTACACCTGTAACCTGTGCTACAATTTAATTAAAAAAACAATTATTACTAGTCTACTTATTGTTACTATTAGTAGTAGCAGTATAGCAGTGCATTATTCATATAGCACTATGAATTTTAAATGATCACTGTGCTCAGAAAGTTTGTCTTATTCTCCGCTCTATTGTATTTTTATATACTGTGGTTTGGTTACTGGACAACTCTACTGACTTAGTTGAAGTCCCTTTGTCAAATTTATAGTATTATTGTGACAATGTAGTTTACTAATTTGAACAAACCTGCTTATATTCCCACAGTAGAGTTCAAGTTTTGGTTGTAGTACTTTCTAATTCAAAAGAACCATTGTAACACAAATTAAAGTCAATTTAAAGTGTTAAGACCATATCACCAGTTAGATGCAAGTGCAACTTTGTAATGCACTGCAAAATATATGCTCTATATCACATGGTGCTCATCACTCATTTACTTCATTTTTATCACCTTAACGAGTATAATGTGGAGATGAACGCAGAAAAAGTCTGAAAGTGATAACTTTGAAACTGGTAGTATGCTTTAAAGGGACATTGTATATTGTAATGTTTAATATAAAAACAGATTTAGAATTTTTGCATTAGTGCAACACAGCTGCAGTTATATGATATGAATATTTGCTTATGATCAGTTTTGCTTGATAACCTAAGGAGCTTTGTCTTTGCAGGAGCAACTTTGAAATACTTGGGAGGTCCAGTCCAAGCAGAGCCAGAGGGATCTTCAACAGGTCCTGACCAGCAAACAGCAACATGACTTTTGTTTTTTTATTGTTTGCACATTAATATGGAGGCTGGTCCATTGTATTTTTATTTATTTAAGTAAGTACGTTTTTTTTTTTGTTTTGTTTGTTTGTTTTGGATTGGTGGGAGAGCTTTTTTATGTTATGTCACCTTGTTTTCAAAGTTTACATTAAGCATTTTTCAGGAACATGCTGCATCTGTTGCATTTAATAATGTACTGAAGCCTTTTTTCCTCTTAAAATGTAACAGACTGTTGCATCGCCACAGATCATCTGAAAAGGTTAGGAATCTCTCCCTCAGAGTTTGACAAAATAGGGGCCCCCCAACAGCATCTTGCATGGGGCCCCCAAACAACTAGAAACGGCCCTGATCGTCATTCCTCTTAGTCTACATTAATCATGTCAAACTCTTACACCTTGTATAGACTCCCCTCCTCAGCCCTCATACCTACCAGCCCCCTCCTTTACCCAAGCATGCTGACCCTTGACCTCCAAGGGTCACCCAGGCCTGAGCACCAGCACAGACTGCTTTATACAAGGTTAGCTCTGAGGTAATGAGCTTGCCAAAGCTTAGCTTAGCTGTGCCGCGTTTTTGAAAACAATGATTAGAGCATATCTGCACCAGACAAGGTGCTGTCTTTCCCTCAGGGTGCTACAGTAATCCCACGTTTTAGCAGGATGAAGACTGTGGTTGCAAACACACCATCCCATTAATCTGCAGCAAGGTTGCAGTCCCCCTAATCTGCTTGTACTCCGTAACCCCACAGTCATACCATTAATATTGTATAATCACCAATCTTACAATGACAAACTACCATGACACATACAGACACTACAACCAAAACTACTGCAAGGAATTTTAATAATATCAACATAGCTACTTCAATATCCACCATAACTGTGATGGTTGCACCTGCTACCAAAGCTGATTTGAGTGTTGGTACCCTGCTGCGGGTTATACCACGGTGCTAACCTTTTTTGAGTTATCTTTAGTGCATCCTTTGTTATATTGTGACATGGCATTGATTCAAATGCTGATGGAATCACTTCCTTAAATTTAGCTACAACACTATCAGATAAATACCTGCTGTAGGACTGTAGGCCTTAAGGCCTATAGTCCATTAATATGAATTCAAAGGTTATTAAATAATGATCAGATAGAAGAGGATGCTTTAGAATTTTCAATGCCGTATGAGACAACATGGTCAAGAGTGGTTAAGACAGAAGACAGAGACCTGATGCACATTTAATTCTCCTATTTTCCATTGTTGGAGGTCGATTTATTTTTTATTAGGTTTTTATGATTAACTTACTTCACTTATCAGCCAATCACATGCCCCTGCTTCTTGAGCAAGCTCAACAAAATCTACCAGTTAACACCTGTTACATGAACAGTCCTATTTATTCAAATACGGTAAAATTTGCAAGACTGTTTAAAGCAGTGCAATAGAATAGACCCTGCATATCAGGCTTTGTTTGATGGCTTCCTATATTCAAGTCGAGCTTTTGACAGGAGCCTCTACTGTGAACAAAACAATAAAGTTCAGGGGCAGTTTTTCAACCAACTATGCACTTCAGAGTATGATTCACCTGAAAAAATGTCATGGGAAGAGATGCAAAGGGATTTAAATCATTTAAACAACAAATAACTACAAAGAGACACAAAAACACTACAAGGAGAATTAAAATAACTACAACGAGACAAAAACACTACAAGGAGATGTAAAAAGACTACAAAAAACACCAAAATACTATAAAAGAGAGAAAGAGATGAGAGAGATGTAAAAATCTCAAATTAAATGTAAAAATCACATTCACACACTGATGGCACAGCCTTCAGGAGCAATTTGGGGTTCAGTATCTTGCTCAAGGAGACTTCAACATGCAGAGTGGAGGAGCTGGGGATTGAACTGCTGATCATCTGATTGGTGGATGACCCGCTCTACCTCCGAGCCACAGCCACCAGAATATGGCACCCATCAAGGTAAATGATTTCTGGTACACAAGTTTCAGCTGGTAATGAAGTTGTCCGCTCATTGACACATCTTCCTGTGGATACCCAGACTTTCCTGATGTTGTTCAGGTTCATGTTGTTCTTGACAAGGAGGAGGCATGACAAGGAGTGACTTCCTCCTCTGATGGGTCCAGAAACACCTGAGCTTCATTAGGTCACTCTGCAAAACAGGTTTAGTGCATTCACCCACCTACATTACAGCTATCAGGATTAATTTGGGGTTCAGTATCTTGCTCAAGGACCTTTTCTACCATGTGAACCATAACCATCCCCGAGAATGAATGGAAGATGGATGCATGGTTGCATGGATGGCAGGTCACTTTAACAGCATTCCAGCAGCCAAGACTGCCCTCATTGTCCTGTGTGTGTGGGAACCTCTGAACACTTCCTTTAAGAGCGATTAACAGGAAACCTAAGATGCTGAATTATTGACCCTTCTCATGTTCACCTCAACCTGCTTTAGATCAAGTCATTACCCCTTACTCATCCTCTCTCTCTCTCTCTCTCTCTCTCTGACACACACACACAAACACACACACACACACACAGGCTATGAACATGTCATGCATAGGTATTACTTCATGACAAACAGAAACAGTATAATTACATCAGTGACATTTTCAAAAAAAAATAATAATTAGAATTTCTACAATTTCTTCCCTGTAGTGAGCAGCGTGGAAAATACTGTAAGTTATTGACATGTTCTATGACTGAAAATACTTGTGTCTGATATGCCTATTCCACAAAAGGTTCAATGGACTCAAATTTTAAAAATGACATCTGCTCCTCTTCCTATCATATGTTTCTCTGATATCTACTCAGAAGCATTAACTGGTTTGTTTGGTTACTGCTTGTGGCAAATATGGCTTATTGCAAGTGCTGGCCAGCTGGAAGCATGGAAGTAAATCCTGAGCAGCTTTTGTTTATCTACAGTTTAACTATTAGTTCATTTTGCTATTGTGATGGTGTGCTGGTGTGGAGACCTGTGCTACCATCTAGTGGTGAAAATAGCTCTACATAGTTTGGTGAAATCTTAACACCGTTATTACATGCCTTCAAAGGTATAACTCATCCATCCATAATCCAGAGCTTATAAAACTAGTGTAACCAGTGAGACTGATTCAATTAAAGTACAAGTACAAGTACAGCTTTCAAACCAGGAAGAATAGGCACAAACAGTCATTTCGTTTTTTTCAGTCCCAGTTTGAGGTCTTAAGTCCTCAGTGTGTGGATCCAGAGCTCCTATCACAACACGGAGGAGGAGGCCACGGTTCAGTTCATTCTAGTTCCGGGTAGCTCACCATCATGTTGCAGGCAGTCCAGACACTCACAAAAACACTTAGTCAATTTAGTCAATTTAATAATCATATACACAATGACATTGCATCCCTGCTTCAGAGGGCACAGTCCTGCAATCTTTAACGATTGTTGGAAGCAGTTCACCGCATATGCTGCACTAGCTGCACTCTGCCAAGGAAAGAAGAAGTGATGTCATTTAACCCGGATGTTTTTATATGGCTCAGGCCAACTTCATTCATTAAATTATCTGAGTTTTTTCCTCTGGTTACAACAGGACTGGAATCTACCTTCACATATAAATCTACACAAATTAGTAGTAGTATGGACAGCATTGTGGATTCAAAAGAATGCAAATAATAGTCTTGGAAACAGGGCCGGCTCTAGACATTAAGTGGCCCTCCATGATCTTTGAACAAAGAAACTACTTATTATTAAGCAAGACTAAGTTATTAAAAGAGTAGAAAGACAGGGCATCTTCTTAATGAAGATATTAGAAGTCTCTTAGGACTTTGCAGCTAATTCAGAATGCTGCTGCACGTGTTCTGACAGGAACCAAGATCAGAGATCACATCTCTCCCATTTTGGCTTCTTTGCATTGGCTACCTGTTAAATCTAGAATAGAATTTAAAATTCTTCTCCTTACATACAAAGCTCTTCATGGTCAGGCACCATCATATCTAAAAGAGCTCATAGTACCTTACTACCCCTCTAGAACACTGCGCTCTCAGAATGCTGGGTTCTTTGTGGTTCCTATAGTTTCCAAAAGTAGACTGGGAGCCAGAGCTTTCAGCTATCAAGCTCCTCTTCTGTGGAACAAACTACCATTTTGGTTCGGGAGGCAGACACGGTCAACACTTTTAAGAGTAGACTTAAGACTTTCCTTTTTGATAGAGCTTATAGTTAGGGCTGGCTCAGGTCATCCCTTAGTTATGCTGCTATAGGACTAGACTGCTGGGGGACTCCCTCTCCCTCTCCCTCCTTTCTCTCTCTGTCTCTCTCTCTCAGGGTTATGCCTAGTCAGGCACGGTACTGGTTGAAGCTGTAGTCACATCTCCCTTTACTGAAAACTCTACTCAAATCTCTCTCTCTCTCTCTCTCTCTCTCTCCATCACCATCACCATCTGTAAACATACATGTCTCATTAATGCATGTTAATGCATGATACTAACTAAACTTCTTCCCTGGAGTTTCTGTGCTCTCTCGTCCAGCAGGTTCTCATGGATCGTGGCTGCTGCTGTGGTCCTGCACGACGTCCACTACTTATATTATTACTGTCATTATTGTTACCATATCTCTGTGTACTCTGTATATTGTAATCATTTTATCATTCATTGTAATTGTACAATATGTCTCTGTTGATTTGTTCTGTACACGTGACATCTATTGCACGTCTGTCCATCCTGGGAGAGGGATCCCTCCTCTGTGGCTCTTCCTGAGGTTTCTTCCACCTTTTTTCCCTGTTAAAAGGGTTTTTTGTGGACAAGTTTTTCCTCACTCGAACCGAGGGTCTAAGGACAGAGGGTGTCACTCCCTGTACAGATTGTAAAGCCCTCTGAGGCAAAATGTGTTTTGTGAATTTGGGATATACAAATAAAATTTGATTTGATTTGATTTGATTTGATTTGATTTGATATTAACCAGGGGACCTGCCTGATAAATCACCCAGCCAGCTGTTGTTCAAATCTTTCTGCAGTCCTTCATCCATTATTTTCATGAACAAGGCATCCTGGATTGAAGGAGCCACCCCCAAACCAAGCCAAACCAATGTTTGGTTTGCTTAAACACAGTGCATCCCAGGTGGTCAGCATCACAAGTAGATTCGTCCTCAGGAACTTTTAGTGGGTGTTTGTTGACCTGGATGCCACTGTGCACGGAACATGTCAGGGCATGGCTGAAGGAGTGTAGGCGTTCTAGCTCTGTGGTGTTTATGTGAAAGGTGTTGATTGTCAGTGGTTTGTGGACGCTACCTAGACACACATCGCCTACAATGACCCATTCCAGATCCAACTTCTGTGCATAGGGTAGGCTGTGTGAGCCATTCACCTGTTTACAGACTTTATGCACTCTTGATAATGTCCCAAACTAAGAGAAGCATAATTGGGGCCTGCGCGTCAGTGTCTGGGATGAGGTGCACCACCGACTTCAGGTGTGCATGATGAAGAGCCAGACTGGGGGTAGAAATCTCGTCTCTGTTTTTAGGAAGGTCATTACATTCTAGGCTAAATCCTTGCTTACTGGTCACATGACTCTCCCCTCTACTAACATCCTGTAATTCTCGAAGTTACCACAAGGAGACACAACTTAGTCATTGTGGAACAGTTTGATCAACTGATAGGTGTCAAAGGAAAAGAAAGGAAAAGCTTTTCGCTATTTTTAACCATCTGATCAGATCATGAATGAAAAGCTTCTTTTTACATTTTTATTTTTATGTATATCTATTATTTTATTTATTTTTCAGATTTTTGACTTGTCTGATAACCTTTTATTGCATGATGTCAAGTCTCTGGGCTCTATATACTTAAATTAATCCATTCAGTTCTTTGGATAAGTACACATCTATGGTTAATTAGTCGACTATTGGCAAATAAAATGGAATGGACACAGAGATGGACTTGTTTGTCTGTGTGGTCGGGATGGTAGCTGGTGTTTATTTATTCCACTTTTTCCTCCTTCACCATGATGTTCACTATCATGTTGTTGTTTTTTTTAATATTTTTCTTTTGGCCTTTTTTTTTTTATTGGATAGAGACAGCTGAAAAAAGACAGGAATGTGGGGAGAGAGAGACGGGGAATGACATGCAGCAAAGGGCCACGGGTCGGATTCAAACCCGGGCCGCTACTGAGTCTTCGTACATGGGGCGGACGCTGTAGATGTCAACTATCATGTTGACATCTTTACAGAGATTCATAAATTATCATTGTTCAGTTAGAAAAATGTTAAAATAAATAAATAAATGTAAAGAGCATAAATTTAGTGGAGTTAACAGAAAGGCAACTCAATAGTTCAGCGCCTTCTAAAAGGGTTGAGTCCATGTATGGGTTATGTGGTTATGTCGGTATAGCAGTGGGATGTGTCATGTTACCTGGACTGGGAGTGATTGTTGATGACCAGGGCAGTGATGTTCCGTTCTCTCTCACCTTTTGCTGGTAATGTTTGGAAAAAATCCTTCACTGTATGCTGACGTCTCGAAACACTGTCTCCTTTGGCAGCCGTACAGGGCACAGCTAAGCTCCACAGGCCAGCCAGTGGTCATTTCACCAGGGCAGAGATGGTCGTGGGCAAGGCTCCTGTGAGGTCACAGTTTCCCAGACTGAACAGGACAAACTAGACAAACTTCAATAATACTGTAAATGCACATCTGTCAGAATACTAAATGAAAATTCAACAACTAGATGAGCATATAAGATCATGTAATTAGTTCTGGACAACATAGATTAACCAGAATGTATTAATCCACTTGATGTTAGAATGTAGATTGTGAAGAGAGCAATAATACAGAAATCCAGCCCAATTGTCTAACAAGATAGCGAATTGCACCTGTAAGTGATTTTAACATATTCTGAAAAAGGCCTACACCTTTGTATTCACTGGTTATCACAAAGGCAACCATAAATGAAACGCAGAGGAAAGAGGCATAGGTTACTGGGCAAAAACAGATTGAATCACATTACAAATACATTGGTAGTCCTGAAGATGTTTTAGTCAGCGAATCATTTTAAAAATATTTGCAAAACCTTTTAAATGTCCAGTGTGTAGTGACATCTTGTGGTGAAACTACAGATTGCATATAACCAGCAGAATAGTGTTGTGATGATGGGCCTTTTCACCCCGCTGTGTGTGAAGAGTGATACACCAGGCCACCGTATACCTCTGTTATTAGATGTGACAATTAAACTTGAATTCTTGTGACAGCCTTTCTAGTTCTGCTCAGTTCTCTCTTCAAAACAAATTTGTTTTGGAAGTTTTGCAGCCTGAAGCTGAACATTTTGGCACAGCTCAGCCAGTGGGTTGTATTGTACTATTATATATGCTATATTCCTTTGTATTACTGCATTGTATTGTCATATTATACTGTCTAGACAAGCAAGTCAAAATTTGTCTGAAAATTGGAACTATAAGCTTCACAAAATGTATTGGTTGGTTGGTATTATATGTTACAAGTGTCCATGTTGTGTGTGTCCACCACAATGTATATTTTTATACACAGTTGTACATGCATGAGCGAACACGCATTCATTCACTGCCACTGATGGTAATTGATGTTGCCAATCTCCCATTCAGCTTTTCTCCTTTCCAAACTAATTCAAAGCAGACAGCCCAGGCCTTGGCTAACACTCTGGCATTTACATTTAGAATGTTTTCAGTTTATCAAACCATCCCAACATTGTGGTAAATTCACTTTCCATAAACCCTCTTTGGAGAGGAGATTAAAATGGAGGAGCAACGCAGGTCAGGGTGAAAATAAAAGTAAATTGAACGGTGCTCATTTGTCAGTACTGCTGCTCTCATGGAAGAATTATTGTGTCAAAATGTAATTAGTGCTCGTCACACAATGTTTTGGAGTGGCTTTAAGTGTCCCAGTGACACATAGACCATGTCAAGGCCTAGTGCTTTTCTTTTGTACAGCCCATCTACTCTCAACACAAACATTATCATCTAGAAGTAATTATGGGCATCCAATACTGAAAATGGTTGAGCGTGAATACCCTTTTAAAAGATGCAGGTGGCTGCTTTCTTATGTTGTAAATTTCTTTCTTTCTGGACTAAATTCTTACAACCTGTCACTTCTAAAGATTCATTTTGAGATTATTTCCTGTTCTGTTCACCTCAGCTAGATTAGTAAAATAAGCTCCCCAGAGAGTGTCTGGTTGGCCAACATAGCACAGACTGAAAGAGCATCATGTAGCTGCCACCTTGTGGGCCCACCACACACAGAGATATGTATCTCAGACTGGTCCTAGAGACGTAAAACGTCATCTTGTTGGTGGGGAAGGAACCAAAACTTTTTAAAACTCACGTTACCAACTCTACACATAGTACATCTACACACAGCATTGGATCTGGAAACAAAATCCCAGAGAGAGGCTGGACGTTGTGAAAATGCTACTTTACTTTATTTAGGCTTTGGACTTAAAGATGAGATTATGTGATATAAGAGCCAACAGTTATTCAGCTACTTATTTTTGCTGATTCATGTTGTTTCTTTGTGATACTCTAATTCAACACTTGTTACTATGCAGGATGTTATTTCACACAGGATGCTTTATTTTACTGATTTATAGGAGTTATTCCTTCAAGAAAAGGGCAAATGTTGTGTTATTGCATTTAGAATCAGACAGAGGGCGCTCAAGGACAGTAATGTGTTGTATAAGTTGTTGCAGTAAGAAGAACAAAAAAGCAAGATAAGTAGAATTGTAATTGTAGACCTGCTCTATATGGGAAGTGTCATGAGATAACTGTTATGATTTGATGCCGTATGAATAAACTGAATTGGTAATTGAATTTCCCTGACTTTTTTTACTTGAGATTATGTTGTTGCCTGTATGTTTGTCCTAAGCAGACTAAATATAATCTAGGCTTGCTCAATGTCACGGGTAACAGTGCAACTGAGTCACATGTCTGCAGCCTACAGGAGGATTTCACAGACAGGGCACAGAAGGAAAGCTAAGGATAGAAACAAATGTGAGCATGACTGTTGGCCTGACCTCACCCAACACTCATCAGTGCAGCTGGAATAAAAAAAAAAATGAAATAAACTTTTACAAATAGTTCAGAAATACTCAGGTGTCCTTAAAATGCCTACAGATTAAGATGCTGATGTGGAAAACGTGGTCTTTACATGCAGATCCATTTCTATGGATGTATGCTGAGTGCACATCTGTTAGTGTGTGTGTGTGTGTTTGCCCCACCCACACCCTGCCATCCCACGTTATCCCTTCTGACCTCATTTAACCTGGAATCCAATCAGATTTGTGCAAAACCAGAGGGCCTGTCAGATGTGTCAGCTTCCGCTTGCCACAGACGTCACTGCCAGATGTTCACTACGGCAACTGGCTCCTGGTGCTTAAACTATCTCACACTGTGTATGCCACTCTCCACTATGTTCATCCCTCTTTTTTTGCTCATGTCTTTGACTATACTGCTTGGCACATATGATAATAATGGCATTTTAAAAGCATTCAGTGCTGATAAAGCATTAAAGCTTGCACTTTATTGAATGGTGCCATGTCTATTTCCTTTTTCAGTTAATACAGATGACAATTTAGATGGTGTGTAACCATTGTGTTTTTCGTCCCTCCTTTTTCCCTCTCTCGCTCTCTTCTCTAAACTCAGCTGGTTGTGGCAGATTGCTGCCCACCATGAGCTGGGCTCTGCTCAAGGGTCCTGGCCTCATAAAAGAAGTTTTTCCTCGCCACTCTCAGCAAGTGCTTGCTCATTGTGGGAATTGTTGGGTCTCTGTAAATAATATTATAAAGAGCACAGTAATGAGGGTCTGTTATGATTGGATGCTATATAATTTAGCGTTATAAATTAAACAGCTTGGGGAGCATAATTATCCCAATTATAAATAAACCCAAATTTAACCCATCCCATGATGCTTGATGTACCCCTGGAAGTGATGGATGATGGAATGTCCCTCCTCCTTGTACCTGTATGGACATATTTAGACTAGCAGCATGAGGAATGTTGCTGGCTGCTTTAGACAGTCCTTATAGATGATGGATGCCCATTTTCCTATTTCATCCTCAGTGACAACCTGAAAGATGGGTGGTTGAGTGGATGGAGGTGAGTCAGTTGATGGTGGCTCTATGTCAGGGATGTCATGTCTCATTCTCTCCAAATAATGGCATAGTGTCAATCCACAGTGGTGCATGCAGTGCTCCACCCAACATGCTTGTTATGCTGGCATCCATGGTTCTTTCCAGCAATGCCTTCTACCATATGCAGCAGCTCCTCTCTATGGATTTGTGCAAATGTAAGCCATTGATTATAAAAATGTATCCAAGCTGCATTAAATCTACCTACTGATACTTGGTTTTGGGGTAGGCTAACCTTAGCTAAAGTTCAATTCTTACCTGTTTAGGAGAAAATGAATCAGCTGAACTCCAGTCCTAAAATCCTTCTGGGTAGATCTCCAATATTGATATACTTTATCACATTTCAGGTCAAGGAGCTTTTTAGATAAATGATGAGGCTTTTTAGGTCCAGTAGAATCTAATGACATCTCTGCTGATCCACATTTTTCTGCATCCATGGCATGCAGCACACCGTTAAACCACAGATTAAACAACATGCATATTGTTAATCCAGATAAGGGTCAACGTTTTAGAGAGAGCTTGAGTATATGCATGAGCAAGGGATTGCTGGGCCCAGTTCATGCTCATGGACTTCTCCCTGTAACTGAGTTGGTAAGTCTAATTGGTTTTGTACTGATTTCCAAAAAGTACACAGTGTGACAAAACCTGACAGATTTGGTTTATGGGTACTGGCAAGTCCTGTTAACTCAACAGATTTCTGCCATTGTAACACCTGATGACTTCTTGTAGTATAGCTGGTTGCTCACTCAGTGTGGTACCTAATTTTCAGAATGCTTTTCAGCGGATTAATTCTTCACTAAGAGGTCACAATGTGATTCCATCACTGAACTGTGAGCAGCCATTTAAACTGGCAATTTATTGGCGCCATGCTTCCAGATGGTGCTGATGATGGAAAGGAACATGCATGTCTATGTCCTACTTCTCTTAAAAGTTCAACCGTCATCCACACAAATACTCTAAGACTGGAAAAGCGTCTCTTGTTATGGTTCTCGCTTTGAAACATTTCTAGGTGTGTGTCAACTCATCTAACACTCCCTGATTTTGATGTTAACTTGCTTTCTAAGACAGACAAATTGCTAGCTAGTTAACAAAGCAAAATGGATAACATCAGCTAATTCATCCACACCCTCAGAGCTGATCTGGCTGTAAACTGGCTGTCTTCCCATTTGCAGGTTACTTTGTCGGCTGGTGCTGTGAGGTGGCCAGATACATACAGTGCCGCTGGGTTGAGAGAGTAACAAGATACACCTGACAGCCTACCAGACGGCGGCAACGTTTTTCAATTCATTTCAGTGGGGGTAGTGCATTTCCTCGCCAGCAGCCCGCAACGCAGGGGTTGCCGCAAAAAACGTCGCCGGCGTCCGGGAAAAGAAGTTGAGCCAGATTCAACTTTTGGGAAACCGAAGCCCCACGTCACGCTCCGCAAGCCAATCAGACACTCAGATCAGTCAAACCTCCACAGACAGCCTGAAATGTCTCTGAAGCAGAGACTATCCGGGTGGATTCATGGACTAAACTCTGATAATCTACCTGTGTGTGTGTTCTCAATTTGTTTATTTCATCTACCAGCTTCTAAATCTGAGTCTGACTCACAATTTACACCGCAAAATAATGACATGAAGAAGTTTAATTTGATTTGTGTCCGATGATTAGAGAGAGAGAGAGAGAGAGAGAGCGCTTTGGTAGAGAGACAGAGTAACAATAACAGAGAATGAGCGTCGGCCTCGATAAAGCTGTTATTAATCAGAGAGATAAAAAGTTATTTCCTGATTGTTTCACAGCGGTTACATTCAGCAGGTATAGACACGCCCACGGCAACCCACCTCTGACTTTTTTCTCAAAATTCTTTTTTTTCAGAATTTTCAGAATCCCAGAAACTTTTTCTGGGATTCAAAACCTCGGCCGCTTCAGCAAGGCCTTTGTATATGGGGCTGATGCTCTATCCACTGAGCTAATTTTTTTTTCGTCTGAGCTAGTCTTTCTTTCCTGAAATTCTAACTTGTTTTCTTAAAATGAGGACTTTTTTCCTGAATTCTGACTTTTTTTCTTTAATTCTGCCTTTTTCCCCAAAATACAACTTTGACTTTCTTTCTTGAAATTTAGACTTTTTTTGTTAAAATTAGTTTTTGTTAAAACTCAGAATTCTGCCTTTTTTTCCACAAAATTCTGACTTGTTTTTATTAAAATTCTGGCTTTTTCTAAGAATTCAGACTTTTTTTCTCTAAGGATTCTGACTTTTTCCCTCAAAATTCTGACTTTTTTTGATAAAATTCTGACTTTTTTTCAGAACTCTTGATTTTTTTTCTTAAAAATTCTGACTTTTTCTCAAAATTCTGTCATTTCTTTCTCAAAATTCTGCCTTTTAAACTCAGAATTATGACTTTTTTTCCTCAAAATTCTGTCTTCGTTTCTTAAAATTCTGATTTTTTTTCAATATTCTGACTTTTTTCCTCAAAATTCTGATCTTTTTTGTCTCAGAATTCTGACTTTTTTTCTTAAAATTCTGCCTTTAAAACTGACTTTTTTATTTTTTTACTTTTTCTAGGATTTGAAACCTTGGCTGCTGCAGCAAGGACTGAGCATTTGTACATGGGGCTGATGCTCTACCCACTGAGCTAATTTTTTTTTTTAGTCTGAGCTAGTCTTTCTTTCCTGAAATTCTAACTTTTTTTTCTTAAAATCTGGACTTTTTTTCTGAATTCTGACTTTATTTCCTTAATTGTGCCTTTTTCCTCAAAATTCTGCCTTTTTTTCTTAAAATTCTGCCTTTTTCCCTAAAAAATCAGACTTTAAAACTCTGACTTTCTTCCTTGAAATTTAGACTTTTATAGTCAAAATCAGTTTTTGTTAAAACTCAGAATTCCGCCTTTTTTCTACAAAATTCTGACTTGTTTTTATTAAAATTCTGGCTTTTTTTCAGAATTCTGACTTTTTCTTCTCAAAATTCTGATTGTTTCCTCAAAATTTTGCCTTTTTTTCTTAAAATTCTGACTTTTTTGCAGAACTCTTGACTTTTTTTTCTTCTTTAAATTCAAACTTTTTTTCAAAAAAATCTGCTGTTTTTTTCTCAAAATTTTGCCTCTTAAACTCAGAATTCTGCCTTTTTTCCACAAAATTCTCACTTTTTTTCTTAAAATTCAGATTTTTTTCCTCAAAATTCTGCCTTTTTATATTCTTAAAATCCAGACTTTTTTTTCAGAATTCTGACTTTTTTTCTTAAAATTCTAGCATCTCTTTTTTTTTTTTTTTTTTACTTTTTCTGGGATCCTTTGTATATGGGGCTGATGCTCTACCCACTGACTATTTTTTATTTATTTTTTCTTAAAAATTTGACTTTTTTTCTTAAAATTCTGACTTTTTCTCAAAATTCTCACTTTTTTTTTCTTAAAATTCATTTTTTTTTCCTCAAAATTTTCTTGAAATTCTGTTTTTCTCAAAATTCAGACCTTTTTTTGTTAAAATTCTGACTTTTTTTTCTTTTTTTACTTTTTCTGGGATTCAAAACCTTGGCTGTTGCTGCTACCTTGAAGGATGAAGACTTTGTACATGGGGCTGATGCTCTTAAAATTCTGACTTTTTTTCAGAATTCTGATTTTTTTTTTCTCAAAATTGACTTTTTTTCTTAAAATTCTGATTTTTTTTTTTCTCAAAATTGACTTTTTTTCTTAAAATTCTGACTTTCTTTCTTAAACTTCTGACCTTTTTTTCTCAAAATTCAGACATTTTTTTCTTAAAATTCTGACCTTTTTGAGTGTGCCTGAAAGAGCACACTATCTATTATTCCCCATACTTATTGAGTGTGCCTGAAAAGCACACTATCTATTATTCCCCATATTTAATTTTATTATTATTGAGTGTGCCTGAAAAGCACACTATATATTATTCCCCATACTTTATTATTCTTACGTATCCCAGGAATTTCGGCATGCTACTCCTCCCGCAGTTTTAGTTGCACATACACAAAAAAGGTATCAACACATGCGGCTCGCCGGGCAATGCAGGCTATGACTTTTCTAAGCGTTTCGCCAAACGGTTTGCCTACACATCGTTGGAGTGCTTTGGAATTGTTGAGCACACATTTACATCCTAACCATATTGTCATTTGTCCCTGCCATTGTCTTATTAATTACACCTAGATCAGCAGGTAAACTTAATACAACCTGTGTGCTCTTTTTATATATTCTTGAAAACGCTGTATATAGATTAATGCAGTTTAGAAAAATGATCACTAATTTATTTAAAGCCGCTGTCCATACTGAAGCCTTGATAGCTCTACCTCCTTTTAGTGCCACATACCAGGTAAGAATAAAAATTCTCTTCAGGTCATAGTTCTTGAATGATATTAGGCAGGACACACTGTGGCTTATGTAAGCTCCAGGTTAGTCACATTTTATTTCACTTGAGCTTTTGTGAGATGAGATTAATTCAGCAGTGACAATGCAACCCTTGCCTCAGTCTGATGTGATGTTTGTTCTCTGCTTGCAAAATAATCTGAGAGCTGGATCAGAAAAAGTGGAAACTGAGTTTTAGTGTAATGCCCTGGGCAGCTGCCTGCTGAGCTCTCTGTCTATCTTATGAATACATGTTTCTGTGATTTGTCATGATATCTTTATATCCCACAATATTAGACCAAGGGTCTTGAATGACACACAAGAGCAAATCATACCTCCATTAATTCCATTAATTGACGTGCACTAATAATGAGAATTATTAGTATAAGAATGTGCAATAATGAGAATTAGAATCAGGTGTATTGCCAAGTAGGTAAAGTAGGACTATAATGGAACTGGGAATGAAAGTATGAATATATGGAATGAGCAAAGCATATATGAATACGAAAATCAGCAAATCAGTCACTTACCTGTGCTGCTTCATAATATGGGCACTATTACTCAATTCAGACCATCACAATTATCTGTAGTTTATCTAGAAGATCATCACAGTCAGACTGCAGGAGCACTGTCAGCATTGCCATCTCACAGCAAGAATGTTCCTAGTTCAAAGTGTTTCTCCGGGTGTTTTCCTCCCACAGTCCAAAGACATGAACCTTTACAGGTTAACTGGTGACTCTAAATTGTCCATAGGTGTGAATGTGAGTGTGAATGGTTGTTTGTCTCTATGTGCCCTGTGATGAACTGGTGACTTGTCCAGGGTGTACCGTGCATCTGGCCCATTGTCAGCTGGTACAGGTTCCAGCCCCTACGACCCTAAAGAGGATAATGTTATGACTGTGGTCATAGTTTTGTAGTCTGCTGTGTTTGTGTGTATGGCTTTGCTTCTCCTTTTCAATCACATATGTAAATAGGAATGTGCCATCCCCGAATGAGGATTGGTCGAGTGATTTCAGGCCCTGGACAGTGATTGGCTGCAGCAGGAAACCCTAAGAGAATATAAGGAGCCAAGATGGCCACCATTGGGGGGCAACCAGCGCTTCCTCATCCTCCTCCTTTCCCAACCAGCCACACGTCCTTTTGTGAAGACCTTTGTTCTAGATTGGAAGTAGTTTTTGTTTGAATAGTAGGGGTGGACTGCCATTTCAGTTCATCTTGTTTTCTCCTGTTTTGTTAGTTAGGAAGGTAAGTCTATTGTCATTTGTTTTTCTGAGGTTAGTGATTTATTTTCCAGATAGATTTGTTTTGGTTGTTGTTTTGGCATTGGTCCATCCTGAAGCTGATACCTTAGTTATAGTTATTTGATCTCTGTGACTTTTGTGAATAAATCCTTTTCTTGTCATTCAAATCTAAA
>CP136888.1:658296-793296 GCA_033000465.1 Sciaenops ocellatus | reverse complement strand
CATGTCGCCTAGTCTATTGCCCACTTTAATGAGTTAATATTCTGTTTTTACCTTGTTGTGGTGCCAAATATCAGCTACAGTATGCTTATCAGTAACTAAGCAAAGCCCATGAGACCTGAGACGAAGAATGAAAATATGAGAAGCAATTTTAGACACCTGACAGCTTATCTCTCTACCTCCACTGACCCCCCCTCCTATATTTCTGCCACTCAGTCAGATGACAGTGCAGAAAAGTGACAGATGCCAGCATTTTGGAGCTGTTATTACTGAGGATAAGGCAGCAGAGCTGACAGTGAGCATTGGGTAATTTTTCATTGATGCTACACTTTTTAAGCTTCATCTGTTGTCAAATACTTGAACTTACATCATATCAACTTGGAGGAAACAGAAAGCAGCCTGCCCAGCTGACTGTCCACTTAAAGACTCAAAGTTCAACATGTCAGCCCATTTCACCACAAAATGAATAAGGAGCACTTTTAGATTCAAATCTGCACTGTATGCTACTCACATAAGATCTATTATATCTCATGTTTCTTTTCAATCAAAAATTATTAATGAATTCATCAATAAATTATTTCAAGGTGCACATTTGACACCAGACATCACATAAAGCCGTTGTTTAAACTGATTTTGTATTCTGACAACCACTCATATAATGAATGAATGAGTCAAACTCATATTACATACAATCGTTCGCATAAACATATTACAAACCAGTGATCATAGAAAAATGTTTTTTTTTTTGTTTTTTTTAAATAAATGATCCAACTTGAAATGATGTAACTTTCAATTAAGAGAGGCTCACTGTATTTCAGCTGGCAGGTTGAACTTAAACAAACTGAGTCTAGTCTCAAAATGAGCAAACCAGCAGACTAACAGTTATGGAAATAGAGCAGCACAAAGCAGGGTCGTGCATCTGGTTTCTGTGCTCTGCCCTGATCTGCTGCTGATTGTTAGTTGAACTTTTGACCCAGATGCTGGTACAAGCTCCTCTCCTACCATCAAGCAGTATGGCAGAGAGCTTTGTCAGCAGCCCATGCAGGACAGATGATTTTATAACTAAATTATGATCAGAACACATTCTTTCTCTCTGACAATGAAATTGTGACAAAGATGTAAAACTGTGAATTTGTTTTGTTTGACTATGGGGTTGGTAGTGGACGTAGCAAAGGTTCTGTGCTTGGACCAACTCTATTCACCTTATATACGCCTTGCTTATTACTTATTTAGTAATTATACAGCAGCTGCTTTGGGAGCACCATCTTATTCCCAACATACTGAATATATGTTTGGGGTTAGAACAAATATCAAACGCTGAATGGATGTGGACATGAGTGTGAGAACAGCGAGTGCAGAGCTAGGGAAATCTGCTGACTGTGGGACAGTTGTGAGTTGAGAAGACTGGTGATGTGTTTTTAGGAAAAGTGAATTCTGCTAAGTGTGGCTATATTTGGAACTAAGATGTTAAGTATTCCAAACCTACATTGTGATCAGCCCAATAGATTAACAGATTGTCATTAATGTCAGTATATGTTTCTGCTTGTCCTTGTTATGATCAGACTATAGCTCTGGCAGAGCAATTTTGGTGGTGTGGAAAACTGATATTGCATTCTGTTCTTCTCACAGGTTGGTTGGCAGTAATTCTTAACCATGGAGCCGCAGCCCACAATTGGGTCACGAACAGCACCTAGAGGACCACAAAAAACTTTCAGTTTTGCACCTATGGGGTGTGAGTGCCGCGCACGGACTGCATAGGGTTATCAATTGCTGCTCCAATAAGCAGAAGAACACACTCAGCCAGCCGCTAGCCTGTAGCGAAAAGCACAATTTTGCAATCCTGACTTTATTAGGTACGGCTTTGTGAACGGAGGTACCAAGGCAGAGCCGAGAGCCCAGTGTGTGGAGTGTAGGCTAAGCACTGAAGCCTTCAAAACTAAAACAGCACCTAGAAACCAAACATCCAACGCTTGTGGGAAAGCCGGTGTAATTTTCCAAGAGAAAAGAAAATGGACTACAAATGCAGAAAAGGTTTGTTGTTTTGTTCGCTATCGTTGGGACAGTAGTCCCAACGATAGCATGAAGATGAAGATATACCATTTTGTGGAGAGCTACCAACATGAGCTATGGCTCAGGAATGTTTCTGCTGTATGGATAACTACTTAACAGCCTGCACTGGCAGAACTGTGTTGGGTTGTGCAGTGATGGTGCAGCATCAATGACTGGCAGGCATAACAGCATCATCAGGCAGATACTTGATCATGCACAGGAAGCTGAATGCACCCACTGTTTTCTCCACCATGAATGCAGCAAAATAGATGTCACCAGAGTTCCACAAGGTGATGGATGGAAGTGTGAAAACTTTTATGGAATTTTCTGTCCTTAGGTTACACAGGGTCATGCAGGCCTTGAGGTCCTCACCCCACCATCAACTTCATTAAAAATAATGCTGTGAACTCCAGATGTTTTGCCAAGCTTTGTGGGGACATAGAAGCAGATCATGTCCAGCTGCTATTAGCGGCTCTCAAGAGGATTGATCAAGCATTTGTTTTAACTGAGGAATGAGATCTGCTCTCTTCTCAATGAGAAAAAATCTCCTCTTGCACATTACTATGCCAACACGAAGTTCACAGCTAAACTTGTCTACCTCTGTGACATTTTTTCACTGCTTTCACTTCAAGGGAGAAATAGCAACATATTTTTTGTTGCAGACAAAGTTCAGGCTTTCAGGAGATACTTGCTTTGTGAACAAGGAAGGCCCAGGAAAAGATGATGGACATGTTTCCACTTCTGTCTGACATTTTGGAAAACTTCCCTCAGGTGAAGATCAGTGGCTCAGTCTCTCAGCACCTCTCACAACTGGCAGAGAAATTCAACGAATACTTCTCTGAGGATCCCAGAGAGGGACACTTGAATTTTGGACCCATTTTCTGTGGATTCCACTGAAAATGATGTTGCTTTGCCTTCACATCTGGAATCCCAGTTTCTGGAAGTTTCCACCAACATAGCATATTAAAGTTGCCGTGGGGCAAGTACCTATGTCTAGCACCCAGGGCACCTTTGTTTCAGGCATTGGTCCTAGTTGTGGCCACAATGGAGAGTCCTGATTCACAGACTCAGAGCTAAGATGGAACAATTTGCCTCACGATGGGAAGGCTGGGTCAATTATGTAAGACCCCTTAGGCCTGATATTGTATTCAAGGATCAATGATCATGTTACAAAGTGAATGGTCACTCCCTGTCTGTTCACTATTCATGGCTTTATTTTTTTTCCTTGAAGAAAAAATTCAGGACCTGTAACACACATCACTATATATACTGTACTGTATTTGAAATACATTGTATGGAAATGTATGTTTAATGCAGGTTGTCAATAAAAAAAATAAAAAAAAAATAGAATGTGCTGAAATCAGTATGGCAGCACACCTGACTCATCACTAAAAATATTACTCCCTATTCTCCACACTGTCACTATAACATGTAAACAAATACAAATATGTACACTAGAAGTCAACTTTAATATAGTGATACGTCTGAATTTAAATTTAAGCTTTCTTTAATGAATATTCGTAATTTTATGGAGCTGTCAAACCGCCTTGTTAATACAGGTGTGTATCTCGTTTGTGTGCAGCACGTCAGAGATCAAACAGTTCAGTGAGCGCAGAGAAAATATTTTTAAAGACTAAAAGTGGACTAATATGGACTGAAGCTGATTTGGTTAGATAAAAACATGTTGTTCATTTTGGAAATGATTCCATCGATCTTTGTTCAATACATTTTGACTTTTGGACTTTACAACGCTGTGGAGTTACTGGAAATGTTTGGAACACATCCTCCATCAGCTGCGCCGGTGTCACAAATACAGTGCTACTAGCTTAAGTAATAAGTGTAGTAGTAAGTGGGAAATTCTTATATTTATTTTCTTAATCTGTTCATGGAAAAATGTCTTTTTCAGCAGATATTTTAGTAACTACAAGACTGAACTAGCAAAGCAGTTTAGAAAAACTTCAGTTTTTGCCACAGCACCCGATCCTGTCTGAATCCGGCCTTACATACCTGACCACATAACTGTGGTGCCAATAATGACATTAAAGCACACCCTCTCATGTAGTTTTGCTTAGGTACAGTGTGTAACATTTAGGGTGATTTATTGACAGAAATGGAATATAATATACATAACTATGTTGTCAGTGGTATATAATCACCTTATGAAATGAGTACGATTCATGTAATGTTATACCTTTTGCAATCATGGTAGCATAGCTGAAAACTGTTGTGCTGATTAAAGAAGCAATAAAACTGTCCTTCTTTAGACTGGGTGAGTGTCTGGAGCATCAGCAATTGTGTGTTCCATTACAGGCTCAAAATGGCCAGAACTTTCTTCTGAAACGTGTCAGTCTATTCTTGTTCTGAGAAATGAAGGCTATTGCCAAGAAACTGAAGATCTTGTACAATGCTGTGTACTGTTCACGTCACAGAGCAGCACAAACTGGCTCTAACCAGGACAGAAAGAGGAGTGGGACCCCAGTGCCTAACTGAACAAGAGGACAAGTACATTAGCGTATCTAGTCTGAGAAACAGACGCCTCACAGGTCCTTAACTGGCAACTTCATTAAATAGTACCTGCAAATCACCAGTGTCAACATTGACAGTGGACAGTGAACAGTGAACAGTGAAGAGGCGACTCAGGGATGCTGGCCTTCTAGGCAGAGTTGCAAAGAAAAAGCCAAATTTCAGACTGACCAATAAAAAGAAAAGATTAAAGCACAGCTCAATTTGGAGCTGTGCTTTGGGTGCTGTAATTGCTGCAAATGGAGGATTCTTTGATTAAAGCCAAGTTTGAAGGAAACAATTATTTCAATTAAAAATCATTATTTCTAACCTTGTCGATGGCTATATTTCCTATTCATTTTGCAGTATGTCCTATTTAAACTAATTTCTTGTATGTTTTCATGGAAAACATGGAATTTTCTAAGTGACCCCAAACTTTTGAACGGTAGTGTATGTAATACTTCAGATGTAATCAGATGTATCCTGTCTCTAACCGATGCAGAAAAAACAAGACCATCTTCTAGGTTGGATTATTGCATGATCTATACTTGTTACTGTTACAGAATACATGTCAAAAGGTGCAGAAATTTGACAACAAACTAACTGGAGCCTCCTTCTCCATGGGCTCGTGCAACTGCCAATCCACAGTAAACAAAACTGATTTCATTGCCGCCTATACCAACCACATTTCTCTGGAGCTCCTTGCTCTCACTGAGATTTGGATCAAACCAGAGAACACTGCAACCCAGGCTCTCCCCTAATTACATATTCCCCCATACCCCTCGTCCAAATGCTATCAAAGTGACTACCCCGGTTTAAATCTGCACTGTTGTCATTTACTGTCCACCAGGCCAACTGTGTAGCTTTGGGAAAGAGCTGGACACAAACTGTACCACAGACACCCTTCCAACACTGCAACATGTAGCGGTCCTACTACATGTCTCTCTCCATCTCCACAGGGTGGGACCAAATCGGCTACTGCACTTCCACCTTTTATGGTGGCTGGCACTTCATTTTCTGCATTTACACCCCTCTGGGTATGCAGACTCCTGACATGTAGCCATCTTACTACATGCTCTTTGAACCCTATACCAACAAACTTCAATCCAATATCCTGACCATCCCGCCAGCTATCACGCATGTGATAAATGCCTTGCTGACCTCATTTTCTGCAGCATTAAAAGTGGCTCAGGTAACACCACTACTTAAGAAACCCTTTTTCAACCATGCTCAGGTTGAGAACTATCACTCTGTTTCACTTCATCCTTTCCTATCCAGAGCCATGGAACACGTGGCCACTAAACAGCTCTCAGAAATCCTCTCACTGAACAATCTTCTTGATCCAAATCAATCTGGTTTCAAGAGCGGTCACTCAACTGAAACTGTTGTTCTGTCTGTGACAGAAGCCTTAAAAGAAGTTAGAGCAGTGGCACAGTTCTCTGTCCTTATTCAGCTTGACTTATCAGCTGCCTTTGACACAGTTAACCATTGCAACCTCCACTCTATTCTCTCAAACATGGGCATCTCTGGTTTGAATCCTACCTCACAGGTCACTCGTCCAAAGTATCCTTGCTTGAACAGTTGTTCGCATCTCACCATCTCACCACAGGGGTGCCCAGGGCCTCCTCCATGGGTCCGATTATCTGCAAAAATTTTTGTCTGTAAAACCACACTGACTCTACTAGGCTGCAGCAATAAAATTCTCTCCAAAGCTAATGTCATAACCAATTTCACACAAGTGTTTAGAGACTCAATAACTTCCATATTGACTAAGACTACCGTCATTTGTTTGAGGTGTCGATTTATAACCAAAATCATAACAAACCAGTATTTTTACTGTTAGTTCAGCATCAGCAGATAAGTCTATTATATAACACTGGGCAATAGGCACGTGGTCTTGACTCGGAAGTTTTTATAATCGAAATTCTAATTATCTGAGAGAGTGATGCAGTGATACCCGCTAAGAAAATATGGTTGCTTTTTTGGGACTTTTTTTTTTAAATGTTACTTTTTTTTTTTTTTTTGTAAAATAATATATACTACTAGGTTCATCTGACCTCTAACGGTAACAGCAGTAAGTTATGCCGCGTTTCCACCGGCACGGTACGACACGGCACGGCACGGCACGGTATTTGCGTGTTTCCACTAGCACGTAGTACCTGGTACCAGGTACTACTTTGGTATCGCCTCGGCCCTGGTTCCAAGCCGAAGCGATACTAAAACGTGACGTCAGCCGACTGCCTTCCACTGATTGGCCGATGAGTGTCATCACTGGAAGCCTCATAAGCGCGCGACGACCGACCAGACTGTAAATAAACACAAGACTCGACCACACCACTTTTTAAAACCCCGCTGCTCTTCGACTACACTCGAACACGAGAAAATGGCTTCGCAGAAAAAATCCACGCCATGGTCGGTTGTTGTGTTGCTGGTGTTGTTGTTGTTCTGGTCTTCCAGTTTTGTGCGTGGCTTGGCGCGGTGTAAATGACGTCACGGCAGTTTCGCACGTCGAGGAGGTACTATATGGTACTCAGTTGTAATGGAAACAGAACCGTACCGTGCCGTGCCGTGCCATACCGTGCTAGTGGAAATGCGCTATTAGTGAGTAGAATAAGAAACCCGTTCATTTTGTTTAATTCTTTTAAAGGGGTCGTAATTAGGGCAACACTGACATAATGACATTAAACTACTGGCTACATTTCTGTCATATCAATCTGTTCAACAACCACCTTCAAAAAATAATGTCACACTACAGGCCAAAATGCAGACCCAGTCAGAGTTTGCTGTGTGGGGTTGTTTCATAAGTTGCATCAGCATTGTTCCACCTTGCAGTCTTAAGCATGTCCACTCAGATGGACCAAATGACTCAAACACTGGAGAAAAGCATCTCAGAGTAATGATTGTGTATAAGAAAATGCTGATTGTCATGTCAGTGTATGAAGGACAAACAAGACCTTAATGGAAATATTGTCAGAAGAAGATTGGCACTGAGTGTGTGAAGGAGATAGAGGGGTAGTGGGGGGGTCAGTGAGGAGAGGTGAAAGTGTGGCTTTGCTGCTTTGATCTCCATCATCAGTGCGTTTATAGTCTAGTTGTACAGGATTCTGCCCCCACTTCTGTAGGCCTGCTCCTTGGTCTGACTCCTGACGTCTGCTGTAAACTAGGGTTTGTAGTTGTTATATGTGTAGAAGATATTAGACAGATTCTCATAAAAGCTGATGTATGATGTGACAGCATCAGTGAGTTAAAAACAGTCCAATCGCTAGTTCCTCACTGTCTAATTGGCTGATAGTGACAGTGGTCACATCTTCAATGATTTGTTTTGGTTTTGGGTTTACTGAAAAGTACACTGATAAAGGAGAATGAACTCTGTATCCAGTAATAGCAGTTTATCACTGGATGGGTGCATTTGGCCTCATCATGAGTTTGTCTGCTCGTGACCAGTCTGCACGCTGTCTAACCCTTCTGCAGGACAGTTTTCATAAAACACACTGATAAGTGACAATTTCTGTGGTCTGTATTTCTCATTTACTACACCGCTACACGTCTCACTCCACAAGCCCAGCAGAAAGGTGCTTGGAGCCAATGTAGCGGTCTAAAAAAGCCCTGTGTTAGTACCTGTCCTGATTAAACTTAACACTACCCTGTTTCCAAGTATCTGCAATCACTGAAGGAGATGAAGACATTTTACATTTTCTTCATTTATTTAATGGTAAACATGTTTTCTTTTGTTATATATATTACAGACAAGTATGCAGGCTCCTGACATGTAGCCATTCTAACTACATGCTCATTGGACCCTATACCAACACACTTAAATCCATTAGCCGGACTATCACGCCAGCTATCATGCATATGATAAATGCCTTGCTGACCCCTGGCACATTTTCCAAACATGTTTCAAAGTGGCTCAGGTAATGACTCATGAGAGCAGTGATAAGAGTGGATTAATACTCATCTGAAACAATACAGCAGACTTCAGCATACACAAAGAGACCAGCAGAAATAATATGAACTCTGATACCTCTAACTAGCCCCTGTCACTAAGCAACATAATTCCAGCACATGGATGTATAAATCATGGAGACTTCCAGGCCCTTCATATCCAACATTTGTGTGTCTCCACTCGTCTTGGATGAGTTTTAATTATTCATAAGTATGCTTCATCAAACATAACTGGAGCAGATATACTCAAAACAACAAAATGCTCTCCTGATTTAAAGGAACAATATATAAGATTTAACTGTGTTAAATCATAAAATGGCCATGCTAGGTCAACGGACATGAAGGAAATATGCTAAACTGAAATGCCAAAAAATAATTTTGACATATAAGACAAATAAGTTTGACAACAATACTACAGCCATGTTCTCCTTGTTAAATTTCCATTACGGTTCAGAAGGTCTGTTTGATGCCACCCACAATTTGATGCTAACACAGCATGCTACAGCCATAGAAGCAAGCAAATGAAGTGGATCAACAGACATAACGCTCCACAACCAGAGAAGTGGTGAAAGAAGATGGAAAAATACAGGAGATGCATTTGAAGGATGGAGACAACAACTAAAATATACATTGTAATGTTTTCCACCCAGTTTCCTCTGTAAATCAACCACCCATCATAATCCTCCCTGTCTTTTCGATCTTATGGATGTGATAAGATTCTGTTTTGAGAGAGATTCTGAAGACACTGTGAAAGTTACTGGTCCTACCTGGTGACACGTATTTGTTGATTTTTTTTCCTCATTAAAGTTTCCAAAGACACTACCTACAGCATCACTGTGGGAAGCTGGAAAGTCACTGAGTTCAAGTGTCTAAATCATGTCACATAAACATCGTCAATAAACAGTGGGATCTACTTGGCTCTTACTGCCAGAGACGGAGTCCACGGGATGGGATGGAGGGAGACGACTCTCCAGTATTTTGAATTTGGACTGCAGTACCCATTTTAAACACTAGCTGTCAATGTTAAATATCATTTTACATGTTGCCCATTTAAAGACATTTGAAATGTGTGACAGAGGTGAGCCAGGAGGAGAAGGATGTAAGTAGATGCTGGAGAACGCTGAGCCGGGTGACCATACTCATTTTCAAATAACACATTAAAGGATGCATACAGTATGTATGAATGCAAACATTTCACACTCTGACATGCAGGTTACCACCTAATAACCGCCACATGGAATATTGGCAATTAAACATCCTCCCACATACTATATCGCTGTCTGTATTTGCAAAGATGTCCAGATGAAAGACACTTCAGTCAGTTATAGTCAAAGAAAGGAAATCAGGCAGACATTCTTCGAATGTATGAAGCAGCAACTGTACACACTTAAGAATATGCAAATATAAAGAGGCTCCACTGCGCACCTCAGACTAAAATATCTTCCACAACAACGCAAAGATCACAACATGGTCCTTGTCAAAAAGAAACTACAGCACACTTGCTCAGATAGGTGAATCTTGAGACAGATGCAACCTCATACAGTCTGCTGAGGTGTTGTGTATGAATCTCAGGTGATTCCTCACTTCCAAAACCCCCAACCCCTGAAACATTCACTCACCAGCTCTATGATAGAGGATGGCTGCGTTCGACTTGGCCATTGAGGTGGTGGTGGATGAAATGGAAGGGAGGAGGCCAGGCTGGGCCTGCTGAGACACCTGGTGTTTTCCCTGCCCTGACCACTGACCTCCTGCCAGCCCGTGACCAGGTTCTGAGGTGGCTCTACCTGCTCTGGCTTCTCCCTCCACTGTGTTGGTATTCCTTAGCGGTGAACGGTTCTGGATATGTGACACGGCCTCCTCAGCCACCATGCCATCACCCAGCGTGACATGTAGTGTTGCGTGAACTGTAAATTCCTGAGTCTCATCAGCCCACAGGTCAGACACGCGGCACTCATACACCCCCTCATCTTCTTTCTTTACCCTGGATAGGCTGAGGCGGTGGGAGATGGCGTTTCCCTGAACACGCACAGTCTGGAACCAAGGAAGAGGAAGAAGAAAACAAAAGACAACACTTTAACAACTACCAGTTTTAGCTTTGATTAATCATCAGCTTAATATGGGCAGCTTATGTTTTATGAGGCACAGGTATCAACAAAAAGCCCCTAACTCATGACCTGACATAAGTTGACACATTAGTAGTTATACAGCCTCAAATAGCCCTAATGCACTTTAACAGCAAACATTTAACTAATACAATTTTAGACGTCTGAAGACATTGAGATAAAGCATGTCTTTCAAAAAGTATTTTAATAAAGTGAAGTGTGCAGAAAACACAGAACTAAAAATAACCAGTCAAGTAAGAGTGTCAGATGTAGCAGCCATTAGAGCTGAGCCAGATGTTTTACAATAAATGGAGTCATGCTATCATGAAGAGGCAGAGAGTGGTCGTCAGCCTAAAGACAATGAGCGTGTCCATCAGTGGAGGAAACATCTTTTAATCATTATGTTCTTTTAGGAAAATAAAAGTATGCTGAACAACACTCTTAACTCTGTGCAGTCAAGAGAGTGAACACTTACACTTATTTTAGTGGCTTCCCTTGGAGCGACCTGAGAAGAGAAAGCATTGTAAATCACATATACATAACATGTTTGCTATTTAACAAAGCATCTGCAGTTCAGTTAGTAAAAGATGCAACAATAAAACAAGATTTTTCTTTCATTTGGCGGAGAGAACAAGTGGCATGAGTAAAGCAGATTGAGTACAATTCTCAAAGACACCATTAATAGCCTCTCTCTCTCTCTCTCTCTCTCTCTGCGTGTTTTAAGGAGCATAAAATGCAGAGGAAATGCTGCAAATGTTAATGTCCCTGACCCCTCAGGTGACTGAAAAAGACTGATTTGTCATCCCACTGTGTCCTGCTAAAATATCTTATCACACTGGTTTTAGACAGCACAGCTGAGAGAATGGAATGGTGTTGATAATTAACAAGTGCCCTTTCTGTATTGCTCTTATCCTGACCAATGCACATATTGCTTTGCTTCTATCAGATGAACGAATGGTGCTGCTGAGGTTTCAGACATGAGGATGTTAGATAAGTTGATGAACTGCATGATATATGGCTTTCCCCTCACAAAAGGAAGAGCTTCGATGATTCTGACTGTAACATGTAGAAAAACTGAACACACTTAAGATTTATTTGGTCTTCTGTCTGCATCAGGCTCATATCAAGAAAGAATTTACTGACATTTACAAATATAGACATGAGTGAGTGTGTATAGCTGTTGATCACTGGCAGATTTGCATTGCAAAAGTGAACAAAAACTGACAACTGTGTGTATGATTAGACTTTTTGCAGTGTGATACATTGTAGTGTAGGGCTCAGGTGTGAACTGTAACACACAACTAAACATATCCATTTAACAATCTGATGTTGTCTCTGTCGTCAGTGTTGCAGTTACCTTGACTCTGTTGGGAGCGCTGATCTGCAGCTCATGAGGCAATTCTTTAGACAGGTCCTCCTTCAAGTACCACCACTGGATCTCCAAAGACATGGGCGCTGAGCTGGTAGCCTTGAAGGTGCAGGGCATCTCTACATCCTCTCCCTCACCCACACTCACATCTTTAGGAACTTCAGTAAATGCAGCTTTGGCAAAAGAAGACAACAGATGCATATTTTAATGAGTGGGATAGCAATGTGAAACTGCTGTGTGTGTTTGCGTGTGTGCGACCTCTCCTCAGTCTCCTCAGTCTACAGTTGGACTGTCATTCAGACATCGTGTAGAATAAGCTCCTCTTGTCCCCATTAAGTATGATTTACATTTAACCATTTTATTAGAGCATCTGACCTCTGGCTTTATTTGTTTTTATTTATTTTATCCACATGTTTGATGACACTGTGATGTGGACACAGCTTGGTCATTCTTTATGTTTTACTGTTTTCTTTTGGTACGATTCTGCATCTGTCCACCCATAAGGAAAACACACACTAGTTTCATCATTGGTTTTTAAACTACACATTAAATTTTTCCTTCCTCTCTAGGGTTCACTTACCATTGGTACAAATCATAATGGGCGCATTGAGAATGAAGTAATAAAGGAGGCTGTACAGTGCCGTTTTTTCCATGTCACAGTGAGGCTCGTCACACTCAGCGCGGACACAGACGGTCAGTTGACCTGGATGTGTGTCGTCCTGTGAACTGCCTACTCAAACAGCTCCAAATATGGGCACAGAAGAAGCAGAATCCGAGGAGGGCAACACGATTCAAAGGTGAGCTCGAGCATCATCGCAGCCGCACGTCAACGCTCAGACAAGACGTGGAGAGATCAAGTCAAAGAGAAACGTTCATCCCTGCCAGTGAACGCTGTGTGAGAGCAGAGCCTGAACTTCCCGGTCAACAGCAAAAATATTCTCCTCATCATCACCATGCGTCCCCCTCCGGGCTCCACTCCAAAACCCATCACATAACCGATCCTCTGTGTGTGTGTGTGTGTGTGTGTGTGTGTGTGCGAGAGAACAACTTCCGCTGATACGGAGGAACGAGGATGATCGCTGACACAGGTCCGTACATCCGTGTCTCCTCTGTCTGTCTGCTGTCACCAGGGAGCGCCCCCCCCCCCCCCCCCCCCCCCCCCCCCCTCTCTCTGTGTGTGTGTGTGTGTGTGTGTGTGTATGTGTGTTTATTTATTGAAACACACACTTTCACTAAGACTTACTTTATCTAGTAACACCTACCTACTTGAACAATCCCTTATACAATATGCTACCTCACGACCGTTGCGCTCCTCCAATAAACGACGCTTGGCTCTGCCATCCGTTTGTTCAAGGCAATTTTCGTTTGTTGTTCCCCGCTGGTGGAACGCACTACCAGTTCCTACCAGAGCAGGGGCGTCCCTCTCTACCTTTAAAAAAACTCCTGAAGACCCAGCTCTTCAGAGAGGACCTCCTCTCCTAGCACTCGACAAATCTACACCTTCAAGATTCGTCACTAGCACTTGTTGCTGCACTAACGCTTCTTATCGCACTATACCTTGATTGTTCCCTTTTCTGTAAGTCGCTTTGGATAAAAGCGTCTGCTAAATGACTAAATGTAAATGTAAATCTATCACAGCTGCCGTTTTACAATAAAGGCATCAAGATAATCTATACTGCTTCAGACGGGCAGTTCCAGATGCTTCATTCACATTGTAACGAAGAGGACTTCGTTCCCTGGAGCTTGAGATGGGGTTGTGGGGAATATTGCACAATGCACTTTAACTGGGATACATGCACTTTAATAATTGCACAGGCACTTTTGTAAGCAGTTGCACTTTATTGGAGTGGTACAGTTTGCACATTGCATATTTGCACACTTAAATACAGTTTCATATTTATTGATTGTTGATATATTTATTGTCCTTTTCAAATCTTATCTGTGCTGGTTGGTTCTGTGATGGCCACATGGTTCCACCTGCAAAAGAGGGACAAATGTGTGGTAAATAACGCTAAGATGACATGATGTGCCTAAGCTAATATATGTTGTGCAATAATGTGTGTGTTAGTATATTGGGAATGGTAAAGTGTGTGTGAAATGGTACTCACCAGTCTCTTTTGTCTCCAGGGTGTTCGGGCAAAAGGCCTCTCCAGGCAACAGGCACCATATTTATAGTTCCGGGGCATCCAAGTGGTGATTAGTGGGAGTGTGGGAAGATTGTGTAGCTTTATTGTAATGTGCTGGAGTTGGGGATGAGGTTGTGTTTGTAAATAAATGTGTGTGTATATAGAAGCAGGATTATAGGGATAATGATGAAAAAAAAAGAAATGTTTGTCAAAAGGAGAGCATGTCAGCATGGGGAATGGGTTCTCCCTCATTGGCTAGACACCCTATATAAGGCGCCATTTTGTGATCAGTGGGGTGGTTGCTACATGATGTGGAGGGTCGTTGCCATGTTGCTTGAGATGTAACAATAAAAAAACCTCGTCTGTGACACTCGACAATCCTGCCTGGGTATGCTTTTGCTGTACTGTCCAGCCGTAATTGTGGTCAACCCTAACAAGTGGTGTCAGAAGTGGGATCCACGTTACAGCAAATGATGCCAAGGCAGGGAAAGAAAAATGGCCCAGAAGAACCAGGAGAGGGGCCAAGCGGAGCATGTGCTCTGGACACCAGGACGGATGCAAAAACAGAAGACAAGCTTGATGAACTAGCAGGTTTGGTGAAATCACTCATGCAAGCACAAACAGAGAGAGACCAGCAAAGAGAGAAAGAGTCCTCTCGTCAAGAACAGAGATGGAGACGCATGCAGCATCAAGTCTCCCAAATGCAGCAACAAGTGAACATGATGACAGAAGAATAAAGAACAGAGCTGGACACTATGGATGAAATCCACCCTCCACAAAGAAATGATGATGATAATGGTCGTGACAACAATGAATGGGATTTTGATGACCCAGATGAGATGATGAGCCAGACAAGTTGGGATTTCAGACAACGGAGGGATCCCAAACTGCTGCCATTATCTCCAGAGGATGACATTGAGCATTTTCTAACAACATTTGAGAGAATGGCCCGAGTATGTCGCTGGCCTAAAGATGGATGGGCTGTGCATCTGGTTCCGTTACTCACGGGCAAAGCACGCAGTGCTTATGTTCTGATGGACATGAAAGACTGATGGATATGAAAAAGTTAAAGCTGCAATTTTGGCAAAGTATGAAATTACACCTGATACCTACCGTAGACGATTCCGCTCTCTCAAGATTGAGCCTGGTGAAACTCCACGAGAGCTGTATGTGCGTCTGAAAGACCTCTTCTGCAAATGGGTTAAGCCAGAGAGATCAACAGTTAAAGAACTATCAGAGACTATTATTCTTGAACAGTTCCTGAGGATGGTCCATCCAGAGCTGGAGATCTGGATCAGAGAGCACGACCCTGGGACGGCAGAGGAAGCTGCACGCCTGGCAGAGGTCTTCACATCAGCCAGGAGAGGAAGCCGAGCTGCCACCTTCGGCTGGGAGAACCACCAGGACCATTCAAGTAGGTCCTCTGGGGGTGAACAGGGGTCTGGTCAGCCACGGGGTAGAGGGTTTTCAAGTGATAGGCAGTTTACTCCCCAGACCACAAGCCATGCTAAAAAGCCTCCCCCTCAAACCCCTAAACAAGAGGTTAGGTGTTACCACTGTAATGGTTTAGGTCACACAAAACCATTTTGCCCAGTGTTGAGCGCCACTAAACCATCTCTCCTTTGTTCTGCTCCAAGACCAGCCACAGGGAGTACAGTTAGGGACGCAGGCCGTACAGCCCCAGTTTTGATCAATGGACAGCGTGAGATAGCACTACTTGACTCTGCATGCTTTCAGACAGTAGTTTTGTCCAGTTTGATCCCCAGAGAAAAATGGAATGAAGATAAATCACGGATAAGCTGTATCCATGGAGATGAACATGTTTATCCTACAGCTGAAGTTTATCTGACTGTGGGGGGGCAGACTTTCCTGTTGACTGTGGCATTAGCTCCAACATTGCCATATGCAGTGATTCTAGGCAATGATGTACCCACACTCTATGACCTTATGACCCAGCCAATATGCAAACCTGATGGGGGCAGTGATGAAGGTCAGAGGTCAGTAGCCGATTTCAGTGAGCCACTGACTAATCCAGTCACATTGCCTGTAAAATCATGTAATGTCACCACCAGAGCACAGAGTGCAGGGGGGGTCCTCAGAGAGCTACCTTTCTTTGGGGTTGACTGGGAAGCCGGGCCAGTTAAACCTAAAAAGTCAAAAGCACAAAGAAGGCAGGAGAAGCTAAAAGGTTCATTTAGACAAGGAGCACAAAGCTCTCCTAAACCACTTGAACTGCTTGATTTTGAGTTTCCCCCAGATCTGAGCTCGCTGCAAAAACAAGATGCTACATTGAAGCAGTGGTTTGGGAAGGTGACGGGTGGAGGGTGTTCAGCAAAATAGCCCAAGCTGTTTAGATGACGCCACCTACATAGTGAAAGAGGGCCTTCTCTATCAGAAAAAGGGAAAAACTGAGACTTTAGCACTGCCACAACAGTTCAGACAGAGGGTTATGGAGTTGGGTCATTCAATTCCATGGGCAGGTCACATGGCTTTCCTGAAAACTCTGAACAGGATTGGAAGCCGTTTTGTTTGGCCAGGGATGTACACTCAAGTCTCTCAGTTCTGTGCTTCTTGTGAAATCTGCCAACTAACCTCTGCTAAAGGAGTGACACGTGCCCATTTACAGTCTTTGCCCATTATTGACACACCTTTTTGGAGGATAGGCATGGACATTGTAGGCCCACTTGAAAAAAGTTCCTCAGGCCACCGTTACATTTTGGTTATTTGTGACTATGCCACACGCTACCCTGAAGCCTTCCCTCTCAGGTCTTTCAAAGCTAGACAGGTAGCGGACTGCCTTTTACAGTTTTTTTCTAGGGTGGGGATACCCAAGGAAATCCTAATAGACTGTGGGACTAATTTTTTGTCCAAACTGTTGCAGCAGGTGTATCAAGTGTTAGGAGTGAAGGGCATTAGGACCACCCCTTACCACCCCCAGACAGACGGGCTGGTGGAGCGCTATAACCGGACACTGAAAAACATGCTGCGCAAGTTTGTGTCTCACACAGGTTCTGATTGGGATCGCTGGTTGCCATACCTGCTGTTTGGCTACAGAGAGGTCCCACAAGCATCCACGGGTTTCTCTCCCTTCGAAACTGTTGTACGGCCGCCAGGTGAGAGGACCGTTGGATCTGCTGAGAGACTACTGGGAGAGTTCAAAGCCGGAAGGAGAAAATGTGGTGGCATATGTGGTAAAAATGAGGGAGAGACTGGAGGAGATGTCAGCGCTGGCACATGAACACATGGAGTCAGCTCAACGAAACCAGAAAGTGTGGTATGATCGAAAGGCCAAAGAGCGAGTCTTTCATCCAGGCCAAAAAGTACTGTTGTTGCTGCCAACCAGTGACAGCAAGTTGCTGACTAAGTGGCATGGTCCATATGAAATCAGCAAACGTGTGAGTAAGGTCACATATGAAGTTTTTTTTATGCCATACAAGTTTAAAAAATACCAGACTTTTCATGATAACCTGCTGAAGGAGTTCCAGGTGTGCCCGGAGCCGGTGCACCAGCAGCTTTTGGTCCGTGCGGTGAAGGAGGAGGATACCGTTGACAGGTTCTTCCAGCCACCACCACAAAAGCGGAGGCCCCAGAGGTGGACCTGTCACATCTGTCTCTCACTCAGCAGGCAGAGGTGAAACCCCTGCTTGACCCAGAGCTCTTCCGAGAGACACCAGGTTTCACTTCACTGGTGCAACACAAGATTCGGCTGAAGGGAGATGCCCCAGTGCGCCAGAAGAGCTACAGGATTCCTGAGCGTTTGATTCCTCTGCTGCAAAAGGAAATTAAGCTGATGTTAGAGCTGGGAATAATAGAGGTCTCCTGCAGTGAGTGGTGCAGTCCCATTGTATTGGTTCCAAAGAAAGATGGTTCTCTCAGATTTTGTATTGATTTCAGATATCTGAATGCAGTGTCCAACTTTGACCCATACCCAATGCCTCGGACTGATGATCTGGTGGAGAGAGTTGGCAGAGCGCAGTACATTACCACACTGGATCTCAGCAAAGGCTACTGGCAGGTCGCCTTAGCCCCAGATGCCAGGGAGATGACAGCTTTCAGAACACCATTTGGTATGTATCAATTCAAGGTCATGCCATTTGGTCTCCAGGGGGCGCCAGCCACATTTCAAAGACTAATGGACCATGTTCGAGAGATTTGTCTGACTGTGTAGCAGCATATTTGGATGATGTAGTTATTTTCAGCCAAACATGGGAGCAGCATATGGTTCACCTGCAACAGGTGCTGCGAAGAATAGAGGCAGCCGGCCTCACCATTAACCCTCACAAGTGTGCTGTTGCCCGAACAGAAGTGGAGTACTTGGGCTACATCATTGGATTTGGACAGATTAACCACAGCTGGGGAAAGTGGAGGCCATCCAATCCTTTCCGGTTCCCACCACCAAAAAGAAACTGAGGGGATTCCTCAGTTTGGTGGGCTGGTATCGTAAGTTTGTGCCTCATTTTGCTGATAGAGCTGTTGTGCTGAATGATCTAACCAAAGCCTCTGCTCCAAGCAAGGTTCATTGGACGGATGGGTGTGACAGAGCATTCAGGGACCTCAAGGAAGCCATCTGCACTCACCCAGTCCTCCACGGTCCTGACTTTGAGAAGCCTTTCATCCTGCAGACGGACGCTTCTGGAGTGGGCCTGGGAGCAGTGTTGCTGCAGGAGGTGGAAGGAGAGAGGAGACCTGTGGTGTTTCTAAGTTGGAAACTGCTGGACAGGGAGACAAGGTACTCGATAGTGGAAAAGGAGTGCTTGGCAATGAAGTGGGCCATCGACACCCTCAGATATTATCTGCTGGGACGGCACTTCTTCCTGGAAACGGATCATCGGGCTCTGCAGTGGCTGCATCGCATGAGGGATGCCAATATGCGCTAAACTACAGGTCAGGGAAGTTAAATGTGGTGGCAGACTGTTTGTCCAGAATGTCAGAGGATTGAGGTACTGTTCTCCGTGGGGAGAGGGAGGAGGAAATGTAATGAAGAGGACTTTGTTCCCTGGAGCTTGAGATGGGGTTGTGGGGAATATTGCACAATGCACTTTAACTGGGATACATGCACTTTAATAATTGCACAGGCACTTTTGTAAGCAGTTGCACTTTATTGGAGTGGTACAGTTTGCACATTGCATATTTGCACACTTAAATACAGTTTCATATTTATTGATTGTTGATATATTTATTGTCCTTTTCAAATCTTATCTGTGCTGGTTGGTTCTGTGATGGCCACATGGTTCCACCTGCAAAAGAGGGACAAATGTGTGGTAAATAACGCTAAGATGACATGATGTGCCTAAGCTAATATATATTGTGCAATAATGTGTGTGTTAGCATATTGGGAATGGTAAAGTGTGTGTGAAATGGTACTCACCAGTCTCTTTTGTCTCCAGGGTGTTCGGGCAAAAGGCCTCCCCAGGAAACAGGCACCATATTTATAGTTCCGGGGCATCCAAGTGGTGATTAGTGGGGGTGTGGGAAGATTGTGTATTTTTATTGTAATGTGCTGGAGTTGGGGATGAGGTTGTGTTTGTAAATAAATGTGTGTGTGTATATAGAAGCAGGATTATAGGGATAATGATGAAAAAAAAAGAAATGTTTGTCAAAAGGAGAGCATGTCAGCATGGGGAATGGGTTCTCCCTCATTGGCTAGACACCCTATATAAGGCGCCATTTTGTGATCAGTGGGGTGGTTGCTACATGATGTGGAGGGCGGTTGCCATGTTGCTTGAGATGTAACAATAAAAAAAACCTCGTCTGTGACACTCGGCAATCCTGCCTGGGTATTCTTTTGCTTAACTGTCCAGCCGTAATTGTGGTCAACCCTAACACACATGTTCACATGAAATCAAATATCGCTTTTTGAAAACCATTGAGGCTGGTTCAGTGACTGGCCATTTGAGCATTTCCAACACCTGCATTGGGTCTGAATATCATCAGCATCATGTGTATTTGCAATAAGCAATTGTTGAGTTATGTTTCACTGGACGGTAATGTCCACTCTGTTATAATTTTGTATTCTTTGTAAGATTTATTGTGTTTGTTTGTTTGCTTGTCTCCTTGCAGTGCGGACATGGTTTAACCCTGATTCAACCATGTCAAGCACTGCACCATCATTAGCACTGTCACACCAATTGCACCAATCTGCCAGTCCCTCTCATGCTCCATTTTTTGTCACTCATTAACTAGACCCCAAGATATTCCTTCCCTTGGGGCAGCAATTCACTCCCAACCTGATGGGAGCATTCCACAGACACAGAAATGGGATAGAGTCGATTTTCAAAATAACATCACCATGCAAATTTTCAATTATTAAAACAGCCAAAAGGGAAACAATTTAAGTAGGTAGCATATTTGCATATTTAGAAGTATATTTAGAAGCACATAAACCAGGGAAAATGACAAAGTTAAAGTCTGGTAGGAAGAAACATTCCGCTTCTGAAACACTCCCAGTGGGGTTCTAAGTCGAGTGGAGAATGGACTAAAACAGCATCACAGAGTAAGAGATGCTCACTCTTATCCTGGCCATTTCATACTGGGCTTCAAACCACCCCAGTGCTTGTTGAAGGGCATGATCTGATGAAGCCAGCAGAACAGCCTTATCTGCAAAAAGTGGAGATGCAATTGTGAAGTTCCCAAACATAACTCTCTGCTCACCCTGGCTGCGCCTTGAGTTCCCATCAATGAATATCATGAACAGAATTGGAGATAAGGGGGAAACTTGGCCGAGTAAAACACCCACTGAGAATGACACTGACTGACACTAACATTGTGCTGTAAATATAGACACTGCTCTCACTTGGACCAGATGGCATGAAGCAATGGCCCTGGTACGCCACTCCCTCAGTAACCC
This sequence comes from Sciaenops ocellatus, assembly GCA_033000465.1. NCBI lineage: Eukaryota > Metazoa > Chordata > Actinopteri > Sciaenidae > Sciaenops > Sciaenops ocellatus. The sequence goes on along the minus strand of CP136888.1, from coordinate 772,359 downwards.
CCCTATAGGATCTCCCAGGGGGATCACTGGTCGTAGTCCACAAAACACATGTAGACTGGATGGTCAAACTCCCATGACCCCTCTAGCACCCCTGTGAGAGTGAAGAGCTGGTCAACAGTTCCATGACCAAGATGGAATTAGCATTGCTTCCCCTGAATCTGAGGTTCAACAATCGGTCCAAAACTTTCAGCATCTCAGAGCGGATCTCATTCACACCTGGTGCCTTGTTGCCAAAGAGCTTCTTGACTACCTTGGGGCCTCTGCCAGAGAAATAAGCAACCCTCCCACCGAGTCTTCAGGCTCTGTCTCCTCCACAGAGGACACACAGGCACATTGGTTGAATTCTAGAACTCCTCAAAGTGCTCTTTACATCGGCTCAACAACTGTTCTCCAGCCTGAACACAGCCTGAGCCAAGCTCTGCTTCCTCTTCCTGAGTTGTCAGAATGGTTTGCAAGAACTTCCTTGAGGCCAATTGAAAGTCCTTGTCCATACGGCCCTTCTTGCCTTCAGGTACCTGTCTGCCATGGGTGGGTGGGGCAATGGTGACCAGGATGCACAAGGAATTATCCAGCATCCTCCCCTGCCACCTGATCCAATTCACCACTCTTCACCTGAGTGTCCAAAACATATGGCTGCAGATCTGATGACACAACCACAAAGTAGATCATCAATCTGTGCCCTGCACCAAGTACACTCATGTTGTTCATGAGGTTTCTCCATCATCACTCACGTGAGTATTGAAATCTTGCTGTAGAACTATAGAGCCACCAGATGAAATCCCTTCCATGGTGCAAAACCCAGAGAAGAGAAGGCCAAATACTATGAACTGCTGCTGTTGCTGCACACACAATTGACAGAGCCTTCCCTGCAGCGACTAACAGTTGCCTAGAGGTGACCCTTTCGGGAGAACTCCAACAGAGTCACGCTCAGCTGGTGGCTCGTGAGTAGCAGATAGCCAGTTATGGGATGGGATCTGCCAATTTTGAGAGATATATAGACAATATAATAATGTGTGTGTAGTGTGTAAGGTAGCATGACACCAGGCATCTGTGGAACAAACTAAGCTGACATGACTCCATAAATGTAACTGATAATGGAACTACAGATTGTTGTAATGACACTGATGAAGAAACAGAATTGAATGTGGTTCGGTCACAGATAAATAATCCACTAAATTCAGTATCTGTGCTGATACAATAATATATTTCACTATAATTGTACTTTTATGATTAAATGTGACAATTGAACTTAACTTCACTTGAACTTAATAGATCTGTGTGGGGTAAGAATTTGGAAATCTCACATTTTTAAACAGCTACAAAAGTAGCTGCTCTCAGTGACAGACAATATTGTCTTCACTGGATTATGGTTGTATTATTTATGTATGCTTCACTGATACACTTAAGACATCAGATGATTTGCTTTAGGGTTCATCACTGTGACTGGAATGTATAAAGGCCTTTCTAGAGTCTCAAAACAGCCTTCAGCTTTGATTAAATAAACTGCAGCATCATTTGAAACTGGGCAACATAAGGGGTCATCATTGCCCCTCTGGCTCTGATTCACCAACGCTAGCCAGTATGCAAAAGATTCTCTTTAAATCTGCACCAGCTAGTATTATACTATTGATTTCAGCTGACAAGTTGTGAACCTTTACATATCATCAGTGTCTCCTGAATAAAACAATTGTTTCTAAAATTGTCACCAAGAAAAACATGACAAAGGTGAAATAAACCACGGGAGTTTCCCTCGTTTATTCTAGTCGGAGTCTACATCCCTCCTCAGGCCTGTGTAACTGAGTTTCCTCACAAGCAAACCACTGCGTAGAAGAGGACGCTGGCCACCACAGACTGGTAAAACATCTGTAGCAGTTTTTTGCAGATGTTGAAGGACCCCAGCCTTCTCAGGAAGTACAGATGACTCTGTCCTTTCCTGTGGACAGAGTCCATGTTTACTGTCCAGTCCAACCTGTTGTCCAGCTGCAGTCCCAGATATTTGTATGTCCTGACCACCTCGACCCCCTCGATGGACACAGGTTGGAGCTGTGGTTTCTTCCTTCTGAAATCCACCACCATCTCCTTGGTCTTGGAGGTGTTCAGCTGCAGATAGTTGGACCTGTACCACCCCACAAAGTCCTCAACCAGACTCCTGTACTCCCCCTCCCGTCCATTCTTGATACAGCCAACTATTGCAGTGTCATCTGAGTATTTCTGCATGTGGCAGAGCCCAGAGTTGTACTGTAAGTCAGATGTGTACAAGGTGAAGAGGACGGGAGAGAGCACAGTCCCCTGTGGTGCTCTGGTGCTGCTGACCACAGTGTCCGACGCGCAGTCCTTCAGTCTGACGTACTGTGGTCTCTCTGTGAGGTAGTCTGTAATCCATCTCACCAGGTGTGAGTCCACCCTCATCTCTCAAGAACATGATTCTCACAGGACCGCTCTCCTTGTCCAGATGAGAGTAAGCCCTATGTAACAGATAGAGGATGGCATCGCACGCCCACCTTCTCCTGGTATCCAAATTGCAGTTGATACTGTGCGTGGTGGACCTACATCAGCTTTTGAGAGGACATGTGTGTGCCCACCAAGACTTTCCGTACTTACAACAACAACAAACCCTGGTTCGCTGCAAAACTCAGGCAGCTTCGTCAGGCCAAGGAGGAGGCCTAGAGAAGTGGGGACAGAGTTCTGTACAACCAGGCCAGAAACACATTGACGACGGAGGTGAAAGCAGCTAAGAGGAGCTACGCTGAAAAGATCAAAAACAGCCTTTCAGCCAACGATCCGGCGTCAGTGTGGAGAGGCATGCAGAACATCACCAACTACAGATCCCCCAACACTGTAGAAAATCAATCAATTAGAGCTGAATGTGTTATTATTTTTGGTTTTGTAAATATTTGCAAGATTTGCACTTCGGAAGGTTGGACAATAAACCACGACATCACTATTTTTCTGACTAAGCCTGGACTTTTGTAAGTTTTTGAGGAGTTTAAAATAGAACCCCACAACACCAGCATCAGAAATCAACAATTAACAGGACCTCAGATTAGAGCCCACATAAATGCCAACAGAGACCAACAAGACGAAGATAACTCTTTGGGTCAGAAACATAAGCAGTGGATATTAGACCAATGGAAATCTGGACTCTGGTCTGATGAGTCAAAACTGAGATCTTTGGATTGAACCGCCTTGTCTTCTTGCACGATTTCCACTGTGAAGCAGGGATGAGAAGGTATGATGGTATGGAAGTGCTTTGCTGGTGGCACTGTTGGTGATTTAATAAAAAATCAAGGCCCACGTATTCAATGTGGCTACCATAGCATTCTGCAGTAAGCATCTGGTTTGAGTTCATTGGTACCACCATTTGTTTTTTATTATGACAAGACCCAAAACACAATAATGCAGAATAATGCATCACCTTGCATCCACAATCACCTGACCTAAACCCAATTACAGTTTTTCTCAATTGCTAAAACACTAAAACCCACTGGCTGAACAAAGTTCACATGGTGGTCATATGGTAAAACACAATTTGCAGATCTCACTTACACTTTTCAGCAAAACTCTAATCACAATCTGCACTCTAATGCACATGTCATCCATACTGGTAAACACAAGTGGTAACAATTCAATACAGATAGAGCACACATGTCATTGATTAAACACAACCACTCAAAATTGATTTCACTTGTTTCGAATGATGTGACACAACCAATATAAGCCAGTTCAGAGAGCAAACAGGTTGTTGAAGGTGGTAATGAGAAAGTCTGAGAATGGATAGAAGAAACTATGTGAGAGGACGAGTGCGTATGTGAGGTGGGGACGAGGAGGAAGAGGAGGAGGGCAACAGCATATCAACAAAGAACAAGAATTACAGTATCACAGAGACAAAGGACATGTTTGTGAGATGCAGGGCACAGTACTGTAAAAATAGGGGTTCAAGGAGGGGGAAGAACCAAAAAAAATACTCCCTGAGAACTATATGTTTTGGACAATGTGTTTTCTATTTTTTGGTGTATTGTTTACTGACTGCTTGATACTGTATATCATTTTGATCGCTTTGTTTATGAATTGAGAGCAGTGTTTGGTTTTGAGCACAGGTAAAACTGTTTTATGGCAAAAGTTTGGTTTTGAGCACAGGTAAAACTGTTTTGAGGCAAAAGTTTGATTTTGCAACAGGAGTCAGAGGTTTTGTAAAAAGTACTTGAAGCTGAGGTTTTGTGTTTAATGTTTTCAGAAAATGGAGCAAGGTTTCAGAAATTGTGTTTTAGCAATTGAGAAAAACTGTAATATGTTTGGGATGAGTGTTCAGCATAATTAGGAACAACTTTAAGACAGCTGGAAAATCATTCTAGGTCACGACATCATGAAGCTGACTGAGAAAATGCCAAGAGTGCCATCAAGCAAAATCAAAGTAAAGAATGTAAAATATAAAACATGTTCTGGTTTGTTCACACTTTTTGTTTACCATATAATTCCATATGTGTTATTTCATAGTTTGATCGAAAATAATAAAAATACGGTAAAAAAACAAACAAAAAAACAGCAGGACCATCCATTTATTCTTTTAGTGCTGATGAAGATGTAGAAATTCTTGATTTGCCTGACTGAGATGATCTGTCAATGGATGGATTGAGTACAGTACAATATTGAAATCACCTTCGATTATGGTCATTCAGGTGGTGCTGTCATTGAATGAAGAGTCATCACTGTTGGGGCATTGAGGTTCGCTATTGTAAATGGTTTGGTGTTGGCACTGATTATAACATTATTACGTCTGGATATAATATTTGGAGATGCTGATCCTGTGTACAGAAAGTCGCACCACGGCCCTCTGGTAGAAGCAGACAAATCATTGTGAAAATAAAGCCGGCACTGCCACATAACCAAAGAACTTCTGGGAAGCATGCCAATGGTCTGAGCATGCATTGCCCTGCCTCATGGCATTCCACTATATAGTTCAGATGGCCCTTCTCCTGGAAATAGCCCAGCAAGGCTCTTCACACAGTTGTGAACATCTGTCCCAGGCACCTGATAGGCATGATTTGTAGTTGGGTTCGTTTTACTTTTCTGTATGTGGGATCATCAAAAACGTTTTGTGGTTGAATGTTTAATGCATACTAACACCATAATAATTTCTGAGACTGATTTGTAATACTTATTTTTAATACTGGAGGGCTTGTAGGGTTTGGTTTTAAAACTTGGGTTTCTTATGTTCCTTTAATATATAATGTTACAGATCTCATATGGCATGTTACTGCCACCTGTTGGAACCTAGATGATACTGTATTACTGGAAGTGTCACTGTACAAAGCTGTGTTCCACATGTTATTGTTCTTCAAGGCGGAAGAAATAACATCTGGTCATTTAACAGTGAAACACCTAATATAATTAAGCACTTTAGCACTGTGATTATTGAGGATAGAAGTTCTATAATCTTTGTGTGTAATTATGTGAGTAATTATCACATTAGAACATTAAATTGGTCTGAAAATGGATACCACATTGCTTTTTAGCATTTTTTCAGAGTAGATAAGCTGTACAGAAAGTTTGCTTTGGATTGTCAGAGTGTCCTTGAATCGTACAAATATACTTTAAATCTAATGCAACTTACTTTCTACAGAGGAAATTTAAATCATGCCTGACTTCCATCAACATGTAGACTGTCTCACAAAAGGAAAAAACACTCTTGACAACAGCTACAGAGCAAAGAAAAGCATTTAGGAAAAGCGACCATGCGGCCATCTGATTAACTCCTAAAACTGATGAGCAGTTGGCACCTTGCAGGCAGTCAGTGCCATCAGTGTATGAATGTGTGTGAATGGGTGAATGAGATATGTAGTGTAAAAGTGCTTTGAGTGGTCGGAAAACTAGAAAGGTGTTATATAAGTACAAGTCCATTTCCCATTTACCATCTTCCTAAGGACATACAGTATGTAAACAAACATCAGGAAATGGACAGACCAATCAGAGGCAACCTTGTTGTCTGCACAGCATGGCGCAGTTTGGTGCACATTGCAGGTGTTATCCAGGTGGTTGGGATCCTTAATGACTCTCCTACCTTTACTTTTGTAGCATCTAGTAGTAACACCTATTATACATTCAGCTGAATGAACCACTCTTTGCAGGGCTTCATGGTCTTGTTCTGAGGTATTTACATACCAGACAATGATGTTCCCCTAGGATGTTCTCAATGGTGCAGGAGTAGAAATTCCTCGGTATTTGAGGGGATACCTGGAATTTCCTCAAATGCCTGAGATGAAACAGTCTCAGCTTTTCCTTTGTCACCACAGAGTCAGCATACAATGCCCAGGTCAGGTCCAAGGTATTTGAAGGTGTTCACTCTCTTCCCCCAAGACCCATTGATATTAGCTTAATTGCTTCCCTGCTTCTTCCCAAAATCCACTTAGATCGCCTTACTCCTGCTGACATCCAGGAGGAGATTGCTGTCATGCAGGGTCGGGGTGGGTAATCAGGACAATCGAGAGAATTCCTGGTGGGTCGCTTCACTTTTACTTCACTTTTGGGCCGGTCAAGGGTAAAAATATTGACTTTTGTCACATTAGTCTATACACATTCAGCATGCATTGCCTGACATCACAGCCTCTGCATGGGTTGTACCAATCTGAAGGCGTTCTCCCCTCCCAGATAAAGTTGGTTGGGGTCATATAGCCCATCTCTTCCTAAAAGTTCTCTCCTAAAAGTGTCAGGGAGGATGGATAGAAAGAGGCCAGGAGTGTCTGAAAAGGCCAGGTCAAAAAAAAGGAATGCATTGGAGGAGGAGGCTGCCAAACGTGCCAAGCTGAGGACAGACACTAGTGGCAACTGGTAAAGCTCGATTGAGCCATGGGCCTCAAAAGACTGACTCCTTTAAAAATAAAATTATAACTATTAGACAAAATTCATCACCAGACACAGGAACCTTAAAAACAACCATAAAACCCGATAACCATGATATATATATAAAGCATCTTTCACTGTCTGTTGCCATGCAGTTCTTATTATAGTTGTTATAATAATTATTATTATTATTGTTGCTGTGCATCTACTGCTGTTCATGTGTTCTACTGTTCAGGTACTGCAGCAGAACAACAGTAGAGCTTTTGTATAACACAGCATTTCCACCTTTCACACTATTCATAATCTGTTTTAGGAAAAGAGGTATGTTTATGTGTATTTGTATGTGAGGGCAGAGAGACCTCCAGGTCTAAAGAATCATTGCATTTTCTCATGATTTCAATTTAGATAATATAGTTTTTTTCAGTCGCTAACAAGCGTTTGTCCAACCAGTTGTCACATTTTCAAAACTCTAAACACAATTAGCACAGCATCGATATTTTGTGGCCATACCATTCACACATTTCATGTCGTTTCCACACAATATGCAGTCAAACACATTTCCTTAACAGACAAGCTATACCTCCCAACAAAATTATGGATTGTTTTTGTATTATTTATGAATGTTAACACACAACATCCCACAATAGCAAAAACAATATTCCAAACCTTAGATACAGTATGAAAACCTCTGCTTCTGCAATGATATCAACAATTGAATAATTGACAAACAGCTGATTTGTGTTGGGTAAATTGGGCCAACCACAGCTGATTCCAGTCTGGCTTAGACTCAGTGGCAGGGGTTAAAAGGAGGACTTTGAGGAGTGATGTTTTTGGAAACAGAAACAGAAAAAGACAAACACTGTAATGTCTGGACGAGGAAGAGTAAGAGCAAGGGGCCCAGGGAGAAGAGCAGGCCCAGTGAGAGATGCAGTGAGAGGTGCAGGAGCAGTGAGAGGAGCAGGTGCAGTGAGAGGTGCAGTGAGAGGAGCAGGGCCAGGGAGAAGAGCAGGCCCAAGGAGAGGGCAAGGTAGAGGTGTAAGAATGCGTGGTGGTGGCATTCCAAGGACTGCAAGAACAGTAGTCAGTGATGAAATTCGTGCCACTATCATTGACCATGTAATCAACCACGGTCTTTCACTAAGAGAGGCTGGTGAAAGAGTGCAGCCCAATTTGAGGCGGTCAACGGTTGCCTCCATTATACGCATCTTTCAACAAACCAACAGGTAAGTATTGCATTTTACATGGATTATTTCTATTCTCACTTGACATGTCAATAAGGCCATACAGTAATGCATATGCTGATTTTTTTGTCCCCCTAAAGAATGCAACGTCTTCCTCTGTCTGGGGGAAGAGGAAAGCTCCTCAATAATGATCAAGAGCTTGCCATTGTAGAAATGGTTGTTGCAAATAATGCAATAAAACTGCATGAAATTCAAACTAGAATTGTGGAGGACCATGAGATATTTGACAATATCGATAGCATCAGCCTCACAACCATTACGCGGACATTGTCCAAACACTTACTGTATATTCAATTCAATTTCCAGTTCTATAAGCTTTGCACTTTGCAAATAGGTAACCTACACAGTAATAGGTTATAGTACAGTATGGTATACAGTAATGAGATTTACATAAACTTTGTTTCAGAGAGTTATGGAATTGGAGGCCAACCAGGCCCCTCATGAATTCATATACATAGATGAGGCAGGATTCAATCTGGCCAAAAGGCGTCGATGTGGACGAAATGTAATTGGAAAAAGGGCCACAGGACAGAGAGGGGCAAACATTACCATGTGTGCAGCAATTGCAAATGCAGGATTACTCCTTCACAGATGTCAGGTTGGACCTTACAATACCGAGCGCCTCCTTGACCTCCAGCAGCGCCTGGTTCCAGAGCAGGATCAGGAGGGTGAAAACATGAGGACCTTTGTAATCACCTGGGACAATGTGGCTTTCCATCATTCGCAAGCAATAACAGCATGGTTTGAAGTCCACCCAAGGCTGGTACATCTCTTCCTTCCACCCTATTCACCTTTCCTCAACCCCATAGAGGAGTTCTTTTCTGCATGGAGGTGGAAGGTTTATAACCATCAGCCACATGACCAGATGTCCCTCCTTGAAGCCATGGATGCTGGCTGCAGGGACATCACAGTTGATGATTGCCAAGGGTGGATCCGACATACCAAGCGGTTTTATCCCAGGTGCATCGCCTTGGATAATATCAGATGCGTTGTTGATGAAAACATGTGGCCTAACCCTGAAGATCGCAGAGATTAGATACAGTAATTTTGTGCTTTTTTTTAGTTCCCCCCTTTTTATCTGGGCTTTTTGCTGTTGTTTTTTTGTTCAGAATGCTCTTGTGTGTTTCATGGATATTTTGTTCACTGTAAGCAATACTGTAAAACTTTTTCTGTTCTATCATGTTGTAAACAGTATTTCTACTGTACCTCCTGTAGTAAACAGTAAAGAAAAAAAAACTGATTTGCTTTTTACTGGAATGCTTTTGAATGTGAACATTACATGTGGACATACAGTTCCCAACCAAGAAATTTAGTGTAAAAACGGTGGATTGCATGTTTTGCATGCAAATACCTGTAAAACTGAAACATAAAAGTCTATGCAGTTTTTGTAATGTCAACAATAGCCAGTATTTTGAAACCTGGTGTACTTTGATTGACTGCATGTACCTTGTGAAGTGAAAACAAGTGTTATTCTTTGACAGAATAATTTCATTTTGAGTCAGATTTCCAGTGTTTTGGTAAAGTAAGTGTGTGCAGAGAAATATGTGTTCCATTTTGAAATGAAGAGTTAGTATATATTTAACAAAATGTGTTTTTGAGAAGAAAATTATCCATCTGGCCAATTGTGTTTTGTAGGTGTGAGTCTGTGTTAAGAGTTTAGAAAAAGTATCTGATATATGGGTAAGCGCTTGTTAGCGATTGAAAAAAATTGTAATGTGCTTGATCTTCAAAGCCTCCGTCACTTATCTGCAGCCCCATGCCTCGCCCTACAACTTGCTCTGAGGCAAATTTATTATTAACATGACAAAAGCACTGTGGCCTTTCACTGCCCCTCCATTCATTAGCATTAATATAGACACTGGACACCATGGCAGACTGCTGTACAGCTTAATTCAGAGAAGCACACTAAGAGCTGACAGAGGGTAGGGAAACACCATGAAATGAAATATTGATGGGTAGTGGCGGACATGCAGAAGCCTGTATTTGTCTAAAGGGGATGTCATGCTGTCCCTAGAAGTATTGTTTTGTGCCTAATGTAACAACTTGTCTTTTCTTGTCTGCTTTGTGTCATGGAGGCAAATCAAAGGAAACAGGACCTGTGTAACATATAGAAATAATTAGTATAATTCTAATACACCCACAATAATGTCAGCTTTTCACACCTAGGGTGCAGTCCAGAGCAACAATAAAACACTGAGATGGTTATAGTGTATAACATTTAGGGAATACAGAACAAAGCAGAAATGAAATAAAACATACTAAATATGTTTTGAACATATAAGCTCATAATCACCCAAAAATAAGAATTGTTATGTTTTTGTTAGCTTAGAATGAGCTTTTTATAACTACAGAGTAGAAAGACAGAGAGAAACAGCTTCAAAATAAAAGCATTTTCAAAATAAAGGAATAACCCAAAGTCAAGAAATGTACTGTGAGGTCATTTACACTCCCACCAAATTATTAAATGTTTTACATACAAGATAACCTAAAAAACTAAAGATTATCCCAAATGAAATGATCTATTATTGAACATTATGTACATTACAACTCCTTGCTATTTTACCTTCACCCTGTGCTTAAAAAAGTCCATCTTTGTCCAATATAGTCTCTGAGACTCTTCCAAGTCTCCACACGGATCTTGCCTTTGTTTCGCCTGTATCCATGACTATGTCACCTACTTGAAAATGTATCTTAGGTATATGCCATCTTTGTCTGACTGTGATGTTATGGAGGTACTCCTTCCCCCAACAGCTCCAAAACTGTTCTACTCTATACTGCACTTTTTGCCCATACAGATCCTCTCTGATGAATTTTCCTGGGGGAGGTAGTGCAGTGGTCGCTTTCATGGTGATGAGATGATTAGGTGTGAGCAGTTCCAAACTGTTTGGATCTTTCAGATTGTCTATTGTACGAGGGCGGCTGTTTACAATTGTTGCATGTAACCTCTTTAATATATTGGGCTACATAAATAAATTAGAAAAGAAAAGAAAATGAAATTAATGTATTATTAAATGTTTAGTTTAATAAGAAAACTGCATGTATGGTCTCGTCCAGTGTCAGTTTTTCCCATGTTTTTCTGTCCCCTGAATGCATCGGGTCGGATCGGCCAATCAGAGAACTGTAAAGACAGTGTAGCCCCGCCCACCCGCTTGTTTTGAGTGTGTTGTGTATGTGTGTGAGCGTCAGTCTACGCAGAGACAGAGAGCATCAAGTTGGAGCAGAGTTTTGAGAAGTGAGCCAAGTGAGAAAGAAAGAAAATGATAAATTCAGTGAAAACGGAGTCTACTGAAGGCAAACGAGCTGTCAGTGAGTGTTTGCTAAAAAAAGAGCAACAGAAAGCGAGTTAATGATACGGTAGATGTGGTAACGGCTGTTATTTTTAGCCGTTACATTAGCTGTTACTGCTGTTGACTCTTAACTACCGTTAGCTCGCCGGCTAACATTCGTGGCAGTTACTACTGTTGGCTCTTAGCTACTGTTAGCTCGTCTGCTAGCGCTTTGCTGTTGCTCCAAACTCTCGTCTGTGTGTGAACAACTCCCCCCTCGTCTGTTACTGCTTTCAGCAGCAAGGTAAAGGCATAATCCACAAACGATGTGTTCCCTTGTAATGTTACTGAAAGTACATTTGTTTTATTAGTTTACTTTTTGTTTAGAACCCCCGTGACTAACGTATACCGGGTACCAGCGCCGTTTTGTGCCTGTGCCCTGCCGAACAGAGATCGGTGAACATGATTATTGGTTTTAATTAATTATTTTGTTTTATTTTACACTTAGATTAGTTCATGATTGTATTATACTGATTATAGATGTTAAAAATGGTTATTTACAAGAAACAGTTTGACCAATATGTGCAATATTTCATATTGTTTTGTGCCAAGGTAACTGTTGCCATGGTAACTGTGAATGACAAACTGTATTAAATAACTGATGATATTTCTCTGACCCTGTCTGTTGACAGGTCAGGTTTTTTTTTTTTTTGGTTTTTTTTTGTTCTTTTGGATTTTGTTTTGTTTGTTTGGACCTTCCAGTGAAGTGAAGTGACGCGATGGTGAGCCACCCACTTGATGTAGAGTGAAGTGAACCCCAGATATCCCGTGGTCACTGGACAGGTCCTGCTACACTCTCTGGTGTGGTAGGCCCAGCATCTGAAACACCCTCACACTCAGCCCTGTCACACAATTCCCCCTACCCTCAATTCCCCAGACTTACATTTTCTCCGTCCCTGGAACACTGGACCTACACTCACCTTTTGACTTTTTCTTGGACCTTGGACTTCTCCTGGAGTTGGATACGCATGGCTGTTGTGTAGGATAATCTCCCTCAAGTGAATGGTGTTTTTGATGTATTTTATCTGATATTTTATTTTTTTCCTTTGGTTTACTGAAAGCTGTTTATTGGATCAGAAAAACTGAAAGGTGAAATTGAAAACACAGAATTCAGATTATTAGGGTGCACCCAAATTAGAATATTTAGCTAAGTTAGATACTCACCTGATATTATTGTATGTAATGTCTATTTAATTGTTTTGTTTTGTCAGTGAAGTGTGTTTGTCTTGTTTTAACTTATTTATTTATTTATCTATCTATTTGTTTATCTATTTATCTGTTTATTGTATTGTATTCAATTCATTTTTTTTACTAACTAAAGCCGGCATTACTTTTACATTTAAACCTTTGCATCTGGAGTCTCATTCTTACATTCCACGGTGCTCCAGTAGTCGAACCTAATTGACACACTAATCCACAAGTCCTGGTATTGTGAAATCCCTCATAAATGTTACATGCAGCCTTGTACAATAATGTCATTAGGTTGGTGTTGTTGAGTCTACCAGGAAAGAGTGAGAGCATAGAGTTGAGGACGTTTCTTACAGTTCTTATCTGTCGTTCCCACCCTCTACCAGTATGACTTGCATGAGGAGTGTTCAAGACAAAGTCACAAGGAAAGTTACTAGTCTCTCAGCATCAATTTCCTGTACAGCTGCATTCAGCTCATGTTTAGCACCCATAAATTGGTACCTTGGTCACAGTTGTCTGACTGAGCCTCGCAATGCAATAAAACAACGCAGACCATTAATGAAAGCATCAGTTGACAGGTCATCTAACATCTTAACATGAATGGCATGAGATCTAAAACATGTAAAGAGTAGGCCATATCTTTTGTGTTCTTTTCATCCTTGTTTAGTCAGGAATAGACAGAAACAGTCCATGCCACAGTATGTGAAAGGTGGAGAAGGTTCCATTCGTTCTCGAGGGAGATCACTCATTTTTAGACTTTCCACTGATCTCCTTAGTCTCCGACAAACCACACACTGGTGAATGTTGGATGCAACAGATTGACTTAATTCTGGGATCCAATAGCCGTTGGATAGGATTTCATTGACAGTGAAGCCTTTGCCTTGGTATTTAACCCTGTGATGATAATGTTCAATTATCAGTTTTGTGATGTGATGATCTCTGGGGATGGCTGTTGGGTGCTTGAATGATCTTGGAAAGGCTGAACAAAGTCTTCCTCCCGCCTTGAGCACAGAATCTTTATCCAGAAAGACATCAAGATGATGTAGCTTGTTGTTACTTGGTAACAGATTTCCATTGCTTAGTGTCTTTATTTCTTCTTGATATGTTTGTCTTTGCGGGTCTTGGTGGTGGTCAGGTCTGATGATGTTCTGCATTTTGTTGTTCACTTACAGTAGAATGTGTATTTGACTTCAGCACTGACAGCCTGAGACCAGGATGAAAACTTTACTAAGCGGTCAGTAAGACTGATTTGACCAGTCATTGTTTCAATGTTTGAACTTTTTTAACTTCAGTATCTCCACAGTTCCACAGTCTCCTGTGTTGGAAGATGTACACTCCTGATCAAAATCTTAAGACCGGGTGAAAAATTACTAATATTCGCATTTCGCGCTGGTGGAACTTAACCAGATTGTAAGTTGAGCTTCAAAATGCAAAAAGAAGAAACAGGAGCAAGAGACAGCAAAATAGAATTAGCAGGTTATTGAAAACTGCATTTAAACTTAAACAGACTGTTTATCAGCTGATCAAAAGTTTAAGACCACAGCCTTAAAGGTGCAGTGTGTAAGATTTGGGGCCTTTATTTTCAGAATAAGACAGACATGGAATATAATATTCATAACTATGTTTTCTTGCATGTATAATCACCTGAAAATAAGAATCTTTTCATTTTTGTTATTTAAAAATTCTCCTTTTATATCTACAGTGGGAGCGGGTCCCCTTTCATGGAGGCCGCCATATTGAAACACCGTGTTTCTACAGACTAAACTAAATACTGACTCTAGACAGGGCCTCTAAAATGTTGTTTCTCTTTTACACTGAGAAGGTGAGGGTGATGTGAGGGGATTGCAATGCAGCGATTAGACCACTAGATGCAAGTAAATTTTACACACTGGACCTTTAAAAAGTCAAAACCTGTGCAAAAATCTGGCTTTCATGTCATTTTCTGTTGGGCATTCATGCTGTCATGACCCCCTGATGGCAAAGGCAAAAAGATTTTCTGTCTTTGAACGTGAAAGGATTGTTGAGCTGCACGAGCAAGGCTTCTTGCAACGCACCATCCCTGCCAAGCTTGGACGCAGTAAGGCAGTCATTTTACATTTCTTAAAAGATCCTGAGGGTTATGGAAGGGTTATGGGACAGAAAAAGTCAAGTGGTAGACCCACAAAAAAATTCACCTGCACTGAGCTGGAGGATCTGATGGGCTGTCCGTGAAGACACAGGCCTATTCTTGACCCAAACTAAGACCATTACTGTACTGTACTTTTTAACTGTAGCCCAATCACCATAAGACGGCATCTGCAACAGAAGGCTTAAAGAACAAAAAATGTCTTTAAAGGCCACGTCTCCTCCCACGCCACAAACTTGCCTATTTGCACTTTGCAAGGGAGCACCAAACATGGGACATTAGAAGGTGGAAGAAAGTTTTATTCTCTGACAAGAAAAATTTAATCTGGATGGTCCTGATGGCTTCCAATGTTACTGGCATGACAAGGAGATCCCACTGGAGATGTTTTCTACACGGCACAGTGGAGGAGGCTCCATCATGATCTGGCGTGCTTTTTCCTTCAATGTAAAAATGGACCTTCAGGTTGTGCAGGGGCGTCAAAATGCGGCTGGCTCTGTGGAGATGTTGCAGCAGGGACCCCTCTTGACTGAGAACCCTCGTTTGTGCAGTGATGACTGGGTCTTTCAACAGGACAACGCTTCAGTTCACAATACCCGCCTGACAAAGGACTTCTTCCAGGGTTAGGGTTGGGCTCTTTTGGACCATCCTGCATGTCCCCCTGATCTAAATCCCACTGAGGACGTTTGGTGATGGATGGCAAGGGAAGTTTACAAAAATGGACGTCAGTTCCAGACCATGGATGCCCTTCTTGAAGCCATCTTCACCACATGGGGCAATGTTCTCACCAGCCTTCTGGAAAAACTCACATCAAGCATGCCTAAATTAATTTTTGAAATGATAAACAAGAATGGTGGGGCTACTGAGTGCTACTGAGCACTAGTGAGTCCATTTTTTACACTTTTAGATCTATTTTTGGTAGAGATGTTCCGATACCATTTTTTCCCTCCCGATACCGATTCCGATACTTGTGCTGTGGTTATCGGCCGATACCGAGTAACAATCCGATACCAGTATGTTATTGATAAAAAATATCATACTACACCTGCATGACTGTGATATGATTATCATTGTGGTAAGGCCTGGCTCAGGTTAAATCCTTTGTAAAACATGAATAAATACAGCAAATTCAAGCCATTTATTTTTAAATAGAACAGTATAAAAATCAGTAGTGCAAATGCAATTTGACTAAATAAATCTAGGAATAATTATTTTTAAAAAAATTAAAGTGCAGCCACAATATTTTTAAATAAAAAAGGTATTTCTTTGCATATGTTGCATGTCGCAGTCTTACTGGTGGGAGCATCATCCAGCGTGAAATACTGCCACACTGTCGACATGATATGCCAGTGCTAGTTAGCTGCAAGTTAGCTTAGCTCCAAGCCTCGCGTCAACCGGCTCTGACACAGGTGTGTCTGTTGTGTCTGTGTCACGTGATCAACTCTTCCTGGTCCCTCTTAAACAGCAGGCTGCAGGTTGCAGCACAGCGCCACTGTTTTAAGAGCAGCGAAGAAAAACTGTGCCAGAGCTTCACGGAGCTAACCAGTAAATAGATTACTAATTTAATAAATTACGTGGTATCGGATCGGTGCCTGGACTCCAGTAGTCGCTGATACCGATACCAGCATTTTCGGCAGTATCGGAGCAATTTCTGATACTGGTATCGGAATTGGAACAACTCTAATTTTTGGGCTATTTTGGGCTGTGGTCTTTTGATCAGCTGATAAAAAGTCTGTTTTAGTTTAAATGCAGTTTTCAATAAACTGCTGTTTCTATTTTGCTGTCTCTCGCTCCTGTTTCTTCTTTTTGCATTCTGAAACTCTACTTACAATATGGTTAAGTTCCAATAGTGTGAAATGCATTTAATAGTAATTTTTCACCTGGTCTTAAGATTTTAATCAGGAGTGTATTTCCTTTTCCCATAGGAATTTGGGACCCATGAGCCAATGGATGACAGCAGTTCATTCACTGTTGTTCCTCTGGACACATGGTCAGCAGGGTTTTCATTGGTGGACACATAAAGCCATTGCTGGGGTGTGCTATTGCGTATCTTCTGCACCCTGTTTGCCGCAAAGGTGTAAAAATGCCTTGCTTTGTTATTTACATATCCTACGACAACTTAAGAGTCTGTCCACATTGTCATAAGCTAGCTCTTCTCTGAGCATGTTACTCACTGTGACTGAGACTGCTACTGCTGTCAGTTCTAACCTGGGAATAGTGGTGACCTTTGTGGGAGACACACAAGATTTCCCCATGACTAAAACACAGTGAACGTCTACATCTTTGTTCTTGAGTCTCTGATAAGAACACTGTCCATATACAGTGGTACTTGCATCTGAGAAATGATGCAGTTCCCTTTTTACCACTTTAAAGTTGGCAGGCACATAACATCTGGCTATCTGTTTTTTCTCTAAATTCATTTTTCCTACACTACCACCGTGGCCTCAAATGTTGGTCATCCCAGCCAGTACCTTGATGACATATTTCTTGTAGGATTATTTTCCCACTGAGAAGAAAACGGGCGACAGATCCCAAGGGGGTCATAGACTGGTGTAACCGTGGATAATAATTATTTTCTATGCTTCAGTGAACACCTTATGCTATCCTAACTTGTGTCTCACTGAAAACAAGGTCTTTTGTTTTCATGTCTGTTGCATGTTCTGATGCTGGTATGCTGTTTAGAACAGCCCATAGCTCACGCGCCTCTTGTTGCTGTACGCTGTTTTCCACAGTCTCTGCACTTGTGACTCCATCATCCACATAGAAGTCTCTGACGATGAACTGGGCTCCTATTGGATATGCGATGCTGTTCTCTTTGGCTAGATGCTTCAGCCCATAATTTGCACATCCTGGGGAGGGCACTGCGCCAAAGAGGTGTACTGTCATTCTCTACTCTCTACTCTTCTCTGCTACTCTTGTGGTTGTGCACTTAAGTCTCCATCTTTCCACCATAAGAAGCAGAGGTAGTTGTGACCATTCTCTGGGACTTGAAACTTGTTAAACATCTTTTTTTATGTCACACTTTAAAGCTATTTCATGCTGTCGAAAACAAACAAGAACTGTTAGACTGTTTATCATGTCTGGTCCATCATCATGAGCTTCCTCTACATCACCTCTTTTGATGATGTCATTCATGTATTTAACATGGTCTTCCTTGTTTTTCTCTTTTTTTCTCTCGCTGTTATCAGGCATATATGGCCTTTCCTTAAAGGGCAATGGCATTTCATAATGTCCGTGTTCATTTTTCCTTATGTCTTCCTTAAGTTTGTCAAGAAAGATGAGATCATGCTAATGCTTTGTAACCTAGCAATTGTTTAGTTACTGCTGCACCTTAACAGAACAAATTCAGGCTTCTGAGATCAGAGATCTGCCTCTGTGCTCTACTGAAACTTGGCTTGGTGAGCACAGCCTGGACAGTATACACCTGCCAGGATTCAAACTCCTCAGATTTGACTGAGGAAAATGAGAGGCGGCAGAATCTGTTTTTTCATAAGAGGTTGATCATGCTTTGAAAAAAATCATGTAGTCCTCAGACTTTTTTCATAAACACCCCGACTCCTTGCTTATTGTTCTTGGGGACTCTAACTGAGCAAACCTCAGCCATGAACTCCCAAAATACAAACAGCATATTAAGTGTCCCACTAACTAACTACTAACTATCTGGACCAGCTGTTATAAAAGACACGTATCGCTCTGTCCCTCATGCAGCTTTGGGACGTTCCGATCACTGCATGTTTCATCCCAACCTACAAGCAGAAGCTAAAATCTGCTAAGTTAAAGGTCAATACTATGAGATGGACCAATGAGGAAAAGCTGGAATTACAAGCCTGCTTTGACTGCACGGGTTGGAGTGCTTTTAAGGCTTTAGCCACAGACCGGAATGAACTCACTGGCATTGTGACATCTCCCATCAGTTTTTGTGACGACATGTGTGCTGACCTTCTGCACAAACAACAACCACAAACCCTAGTTTACAGCAAACGTCAGGGATCTTCGTCAGGCCAAGGAGGAGGCCTTCAAAATCTTGAGGACAGATCTGAGGAGGATTTCATGGGGGGTGGTTTCAGGACTTTTTGTCTTTCAAAGCAAGTGTTTGTGTTTTAAACAAAGTATCTATCATTTTATATATTAGTTATTGCTGTATTTGGCTTCTTACATTTGACAGGGGTAAGTGTGCATTACACTATATAAACTACTTTGCTACTTTTAAAAACAGAATTCACTGCAGAGTAGGCCTACTGTTTGAATTATATCAAAACCTCTCATCTCTTTTGTAATCAGTTACCAGGGGCACAGGAAACGGAATGCATCGTGTCCAATGGTACTGCCTGCTTACTTTTGGTGCCCGTGTTACCCAACTGAGTTGTTGTTGTTGTTGTTCAGAGTACAGCGCTGAGCTCTACAGCAATATGTTCAGCTTCAGTTTAATCCATTCATATTTTTTATCACAGAAATGTGCCTAATGCATTCAAAATAAAACTGTGTCCTCTACTTCCTTAGTCCTGCTACAAATGTGATGCAACAACAGTAATATACTGCATGTCTATCAGTTAGTGAGACAGTAACTAGTATTTTACTACTTTAAATGGTCAATAGAGTTCTGTATATTGTAAACACTTATACACTGATGGCAGAGGCTGCCAACTGCTTATCTGGTGCAATGTGGTACTTCCAAACCCAAATACTCACAATGATTCCAAGTTCACCCATACATGCAAACACACACACTGACAGCACAGGAAGCAAAGAAAGTCAGGTTGTCAAATAAAATAGAAATCTTTATTAACCAGACCTGAACATAACATTTGTTCTTTGCTAATGAGATGGACTACAACCTAAGATAAGCAGGTGTTTTTATTCCATGTTCACATCATACACAGAAAAGGAGAGGAGGGCATCTTCCAAGTGTTCACCCGTTTAAATCACACCATATTCTAAATAATTTCTATTTAAAAATCAGTGTTAAAGGAAGGCTTGTTTCATTCTGTTAAGTCATTGTATTACATTAAAGACAATCAGAGGAGAGGACTGCATGGTAACGTTGCTGGTATGTTCAGGAGACCTTAAGTGAGTGAGAGATGCAGCAGAGCAGCAGCTGGAACGGATGTGAACAGTTGGCAGGACCAATAATAATAATAATAATAATAATACACAAACACTGCATTATTTCCTCACTCTCGAGTACACCTTTGTACTTATCTACAGATATCTGTTATGTTGTTGTACAATGAGAGCTCAGTCTGAAGAGTGTTATTTATCCAACAACCACCGTCTCGTCGTCTGGAAACTCATAGTAGGGAACCTCCAGGTTGAGGGGGGCAGGGCCTTTTCTAATTCGGCCTGAGGCATCATAGTGCGAGCCGTGGCAGGGGCAATAGTAACCTCCGAAGTCGCCAGCATTGGCAATGGGAACACATCCAAGATGTGTGCACACCCCAAGAACGATGACCCAGCTAGGGTTGATGACGCGGTCCTTGTCATGCTCAGGGTCTCGCAGCTCTGCCATGTTCACGGCGGCCTCAGTGGCGATCTCCTTCTCAGTGCGGTGACGGACAAACAGCGGTTTACCTCTCCACTTGAAGGTCATGTTCTTACCTTCAGGGATGTCACTCAGCTTGATTTCGATTTTTGACAGCGCCAGGACATCAGCGGAGGCACTCATGGAAGAAACAAACTGAGTAACCACTGTCTTGGCAGAGTAGACACCCACCACGGTTGTGGCACCAGTGAACAGGTATGAGAAGGTTCTTCTGTATTCACTGCTATCCTGTGAGGACTTGTTGGGGTCGAGGACCTCTGGGCGCCTGTAGTCTGAGAAGTCTGGTACCCTGATGTCTGTGTGGGCAAATCGGACTCCTGCACAGCCTGCAGACAAAAAGAAATGGGTCATCAGTTAGACTGCATAGATAAACCAGGGTTAACACCAACAACCAATATGTAGCTGCCAGTCTAGTTAGTATGTGCTTACAGGGAGCAGCTGACATCACTGATGCCTGAAAATCACAATTCTTAATGTATATAAATGTCCTTTTATTTCAGGTTATTGTTATTCATCTTCATACATCTTGTATTATTTCATTTGTGTTGACTTTGTCTTCACACACACAGCAAACAAGTTTTTCATGTTTGCAGTTAGGATGGAGAAAAGAGAGAAGTGAGGGACTCTCTGCTCTCTATCCTCTCTGCTATCACCAGCAGAGCTTTAATGCAGCTCAATTTACCATTTAGTCCATCACTAGGGTTGGGCACCGAGAACTGGTTCCAAATAGGAACCGGTTCCGGAACCATTAAGAAGATGTTTGAATTTCGATTCTTTATTTCGGTTCCTAAATGCCCGCACTAGTTTGTTTTTGGGGTTTGTATTACTCCGCCCGGCGTGCTGCCGTGCTCCGTTTGTTTTCGGGGTTTGTATTACTCCGCCCGGTGCGCTGCGCTAAACATCACTTGTCTGAACATGGACCGCAAACGCCGCTCGAAAGTCTGGCTTCATTTTAATTTCAAAAAGGACGGATTCGCACAGTGCAACACCTGTGATAAACTTATTACTGCCAAAGGAGGATGCACAACAAACATGACAAAACACCTTCGCCTGCTGCATGGTATAAAAATTAACGAGTGTACTGTGTTTGACGCGTTGCATCGCTCTCCTGCTCCCGTCGCTTCCTCCACTTCACTTTATGTGAATAAATAAAAATGGCCTGTGTAAAGGCTTTTCAAATGAAAAAATTCTCGTTTTTTTCTCTCCTGCACCTCAAAGAATCGGAATCGAGAATCGTTTAGAACAGGAATCGATATTGAGAATCGGAATCGTTAAAATCCAAACAATGCCCAACCCTATCCATCACCCATTATTCTGTAGATGTTGTGTGGGTGAAATTTAATGATCACTTATAAATACTGCTGATCAGCAGTCATTACCAGGATGCTGAGCTACAAATAAAATTATTTAATGATAACATCACTCAAAATAAATGCATGTATGTTAGTGACAACTTACAATGACAGGTGAAAGGGAAACCAACAAAAGTCTCTCTCTCTCTGAAACAACCTAAATACTGTTCTAAATGTGTCTGCTGAGCCTTAAACATTCCAGTGGACACTCAAAGTGCAGTCTGACAACTTTCTATAAAAACTTCAGACTATACACTGTATTTACTCTGCACACTGAACGCCACCCAAATGGCATTTTAACACCATGTGTTAAAATGATACAATCTCTGTTCATTAGTTCAATAGTATTTTTTAACCTGTATCTTAAAGCTGGTTATCACAACATTACAAAACACACAATCAGAATGACGTTCAAGTATTGAGATGAGATCAAATGATCAGGTTATGTAAGATGATGAACAAACTATATGAAGACTGTGCTGCACATAATAAGCAGATCAATACATCTAATGCTCCTTATTACATGTCACGTTATTGTAAACTCAGGAGGATGACGACTGTGTTTAATCAGTGATCAGTCAGGTTGTTGTTGGTCCTGGCGGTGAATAAAGTTCCTGAACAGTTTTAGTCATCTAATTTACACTTGAACTAAAACCAGGCGGTAAAAACAGTCCTGCAGTACTCTCGGGTTATGGAGGGTACTGAGAGTGCCTCGACAACGTCTATGAAAGGGCTAACATTTGTAACGTGTGAAGGCAGGCTGTCGGGAACTCTGAGGTTTATGTTCAGAAACACACACATGCTGTCAGTCTGTGTCAGTTTGTGTTGACCTCAAGAGCAGGCCGCTCTTTAGCCACCCAGCTAATGTTAACTAACAACGCAGCAAAGGGGACTGCTAACGTCAGCTTCGCTAAGTTATGTTCAACTGACGGGCGGTTGTTCTCAGACAAAGTGTGACGGTACAGCACAGGTCAGTGCACAGGCTGCACGTAGACTTCATATTAAGTTATCCAGCTTAACGCCGGCAGCCAATGACGGACTTACCATTGACGCTGACTGTCACAGCAGGCCCCGTCTTTGGGCTTTGTCCGGTCAGCGATTCGCGGCAAAGGAACTGTTTTTTCGGGTTCAACAAAATCTTTTCTCCCTTTACAACAACGCCAGGTACCAGAGCTTTCAGGGGACCAGCGACCGCAACCGCAGTAGCCTGCATATAAGACGAAAATGCCCCTGACCGGGTAACAAGAGACATCATGGTTCCGGCTTCACAACGACCTTGTGTGCCTTAACGGAGAAGGGGACGTTAATGCGCAGTTACGTTGCACGTCTACTTCTTCTTCTTCGTCGCCCTAAATGTGGTTTATTGCAGGCCGGGAAGTGCGCCAGGGTTTGAAGTGGTCAAACTGTGTAACTGCGTAAGACATACACGGAGTTGAGTGCAGTTTGAGCTACTGAATTTCTTTTTTAGGCCCAGTGTGTAAGATTTAAATCTCAATATAATATGCATAACACATGCAGTTTATTAGTGTATAATCACCTCATGTTTAGCCTCTTTAAGGTCCTCTTATAGAATACGCCATGTTGAACCACCATGTTTCTACACTAACTCAGTACAGACAAAGTCACCACTGACTCCAGTGACAGGCTTTCTCAGTCCTTCATGCGTTTCATGGCCACTGTTGTTTCTCTTTCACACTATGAAGGACAGGATGGGGCAAAGGCGCTGCAACCAATAACTACACCACTAGATACACACTACAAGCTGGACCTTTGACAGGAATGAAAACTATCCAGACAAATATCTTTTGTAGCTGGTTCTTGTTGAACTGAAAGTCAGATTATCTATAGCCTATGACAAGCCAGGACACATCTTATCAACAGGCTCCACAATTCACTGTATGTGAATTGGAGGCACACTTCTTAACCTTAGCTCTGCAGAGAGGGACAAGAAACACGCAGTGTGAACAAACTGTGTGAGATGTTGAGATCATGTGTATGTTTGTCCTCACACAAACACACTGTTTACTCAGGTTTCTCCTTGCAGTTATATTTGTTTCGTTTTGCCTGCCCTTTCTGTAAACCCTTTAAAGATGCATGTGAACAGTTTGTCCTGACGAAGATAAACTCGACATTAGGATCAATTTCCCCATTATGTGTGTACATTATGTACTTACACACAACGCTATTGTCCTTTTTATGTTAATTTTAAATGTGATATGCATAAAATCTTACACAGAATTCTTCTGTGTGACCAGAACAACATTCAGCTTTTTCACATGGCTGGAGTTGAGCCTCAGCATCTCGATGCTCGCAAAAATACTACGAATAAAAGCACAGTTTAAAGTGAAACTCAAAATGGGGACTAAACATAAACAGCAAATATGCTAGATAAAAGGTAAAGACAACAGAACATCATTACAGTCAGCAGAGTGAAAGTGATATAAAGTATTAAAGAACTGGAACTTACAGATGGTTGTTGGTACATAATTCTCAACAACGTGACTTTAAAATCACCACATACAGGCACCACTGCATATTAAGTAATCCTCAACTGCCGCGCTTGTTTCATTTCAGTTTGCTTGTATAAAAAAGTCTGTGTGGTAATGTCAGAATGAATGAATCTCTTTCTGCAGAGCTCGTTAATATTGTTCTCTACTGTTAAATTACTCATAAATAATATACAGAAACAAATGATGAAAGTCTTGAAGTCGTGTTGCTGTTAAAGAGTTTGACAGCTGTTGGAATGAAGGACCTGTGGTAGCGCTAGTTCTTAGACGGTGGGAGTAGCAATCTGCTGCTGAAGTATGAGTATGAATCTGATGTTGAGGTAACACTTAACAACAGCGGATTGACAGCCAGGGCAGCCAGTTAAAATGTGAATGTTGTCCTGTTGGTCCTGTCGGTTTAACAGGGGTATCAAACTCATTTTAGTTCAGGAGCCACATACAGCTCAATTTGATTTCAAGTGGGCCGGACCAGTAAAGTCAAAACATACAAATAAAAAAAGTTTTGTTTTAGTACATTCTGAAAATGTTTTTTACAAAACGTTATGAGTCCAATTTCATCCCAGTGTGTCTACAGGCACAGAACATGATGAGTCTCATAGTGGTGCTGAATATTATATTTTACTGAAACCTGCTGCAAACACACTGAGCACACACAGGTTTCACTTTCACCTCTGGAGATAAACAGGAAACTCTACAGCAGGGGTGTCCAAACTTCTTTTAAAGAGGGTCAGATTTGACAATGTGAAGATGCCCGGGGGCCAATACTAACATTTTAAAAATGAAAAAATTAACAATAAAAGTTACATACAAATGCGCTGTTCCGTAACAATTTTATTTTCACAATCACTATTATCATTTTTTTTTTAAATGGTAAATGGACTGTACTTATATAGCACCTTTCTAGTCTTCCGACCACTCAAAGCTCTTTTACAGTACATATCTCATTCACCCATTCACACACATTCATACACTGATGGCATTAGCTGCCATGCAAGGTTCCAACTGCTCATGAGTTTTAGGAGCTAACCATTCATACACATCCACACACTGATGGCGCAGCCTTCAGGAGCAATTTGGGGTTCAGTATCTTGCCCAAGGACACTTTGACATGCAGACTGGAGGGGATTGAACCGCTGATCTTCTGATTAGTGGACGACCCGCTCTACCTCCTGAGCCACAGCCGCCCCGATAATAATGATAATGTAACCAAATCTAAGCCAATCAGGCATAAACACATCTAAAAACCAGTTCTTCATTTCTTTCACATCTGAGTCAGATAACAAAGAATAAATTGTACGTCATCATGTTCATACTTATTATGAGTAATGCAAAGTCTGTTAACATTTAAGTTTAAAATACATCACTCTTGCTCTCCTCTTTCACAAGATCATTCAGAAAGTAACGTTTTGTGTCACATCTACCGATATAAAACACCAGCAGTTATTCAATTCATTTTTAGTTATAGCGCCATATCATAACAAAAGTTATCTCATGACACTTTTCATGTAGAGCAGGTCTGGACCATACTCTTTATAATATTATAGAGTAGACAGATAAATAGAGAGAGATAGAGAGACACAGATGCACAGCAGCAGCAAAACATTAACTAACTATAATCTGTAATGGAGATATGGTAACAATAATGACAGTAATAATATAAGTAGTGGACATCGTGCAGGACCACAGCAGCAGCCACGATCCATGAGAACCTGCTGGATGAGAGAGCACAGAAACTCCGGGGAAGAAGTTTAGTTAGTAACTTGCATTACAGTTTTTCTCAGTTGCTAAAACACTAAAACCCATTGGCTGAACAAAGTTCTCAGTTGCCTGAACTCATTTAGCTAATTGTTCAGTCTGTTGTCAATACCTTAAACCATTTCACATGGTAAAACACAATTTGCAGATCTCACTTACACTTTTCAGCAAAACTCTAAACACATTCTCATTCTCAAAACACATTCTGCACTCTAATGCACATGTCATCCATACTGGTAAACACAAGTGGCAACAATTCAATACAGATAGAGCACACATGTCATTGATTAAACACAACCACTCAAAATTGATTTCACTTGTTTCGAATGATGTGACACAACCAAAGAGCTCAACAGAGCAAACAGGTTGTTGAAGGTGGGAATGAGAAAATCTGAGAATGGATAGAAGAAACTATGTGAGAGGACGAGTGCGTATGTGAGGTGGGGACGAGGAGGAAGAGGAGGAGGACAAGAAAGAAGAAGAGGAGAGGAAGACAGAGAGTGGAAATATCCGATGAAATTCAAGCAACAATCATAGACCATGTTCTTGTCCATGGACTGACAATGAGGGAAGCAGGACTTAGAGTGCAACCCAATTTGTGTCCACCATAGTAAGGACATTCAGAGAAGAGAACAGGTACAGTATACTACTGTATTTTTGTAACTGCAAATTTACTGTACTACACTACATGCAGCTGTTTCAATAGACATTTGTAAAGTTCATCACTGTATGTATTGTACTGCATGAATATTTTTTGGAACTGCACATGTACTTTTTGTAGAATTGCAATAAACAAATTGTCTGGCCCTGAACATTGTGCTTTCCATTTGTTTACAGTACTGACTGCTCGATAGATTTTGACTGGTTGCAGGTTCATATCAACAAAGAACAAGAATTACAGTATCACAGAGACAAAGGACATGTTTGTGAGATGCAGGAGGAGGAAGAAAAAAAAAATTGCAAAGAGCAAAGCAGAGTAGTAATTTCTAATCAATTTTGAGCTACTATGATAGAACATGTTTTTGTTCATCAAATTACAATGACGGAAAAATATGAAATTTGTTTTGAGATTACAGTTTTTATCAATTGCTAAAACACAATTTCTGAAACCTTGCTCCATTTTCTTAAAACATTAAACACAAAACCTCATCTTGAAGCACTATTTACAAAACCTCTGACTCCTGTTGCAAAATCAAACTTTTGCCTCAAAACAGTTTTACCTGTGCGCAAAACCAAACTTTTGCCATAAAACAGTTTTACCTGTGCTCAAAACCAAACACTGCTCTCAATTCATAAACAAAGCGATCAAAATGATATACACTATCAAGCAGTCAGTAAACAATACACCAAAAAATAGAAAACACATTGTCCAAAACATATAGTTCTCAGGGAGTATTTTTTTTTGTTCTTCCCCCTCCTTGTACCCCTATTTTTACAGTACTGTGCCCTGCATCTCACAAACATGTCCTTTGTCTCTGTGATACTGTAATTCTTGTTCTTTGTTGATATGCTGTTGCCCTCCTCCTCTTCCTCCTCGTCCCCACCTCACATACGCACTCGTCCTCTCACATAGTTTCTTCTATCCATTCTCAGACTTTCTCATTACCACCTTCAACAACCTGTTTGCTCTCTGAACTGGCTTATATTGGTTGTGTCACATCATTCGAAACAAGTGAAATCAATTTTGAGTGGTTGTGTTTAATCAATGACATGTGTGCTCTATCTGTATTGAATTGTTACCACTTGTGTTTACTAGTATGGATGACATGTGCATTAGAGTGCAGATTGTGATTAGAGTTTTGCTGAAAAGTGTAAGTGAGATCTGCAAATTGTGTTTTACCATATGACCACCATGTGAACTTTGTTCAGCCAGTGGGTTTTAGTGTTTTAGCAATTGAGAAAAACTGTAATGACACATGTATGTTTACAAATGGTGATGGTGATGGTGATGGAGAGAGAGAGAGAGAGAGAGAGAGAGAGAGAGAGAGAGAGAGAGAGAGAGAGAGAGAGAGAGAGGTTTGAGTAGAGTTTTCAGCAAAGGGAGATGTGACTACATCTTCAACCAATACCGTGCCTGATTAGGCATAACCCTGAGAGAGACAGACAGAGAGAGAAAGGAGGGAGGGGGAGTCCCCCAGCAGTCTAGTCCTATAGCAGCATAACTAAGGGATGACCTGAGCCAGCCCTAACTATAAGCTCTATCAAAAAGGAAAGTTTTAAGTCTACTCTTAAAAGTGTTGACCGTGTCTGCCTCCAGAACCCAGAATGGTAGTTTGTTCCACAGAAGAGGAGCTTGGTAGCTGAAAGCTCTGGCTCCCAGTCTACTTTTGGAGACTATAGGAACCACAAGGAACCCAGCATTCTGAGAGCACAGCGTTCTAGAGGGGTAGTAAGGTACTATGAGCTCTTTTAGATATGATGGTGCCTGACCATGAAGAGCTTTGTATGTAAGGAGAAGAATTTTAAATTCTATTCTAGATTTAACAGGTAGCCAATGCAAAGAAGCCAAATGGGAGAGATGTGATCTCTGATCTTCCTGTCAGAACACGTGCAGCAGCATTCTGAATTAGCTGCAAAGTCCTAAGAGACTTACTTGAGCAGCCTGATAATAAAGAGTTACAATAGTCCAGCCTAGAAGTAACAAATGCATGGACTAGTTTTTCTGCATCCGCTTGAGATACAATGCGTCTGATTTTGGTGATGTTACGTAAGTGGAAGAAAGCAGTCCTTGAAATTTGTTTTATGTGGAGGTTAAAGGACAAATCCTGATCAAAAACAACTCCAAGATTCTTTACGGTGGAGCTGGAGGCCAGGGTGATCCCGTCTAAAGTAACTATATCTCTAGAAAGAGAGTTTCTGAGGTTCTTGGGTCCAATTACAAGAACTTCAGTTTTGTCTGAATTTAACATCAGAAAATTGTAGGTCATCCAACTTTTTATATCCTTAAGGCATGCTTGAAGTTTAGTTAACTGATTGGTTTCATCAGGCTTGATCGATAAATATAATTGGGTGTCATTGGCATAACAAAGAAAATTAATGCAGTTATGTCCTTAAAGGTTCAAATGCTTCGTTATGTCAACCAAAAAATCAAAATCTTCCAGCCATACAGTATCTGACAATGCTAGCAGGCCATCAACAATATATTATAAAAATGAAGCTTCGGGCTGCATGAAATCTGACCATGGGCCGTGATTGGCCCCAGGCCGTACTTTGGATATTCCTACTCTGTCTCTGTCCACTTTTTTCCTTTTTGACAAAGACATGTTTGTCACATGTTAATGACAGAGCCACAGAGTGTAACGGTGACAGCAGAAAAACACGTAGAATAGACGATAAAAACGCAGCATCAAGAGTTTGCTTACCTGACAGTGTTATGTGTGACCCCCAATTTTTTTTTTGTTTGTTTGTTTTTAAAAGATATTTTTTGGCCTTTTCAAGCCTTATTTGATAGGGACAGCTGAAGAGTGACAGGAATGTGGGGAGAGAGAGAGATGGGGAATGACATGCAGCAAAGGGCTACAGGTCGGATTTGAACCCTGGGCCGCTGCGACAAGGACTGAGCCTTTGTACATGGGGCGGATGCTCTACCAACTGAGCTAACCACCACCTCCCCAGTGGACAAATTTGAAATAGCAGCTACTTTTGTTGAAAATATAGTGACATATAGTGGTGACTGAATACCCCTCACCCTACCCTCTCATTTCAAGCATAAAGGAGAAACTACACTGGCCAAAACTCCTGAGGAAGGTGAAAGGTCCAATGTAGAGCAGGTGTCTGCTTTGTCCATTCTAGGCTGCTGTAGAAACATGGTGGTTCAACATGGCAGACTCCATGGAAGAGGACCTGCTCCATCTGTAGATATAGTCTCATTCTAAGTTGACGTAAATATAACAATTCTTATTTTCAGGTGATTATACATTAAATTTCTGTCAGTAGTTACCCCTAAATGTTATACACTGGACCTTTAACATAATTCATTTCAAAATACAATTTGCAAAGTCATCCCGTGGGCCGGATTGGACCCTCTGGCAGGCCAGTTTTGGCCCATGGGCCGTATATTTGTCATCCCTGATACAAAATATATTCAGCTGAATACAATTTATTTATAGCAGCATGGATAATTGTATGCAGCTTGATTAGGCATTATTGGGAGCAGCAGGGAAGGTATTTTGCCCAGAAGAAGAGGCAACCTCTGCAGCCACTGGAATCTGGGACGGTGGCAGCTGCAGGACGGTGCTGGGACCTGGCTCCATCACACCTGTCGGCAGGTGTAAAATGTCCATTGGTGGAGGAGGGGTGCATGCAGGAGGAGCAAGAACCTCTGGTAGAAGCTCGTATAGCGGCTGTCCATTGCTGCACAGAAACAGATACACATTTTAGACAGTAGAAAGAATGTGTGACGACACAAGCTACGTTCATTCACTGTTTGTTTGCATTTATGTGTGTGTTACTTACAATATACCAAAACAGTGCAGGTTATGGTCTATGCCTTCAGGCAGTGTCACCATTGGTGGATTATCATACTGGAGACACAAACACACAGAGAACAGGTTATAAGACAAGTTGCAGTGTGTCATCTGTCCACCAGATGTCAGGATTTCCCCTCACTATAAACTGTAATAA
Source organism: Sciaenops ocellatus (assembly GCA_033000465.1). Lineage (NCBI taxonomy): Eukaryota > Metazoa > Chordata > Actinopteri > Sciaenidae > Sciaenops > Sciaenops ocellatus. Next base: position 741,869 of record CP136888.1, on the reverse strand, counting down.
CTGTGACATCTGGAGAATCTACAACACACATATATGTGACCAGAATATGTCTGCATGTTTCTGCTGAGGGTCAAAGGGGTCAGGAGTGTGTATTCATGTGAAGGTCAGGTGACCAGAGCACAAAAGCCTAAACAAGGGTCAGAATAATGTATTCTTGCAGCATCGACTTGAGTAAAATCACTGGAAATGTATCAGAATGTTTCATGATAATCAGACTGAGCAGCACAGAAACACATTATTGTCAGTGTAGAGAGAGTCAGTTGGCCTGCTCAGACACTTTCCATGTTTCATCTTTCAGTATTCATCTTCACTAAATCACTTGTATGATAATGAGGAGGCTGTATTATCAGCATGTATTAAAGCAACAACTGAAGATTCGTCACAATGATGAGAACCATCACCATGTATGCCGTCTACATAAAACTGAAATTTTCTCTTGTTTCTTATCCAGAAAACTGTTGACACAGAAAACAAAGGTACAATTGCAGGTGATCGAGCTTTAAATCAACTGTCTCATGTGTTTGGTTCAGTGTGATATGGCTCACATTTCTCTTCACGCACGGGGGGAGGGATATTTGGGTCTGCAATTTTCATCATCCATTCATTATTTGGTCTCTATTCAGAAAATAGTAGTATACCAGTCCATGTTTTCCTCCTCATTATATTTTGAAGACAGCTTCACTACACTGAGCTCTCTTGAATTATTACTTTTGAATAATAACTAATCTATCCCTAACCTATACTTAGTCTCTTACCTGGTCCTGGCCGTAGGCACCTGCCTCACTGTCACTGTACAGGGGAACTGGCTGTAAAGTGGCATACTCCTTAAATCCTCCAACCTGACTCTCTGGCTGAGCGGTGTTGAGCTCTAGCTCAGCGAGTTCTTCTGGAGTAAACATGTCTTTTAACATGTCGTTCAGAGTGGAGACCACCTCTCCCCACTCCATCTCTGCCATTATACCATCAAATTCTTGTCTGATCTCTCTCTCAAACTTGATTTGATTCTCCATTACACTTGTTATGGACTCCTGTCACACACAATGATAGGAAGCTGCTTTCCTCACTCTTAAGGGGATAACATCATATTGCATGTCATAGTTTACTAAGTTTTTTTGACAACTATAGCTACTAGTTTGCAGATATGGATTTTACATACAAAATATATCATAGATCCATAACAAAGCACATTGTGGTGCTCAACAATATATTAGGGCTGCAATTAGCTACACCTACAAGGTTAAAATGTTACTTACATATTAATGCATCATTAATAATATTATAATGCATATAATGATATGACACTTTACTTTTAACACTTCCTTTATGTTGTTGTACTCTTACTTTAAGATTTGAAGGCTGCTAGGACATTTACTTCACTAATAAAGGATTTGAATATGAATGTTACAAATCCATTGAAGTTGTCTACTTAGAGTCCACTTTCAATACTTTACATGCATTTTGCTAGTAATACTTCTGCACTTTAGCTAAGCACAATGTTGGATTTACATGAAGTATTTTCACATTGTGGTATTACTAATTTTACTGACTGTATGTTAGCTGAGAGTCAAAAGTATGACAGCAAACCTTAACTTTGAGGGCTTTATCTGTTACTGCATGTAAAAGTCTGATAGTTAATATGAAGTGAACAGCTATCAGTTGAACTACTTACCTAACAGCTTTCGTGTTCACTGTCGGTTCAGTTTGCTCCCGTTCTTCAGGTTTGGATATTTCACCTTTCCTTCAGTTGTGAGGCTCTGTGTACATCTGAGTTTATCTGACTCTCACTGTCTTATATATTCTGTATGACCATTCCACGATGAAGTCACCACATTCCAATATTCTATTCTAATTCATGAACTGGAACTCCTCACTGGTAACCATCACAACCATTATCGATGTCCCCATGTCCATCTGTACCTATTGAAATACTCTTTATTTCGGTGCATATGCACCAGAAAAAGATGTCCACATGTTCATGATAATAAACTTCCATTATAAAGGACCTACACTTTACACAAGAGCTGCACCAATATGTGCTGTAAATGTTTAAAACACTCAAACAGATGAACGAATACTTTAAAATATTTGAACCATTATTTAACAATTTAGAACAGGGGTCTTCAACCAGGGGTCCACAACACCTAGAGGGTCCACAGAGGTACTGCAGGGGGTCTATCAATTTTTGTCATAATAATTGACAATTTTCACCAAAATAATGGTGGATGTGAGGGTGCAGATAATTGAGAAACTACAAACAGCAGAGGCATTTGCACTCCAATTGGATGAATCAGTGGACAAAAAGTTCAAGAGCACAGCTCTTTCCATTTAATAACCAATCATATTTATGCATGAACTTTTTATCAATCATAAACACATATAGGCTAATAACCCATATGTATATAAATAGGTTAATACGCTGAAATAAAAGTTGAGTAAAGTAAATACAAAAGTTATTATAGGCCAGGCTAAAAATATGAAACATTTTAAAAAATTAAATACATGTGAGGGTCCCTGTTTCTGTTTGTCTCTCATTCAAGGGGTACTTGGGCTGAAAAAGGTTGAAGACCCCTGCCTTAATGAGCATTTGAATGATCATGATTATGATGATGATGAAAAATGATTAAAGCTTGCTCTGTGTAGTGACTGAGTCAAAGTTGTCAGCAGAGGGAACTGAAACACTGATCACTGTAATCACAGTTCTGATTAACAGCATTCACTGCACCACGTAATTGCATTGTCATGGTTACCAGCTGTAAATGGACTGAACTTAAACTACACATCACATTCACACATTCATTTCACTGTCAGTGAATGAACATATTCTCAGACTGGTGGCACAGCCTTCAGGGGCAATTTAGGGTTCAGTGATGATAACAACAACAATAATAACAATGAGACAATAAAAAACGTAATCCATCCATTATCAGACACTGTTTATCCTCATCAGGCTCACGGTGGGGCTGGAGCCTATCCCAGGTGACTTTGGGCAAGAGGCTGGGTACATCCTGGACAAGTCAACAGCAGGGTAAAAAAACATAATAAAAATAATAATAGTAATATAGACATCAAGAAGTCAGGAGATCAATAAATGGTGTTCATATACAATACAAAAAATAAAATAAACATTTTTCCTGTGACAGTGACAAATATGTCAAATATTCTATGGGTAAAAAGTCAAAAATTTAGAGTAAAGTAAAGAGACTGCAAACAATAGATAACAAAGTCCTCCTCATTCGTTAAGTGACACAGAGGTCATTTACCTTTCCACATCAGTGACACAGTGGTCATTTACCTCTCCACACCTTTACTATGAAAATAAAACCCTTTAACAACCAGATGTAACAGTGCTCTCACTGTGTGTGTGTGTGTGTGTGTGTGTGTGTGTGTGTGTGTGTGTGTGTGTGTGTGTGCATGTGTGTGTTTGTTTTTACCTGGTAAAGAGTAACCAGGTAAAAATCTGACTGTCTAAACTTAGTTAAAAGGCTCTACAGTTCTTTTGTGAATGTGGGTGTCTATTAAATATAAATGTAGATGTTACAAATACATGAAAAGTCTGATCAGTTTACAACAAGACCACCAAACCGCTTTACAACACTTTCCTCAATAAAGACACTCAGAGTGTGAGCAAAGTACTGGAATGATTTGCAGACTCCTCCCCATGAACTTTGGAAAGCTTTTGGATTTTTCATCTCTCTGCCTGCTGAACAGTGAGACTTTCCTTCTTATCTCAGCCACAGACAGAATATCATCAAAGTGAGTATAAGTACAAATAACTAACTCTACATGTACTTCTAATTTGATGTTAGACATAAGAAATCAACACAGCAATGTGATGATTCAAACGATGGACTTTAATCAGTTGATTTACATCTGTTTGATGTGTTTTCAGCTAAAGCTATGTCACTGACAGCTTGTTCGCTTTGTGCTGATTACCTGAGTTTGCAGACTTTCTGCAGTTTACAGCATAATTCTTCTGAGATGAGACATCATGTTAGGTGACTTTGTGCAATAGGTCAGCTAGGTACTTATTTTAATATCAGTGGGTGCAGAACACTAAACAACAATTTGGAATCTAAATTACTCTAAAAGCCATTGTGAAAAATCAGCTACATTGATGGATGACAGTGATGTTCAAAGTGAAAGTGATTTAAAACCTATACAGTAAGGAATAGTAGTTAGTAGTAAGTTAGTAGTACTTAACAGTATTATCGTCATGACAAAACACTATTTATATTAATGTTGTTTCATTGAATTCCATTGTGGGATGAACTAAAAATACATTTTCTCTACTTTACAAATGGCTAAAAAAAGGCCAGGAAACTCTCTCTTACAGGATATCTGAAAATAATTTTGCTTAATTCCTTTTATTGTTTATTATTATCTTAATAACTTGACATTCTCTACTTATAATATTTCTTTATGTTATAACTTATTATATTATTTCAACCATTTTTTGTTTTTGTTTTTGTATTTTCTTGTTACTTCCTGTGATTCATTGATAAATGACGTCTCAGCAGGTGAGGTAGAGTGAGGCAGGTTCTATATTTATAAATGTCTATGCTCATGACTCTCGTGCTGCTTGAGAAGAACTCCTTCAAAAACTGAATGATAAACTTCAACAGTTCAGCAGTAGTTCAGTTATGGCGGTAGGAGATTGGAACTGTACTACACATCCTTCAGCTGAGAGAGATGCAGGAGAGCTTCATCCATAATCAGCCTCCTTTCTGTCAGTGTGGTTTCAGGAAATGACCTCACAGATCAATCAATCAATCAATCAATCAAACTTTATTTGTAAAGCACTTTTCATACATTAAAAACGTAGCACAAAGTGCTTTACATGTTTAAAAGCAGCCCCCCCCCCACCACCACCACAGCACATACACACGTACATACACATTCGGACAAAAACAAGCACACAAGTACACACACACACACACACACACACACAAATAACGTAACTTAGAAACATGTGGCTGAGTACAGAGGAGCCAGGTCAGAAAACGCCATCACAGGAGGCCGTCTGCACCGGGCGCTGCTCATGGCCCACGACCAGGACCCCTCCACCCAGGCGCCCACCCAGCCACAGGCCAGCGAGGGGCCCACAGCAGTGGAGCACTGCCGCAGCCCCCCCCTCGGCCAAGCCGATGTTCGCCACGAGTCAGAGACATCCCAGCCAGAGCCGATCACAGCCCCCAGCGCAGACGGCCCCCACCGAGGAAACACTGGAGATATGGAATAAAAGCATAAAACTACTGGAGATAAGGAATAAAAGCATAAAACTACATAGGCTAAGAACATAAAATAAACAAATAGATAAAATAAAATAAATAGCATAGAAATAGCTAAAATGAACTATGTCATAAAAAGTAAAAAGAATAGGAATAACAGAATAAAATTGACTACAATAAATAAATAAATTAATAAATAAATACAACATCAGTTAAAAGCCAAATTAAATAGGTGGGTCTTGAGCCTGTTTTTAAAAATATCAATCCAGATGTTTGGAGGAAACATCATTTAGCAGTCAGGCAGTACATGTGGGTGAAACCCACTGAGGGTAGTTACACCTGTAGGGTTTCAGATCACTATTTATTGATGGCATTTCTTTTCAGACATTTCTTTACCAGCGCACCGTCAACGTTTTTAGCAGTTTAGTAGTTTTAAAAGGTCAAAGGTCTCTCTCTCTCTCTCTCTCTCTCTCTCTCTCTCTCTCTCTCTCTCTCTCTCGCTCTCTCTCTCGTTTTTTTTCTGAACACACCTTCTGTACATTATATGTTACAGAGAACATAAATTGGTATTATACTGTTATCATGATGTCACCCAGTACAAATAAAATGTACAAATTTCAAAAAATCGCTTGTTTTTAATGAAAAATTTGAAATAGCTGTGATTTCTAATGACAATGCTTCGTCCTCTATAGATATGTTTGACACATGGATCTTATTGTCTACTCTTCTGTTAGGTACGTTCATTCTTCATTAAGACATATTTATAGTTTATTATCATATATATATATCAATTAATCTAAACCTGTCCAAAACTCTCCCAAACACCTACAGGTGCGAGGGCGTTCATGATCCACAACACCCAGCACAGCCTGTGTCTGGAAGACTCAGCAGCTACAGGTGAAGTCCTGCTGAAGAAATGCAACCTGGACAGGGAATCTCAGCAGTGGATCTGGATCAATGAGGCCATGTTGATGTGTACTGCATCATACAGATGTTTGTCAGTCGTGCAGAGAGAGCCTCTCCGGACAGAGGACTGCCTGGAACCAAACATGGATGCTACATGGTTAATGTGGGACTGTGATAGGACCAGACTGATCAGCAGGAACACATCAATGTTGCTGTCAGTAGATGGCGGGCGTCTGATTCTCACACATGACAACAAGCAATCAAAGTGGAGATCTTTGAATGAGGGGGACATCTGCCAGGAAAAACTCAGTAAGTCAGTGAGGTTTACTGGGTTTCCTTCTTCCTGCATGTATTTGTTTTAAATGTTTCCACACAGGTAAACCAGCCCAGCCTTTTACTTGCAAAACCCTGCAATAACAAGCAGAAGTAGTGAACATTGGCATATCCTGAAGTTCGTATGGTGAACAATTGAGGAATATGATCATTTATTTAGAGTGATGTTTGTGTTTGTGTCTGATGAATGCAAGCCCAATATTCACTGTCTTTTAGCACTCATTTCATTTCTCATTGGGACCACCTCCTGTGTGATATCATCAGGGCCCAGTATTTCTTACAATTAGGCTACTTTAATTATTTGTTAAAAGTAAAACTAACACTTTAGATTAAGTGTAATGAACATCTTGAGTAACAATATCTAGGAGAAGTGGAACTGAGACTTAATCTAATTGAATCAATCTAAGTGAAATCCACCTCTGAGGTGGGATCCAAATGAACCCTAACCTGAAATTTTGGTATCAAGTTGATCCAGATATCTGCCTTAACTTTTGAAATACCCAAATCCAGCCTTTTATCTGGATTCAAGGGAGGATTGGATTACCAGAGCAGAATCCTGATCTTCAGGATCAGGATTCTCTGGATCTGTGTTGAAATACCCAGTTTTCAGATCAGATCTAGATTTAATCCAATCCGACCAGGATAATCCTGTCAGATCACTCTCCCACTCTCTCCACCCTCGACCCAGTATTTTAAAAGTGCTCCCAGCTGCTCCTTTCGTGAGGTAGTCCGCCATGTTTCAATCCGGATTCAAACTGTACACAAAAATAAATATAAGTGAGGTTCTGGTGTGATGACCTAAACTAAAACGTGTCTCTGACTGGCTTCTTCTCCATGACATGCTCCATGGCATCATCATGGCTCATGGACTACTGAAATAATTCAAACTGGTGGTCAGAACATAAACGTGCAGGATGGTGACGTTGTCCAGGAGAGTCTGTGTTCAGTAACATTCCACCTCATAACTGTATTCTCATTCAGAGCATCTGTATATATTTTTCTTCCTTTGCTCATTTCTTCACCTGTCTATATGTTTCAATCCGGAGGTGGAGACACAAGATTTGGAAACCCATATCCGCCCAGATCAGGATCACGGTGATCCACCCTGCCAGTGTTTTGAAATACTCAGATAAAGTCAGCAGGATCACCTTGATCCATGACTGAGAAAAGGAGGATTTCATTATCCGGATTATTCTGATCCAGATTACAAATTTTGAAATACTGGGCCCAGATGACTGTCTCTACCTCCTGAGCCACAGCTGCCCCCTAAACTGTGCATACAGTTGAGTGCACACCTCTGCCACTATGCCACAGTTGCATGCTAGTTCACGAACAGTAACAATACTGTTCCACAACATGTCTTTCTGTAAAGTAGCAATATCAGTGATGAGTGTATCCACTGCGCTGCTTTAATTAACTACTTTGCCACTGGCTAGGCCACCAGGCTCCTGGCTCCCAAGCGAAGAAAACAGGGAAGCAAGTGTTGCAGTTTGCCCCCCTCATGCAGCACTTTATCCCCTCTCAGCTCTGTTACAGAGCAAGTTCAATGGGACTTGTCCCACCCCAGGAATGGCGTCCATAATCCAGTGTCCACTACAGGGAAACAAAGACAATGTTCTCAGTATTTTCTCATAAGCAAGTGTATAATGATTGAAAATGACTGAGAATGATTATATATATATCCATAACCTTAAATCATTATATATCTAGCAATCAGAAAGGTGGAGGGTCCTATCTACTCCTAATGTAGGTGTCACTAGTGCCAGCCAGGCAGCCAGGTAGGGCTGGTGTAATGTTAATGAAGTCATGCAGGTCACAAGGTTCCCATAGTTAGACACTCACTCTACTCTATATTCATAACCATTTAGTCTCTACCAGCACAAAGGGAAAAATCTGGTTCTTTAGTTGCTAAATGCTCCACTGTGCTCACCAGCTAATCTCTGTATCTGTCTGCTATTTGGTGTTGAACAGGTAGTGTACAGTGAGTTTTTAGAGGCTTTTCTATGACAACAGCTGCAGCAATGAGAGCTGTCAAGTGTAAGAACATTGAAATAATACTGTTTCTAAGCTAAGAAACTGTTGCATTTACATGTGTGACATTTTACAAATGATCAGTGAACTGACTTGGTTCAGTTCAATTCAATTTGATTTATATCACGCCAAAACATAATAGAAGTTTATTTGATGACACTTTCCATATAGAGCAGATTGAACAAAAGTTTTTGGAGACATTGCTCAGCATGAGAGTGATGCTAATAAAAAGTGAGTTCTGTGTTTGTATCTGATGTGTGTTTTAGGATCCAGGAGGTCATCTGACCCAGATGAGTTTGACGCTGCAGAGGAGCAGACAGGAAAGCTAGCCATGACAGAGGAACAGAGAGAGTATCTACGCTGGTACTATCGCACAGAGGATCGTAAGTGCTGCTGCTCGTAAATCTAAAATCACTGTTACATAAAAAGTACAGTCAACGCTATGTCAGTGATTACATGATCAACACTGATTAACAGCATAGTGTCAACTCACACTGACTATTTAAAATGAGGGCACACTATTCAAGATACCTTTATCATAGATCATCAAATAAACTCTTGTGTGTATACAGGGAGGAAAAAACACAGCACACGATGCTCTGATGTTAGGCCTGGAGGGAACTATGATGTTAAATGCTGAACTGTAGTCAATGAGCAGCTTTCTCACATAGCTCCCTTTCTTGTCCAGGTGGAATAGGGTGGTGTGGAGGATGTGTGCTATGACATCTTCTGTTGATAGGTTGGGATGGTAAGCACACTGTAGTGGGTGCTGTGTTCTAGGTAGTGAGGAGCTGATGTCATCCTTGACCAGCCAGTGAAAGCACTTCATCACTACAGAGAGTGCCACTGGACGACAGTCATTCAGACACAGGAATGATGGCAGACTTTTTTATCCATGTGGGTATGACAGACTGAGCTGAAGGACAGGTTGAGTATTGTTGTCAACAATAGCGCTAGTTGGTCAGCACAACCATTAGCAGGATACTGATGCACATCTACTAACTGTCGCTGTTGTTTTATGTTAAAGCACTATATGAATATTATTATATGAGCTGTACATCTAACAAAGTATTCTTCCCATTCCTTCCCACAGCCAGTATGTGGAGGTTTGTGCTGCTGGGACTGGCCTTTATCTGCCTCCTTGTTGGCTTCATGCTGTTGGGCATGGGAACCATGGCCAATAAGTATGATCTGAAGTTATACAATGTCAACACTTGAAAATATTTAATATTGATAATATTGATATTGCAAGTGACATGGTTTCCTGTCTTTTTTCATTCAGGAACAGAAAGGAGATTTCAAAGTACAGGGCAGCAGCTGCTGTGGCTCAGAAGCATGAAGGTGCGGAGCTGCTGGTCATTTCACCGCACAGGGATGACAGCAACAGCCTGCTGCAGGGAAGCAAACCCTCCCCATCCAACGGGGAGGTGAGTGAGCTCAAAGCAGGAAACATAGTGGTCACATGGAAAGATGGCAACACCTCCTGTTTGTACTCAGATCCTGGAGCAGAGAAGGACAAACAGGAAGATGTGTCAGCTGCTGAGCCTGAGGCTGATGAGGCAGTGAAAACGATGGAGTGAAGAGTTCAGATTACAGATTACAACACATTGTCTCAAATACAATCTCAACCTGTGACGGTGTTACCATGCTCCTCTAGAGTAGTTTATGAAGACTTAGCAATGGATCTAGCAGCTTTCATTGCATGCAGTTTAACTCTTCCCCAGTTTAAAAGATGAATTAATCCGTGAATACCTTATGTCCAAATTCACTGGGTGGATCTAAAGATCAGTCCATTAGTTTGAAAAACTATGTGTAACACTGCTTTGGCTAAAAAGTGAAAACTTAATAAAATGTAAAATTTCTTTTTAAAAACATATAAAGGCTCTTGATATAATAGTATATATCTGATTCTACAATTTCTAATACTCAGAGACCAGAGTTTATGTTTCTAAGAGAAATAGTTGGGACATACACTTTTGTATGCTTTCTTTCAGAGAGATTAGAAAATCATATTTCTGAGTAGTGTAAAGACTGGAAACAGGGGGAAAGCAATGAACACATTGTACTTTATTTGTTTAAACTGTACACAAAAATAAATATAAGTGAGGTTCTGGTGTGATGACCTAAACTAAAACGTGTCTCTGACTGGCTTCTTCTCCATGACATGCTCCATGGCATCATCATGGCTCATGGACTACTGAAATAATTCAAACTGGTGGTCAGAACATAAACGTGCAGGATGGTGACGTTGTCCAGGAGAGTCTGTGTTCAGTAACATTCCACCTCACAACTGTATTCTCATTCAGAGCATCTGTATATATTTTTCTTCCTCTGCTCATTTCTTCACCTGTCTGTACAGCTGTTCATGTCCACCCCCTGTCTAGCTCTACTGTACCACCAAGTCTTTAACAGTGTCGGTGTGGGGTCAGAATATCTTGAAGCCTTTGAGCAGGGTGAGTGTGGCGGCCTTCCGTTTGCTCTGAGCTCTGGACGTCTTGACGGTGACAAGCTTGGCAGTGGCTGGAGCCGGCAGCTCGCTGTAGCAGGGAGTGGTGAAGGAGGGGACACTGAGCAGTGCTTTGTCCTCAGTGAGGTAGACAGCAGGTACCAGACGGCCACCCCCACCCCCGCGCCTCGCCCTCCTCACTGCCTCATGGAAGACATGCTGCACAGAGAGGAAATCCAGACAGGCTGACACCTCAAAGAACAAACAGCCAAAACGAGTTGCCAGGGCCTCAGCATCACACCGACTCACCTGCCTGAGAAGAAATCAGGTGTTACTACGTCGTTCAATCTGTCATTACATCTGTCTGTAAACTCAGCATCCGACTGAGGAGAGTTTACACTGATAAAAGTCTCTTTAAATCACAGTGCAGTGTGTTGCACCATTATCATGTGACATCATGTGATGTGGTTAAACATTTATTACTTTTTTTCTGGATTATAGGACACCCCATACACACCACAGCATTTGTAAGTAGAAAACTTTTATATGAACCATTTGTTCTTATCTTGCAAATAAGATGAATCAGACAAGATTTTAGAACAGGAAATGTTAGCATGCTAACATACTAAACTAAGATGGTTAATATAGTTACCTGTTACCATGATCACCTACGTATAATATCTGTGCATGGTACCAACAGAAAGGTTATAAAAAGACTGTGACATGTGAAATAAAATATGTTCAAAGCATGGTTAATATTATTCATTGAAACTACTCAAGATCTGGGACAGACTAATAACGAAAGACAGACAGTACAGATATGAAGTGACTGAATAATATCTGTAGAAGGACTTTCTACAGCAGTTATTTTACTATTTTGATAGCACACAGATACGAGCCTGTATCGGTCCAGATCCAGCTTGTTCCCCAGCAGAAGGATAGGAGTGTGAGGCTTGAAGGTTTTGTTGTGCAGGGCCAGTGTCTGCAGGTATAGTTGGCAGCCTTCAAAGCTCTCCATTTTGTCGATGCTGTAGACGACAAGGAAGCCGTTGGCCCACGACAGATAGCGCTCACTGTTCACTGGACCTTCCTTCACATACACACAAACCAAAAACACACACTGCACAATCATGTTCTCATCAACAAACTCTGTCACTAACTTGTCACTAATTAGTTACTAACAGGGTTTTGAAAGATATTTGAATATACAGTGTTACTTAAATATATTTATTTTTATTCAAAGTGACATCTAATAGTTCTTTAGACATAGACATAGACATCTATTCAATTCAATCTCTTTTGTTTTGTTGACATTCAGGATTAGATTGTTCATGTCACACCAGTCCACCAGGTGTTTCACCTCCTCTCTGTAGGCCAGTTCGTTATTGTCCCTGATGAGGCCCACCACTGTCGTGTCGTCCGCATACTTAATGATGTGGTTCATACTGAACCTGGCATGGCAGTCATGGGTCATCAGGGTGAAGAGCAGTGGGCTCAGGACGCAGCCCTGGGGGGAGCCGGTGCTGAGGGAGATGACGCTGGAGGTATTTCTACCAACCCACACAGACTGGAGTCTGTCTGTGAGGAAATCCAGCAGCCAGTTACACAGGGGGGTGTTGAGTCCAAGGGGGGCCAGTTTTCTCACCATGTGCTGGAGGATGATAGTGTTGAATGCTGAGCTGAAGTCCAGAAACAGCATTCGCATGTGGGTGTTGTTCTTCTCCAGGTGTTCCAAGCTCAGGTGGAGTGTAGAGGAGACGGCGTCCTCAGTGGAGCGGTTGGAGCGGAGCAGATCAAAAGAGGGGGGAGTTTAGAGATGATGTGGTCCTTCACCAGCCTCTCGAAGCATTTCATCATGATGGGAGTGCGACGGGGCGGTATTCATTGAGGGATGAGATTGTGGGTTTTTTGGGCACTGGTATGATGGTGGCAGTCTTGAAACAGGATGGGATGACAACATGGGTCAGCGAGGTGTTGAAGCCAGCTGGTCAGCGGTATGTTATCAGGGCCCGCTGCCTTTCGTGCGTTGAGTCTTCTTGGCGTCCTCCGGACATCAGCTGTCTCAAGTCTGAGTGCCTGTTCATCTGGGTGAGGTGTGGATTTCCTTGCAGGGCTGTTGTTGAGTGCTTCAAACTGACCAAAGTACTTATTGAGTTCATTGAGGAAGTCTGTGTTGTCCTCGCAGGGTAAAGGAGCAGCCTTGTAGTCTGTGATGGTCTGGATGCCTTGCCACATGCATCTGGTGTTCGTCGGGTTGTGGAAGAATCCCCTTTAATATCTGAATGGTTTAATGCAGGGATGTCCGCGGTCAGATTTCATGCGGCCCGAAGCTACATTTTTATAATATATTATTTATGGCCTGCTAGGTTTGTCAGTAATGAAGCATTTGAACCTTTAAGGACATAACTGCTGGTGTTATATATCTGTAGATGTGACACAAAATATTATTTTCTGAATGATCTTGTGAAAGAGAAGAGTAAAAGACATTTTAAACTTAAATGTTAACAGACTTTGCATTACTCATAATAAGTCATGTTTAAAATGAACATGAGGTTCAGATTTTTATCAGCTTCATGCAAGTTGAACGTATTCAATACAATTTATTCTGTTATCTGACTCCAGATGTGAAAGAAAGGAAGAACTGGTTTTTACATTTGTTCACGCCTGATTGGCTTAGATTTGGTGACATTGTTATTTAAAAAAAAAGATTGTGACAATTAAAATAAGATTGTTACAGAACATTTGTATGTAATGTTTATTGGTAATTTTTTCATTTTTAAACCGTTAGTATTAGTTTTACTATTAGTTAGTAAAATGTTCACATTGACAAATCTGGCCCTCTTTAAAAAAAGTTTGGACACCCCTGGTTTAATGGGTTTATGTTGTTTTGGATTGGGTTGGATTGGAGAGTGTTTCAGTGCCTGTATTTCACCAGCAGGTGCCAGGACTCACAGAGAAATGGTCTGAGGCTTGGTGCTCTCCTTCACTTTTTTTATTCTAATTTTACATCTCTGTAATGGAATAAAAAGAAATATATTAGGAGAGACGGCATTAATGCCACTTTGTGGATCTCAAATCTAGAAATCTGATTGAGCTGATCGGATTAAACACTTAAACATCAGATCCTAAAGCTGTAGTAGTAAACGAATTAACATCATTACTTCTGGGTCGCATTACTGCATCTCCTTGTTATCAGGCTACTTGGGACTGCAGCTGATCCAGAAAGCTGCAGCATATGAAACCGACAGGAGCCAGGATCAGAGGTCATATTTCTACAATTTTGATTACCATGAGATAATGTTATGATTTAGCACTATATAAATAAAACTGAATTCAAACTGAATTCAAATTGCTCCTGAAGGCTGAGCCATTGGTGTGTGAATGTGTAAGAATGGTACGCGCCCAAAAACTGATGAGCAGTTGGCACCTTGTATGCCAATGCCATCAGTGTATGAATGTGTGTGAATGGGCGAATGAGATATGTAGTGTAAAAGAGCTTTGAGTGGACAGAAGACAAGAAAGGAGTTCTATAAGTACAGTCCATTTACCATTTACCATATCTTAAACTCATAGTACACTATTACCCCACTAAACACTGCACTTCCAGAATGCATTGTGGTTTCCATGGGGACTTCCCATGATGCACTGAGCTTTTCTCTTATTCTCTCTCTCTCTCTCTCTCTCCATCTGTAAACATGTCTCATTAACAGATGTTTCTAACTTAACTTCTTCCCCAGAGTTTTTGTGCTTTGTCATCTCACAGGTGATCATCAGTTTTTCTTGCCACTGTCACTAAGTGCTTGCTCTCTGTAAATAATATTATATAGAGTACGGTCTAGTCCTGCTCTATATGGAAAGTGTCATGAGATAACTTATGTTATGACTTGCAGCTAGTAAATAAAATTAACTGTATCCTCTTCAATCAGTCTGCACATAGAAGTGCATTATCGCACACAGGTGAACTGTGACCTGAGAAAGACCAGATGTTTATCATAATAAAATAAAAGTCTTCGGGTCATCACACTGCAGAATGGTTATTACCATATTTAGGATGTTGCTGTTGTTGTTAGGTTAATATTTGTATTCACACAGCATGTAGTAGAGTACATATGGGCCTTTTCTATCTTCACATGGTTTGGAAAACCTTTTTCTGTTTTTCATAGAAACAATAAAGAATAATATAAATAATATAATGGGCTACACAGATAGACTTGACTTCAAAAGTAGTCAGCAGCAGAGAGTATATGAGTAAAACCGTAAAAACCTCCTTTCCCACATTGACGGTCAATGCAACAGTGTGTTCATACCTTGTCACAGGTGTCCATCACCCTCACTGTGACTGGCTGCTGGTCCACAATTTCCTCGGATGAAAAGATGTCCTCTACATGACAACCAAGAACACAGAGGAGACATTTTCACAGATATATTCCATTGTTGTCTACAATGATGGAAGAAGTAGTCAGGTCATTTAAGCGGAGAAGGCGCCACTAAAAAGTGTTTTTTTTCTTATTGCTACATCACTGTGAGCTGTACCTGCAGGATTTATGACATCACAGTGGGTTCAAACCCAGTCAGGGTCAAGTGAGCTAAATACATGATTCTGGATGTTTTAATTAGAAAAAAAAAGAAAAGTCTGTGTGTCATCAGATCATTCATTCATTTAAGCTGGGAAACAAAAATGGATCTGACTTTTCAGGTTGAAGTGACTAATTCTATAAAACAGAAAACCAAAACCATAAAAACAAGCCTATTTTTTGTTTTTGCATGCACTCCAGGACCTTCAATAGTACTGATATGTAGTCAAATACAAGAATAAAGATTGAAACAGGCTATTCAAGTAAAGTAAAAGCACCTCTATTTCCCTCTCTATTTAAGCTCTCCTTGTGTGAGGAGAAATTGCGGTGGCCGTAAAACATCAAAACACCAGTTTTTGTCTGCTCTGAGCTACTGTCGAAACATGGCGGGTCAATAAAAACATAATGATTCTTATTTTTTGCTGATTATACAGTAATGGAAAGTAGTTATGAATATTATCTAGCATTTCTACAATATTCTGTGAAGAGGTCCCCTCAAACTGACACTGGACCTGTAAAAAGGCTATTTTGTCTAGGGTGGGTAGAGCGGGTCGTCCACTAATTAGATGATTGGCGGTTTGATCCCCAGCTCCTCCAGTCTGCATGTCGAAGTGTCCTTGGGCAAGATACTGAACCCCAAATTGCTCCTGAAGGCTGTGCCATCGGTGTGTGAATGTGTATGAATGGTTAGCTCCAAAAACTGATGAGCAGTTGGTACCTTGCATGGCAGCTTATGCCATTAGTGTATGAATGTGTGTGAATGGGTGAATGAGATATGTAGTGTAAAAGAGCTTTGAGTGGACAGAAGACTAGAAAGGATTTTAAAAGTACAGTGCATTTAGGCCTACATGACTGTTATTACCATGAATTAAGAGACAGCTTACCTAGATGGGGGTCATATTCACTAATGAAGCGCTTTGTGAGGAATTTGACAGTCAGTGCTGTAAAACAAAGACAAACATAGGCTGTAACACAGTGAGACTGAGGGACTGTGCAGCCCCAGGGGAGCCTCGGGTCAGAGAGCCCTGAGAAAACCTACTACACTACATAAACATCAGCATGGAACTCAAAAAGCAGAGCTATATCCGGATGTGTTCATTTGGGGAGTAACAAAGAAAAAAAAGACTTCCACAGCTGAATAAAGTACACTATTAACTGTGGAGGACGAAATGGTTCTCTTGTCAGACTGTTATTAACTTGATTTGAATAGAAATACATAAAGTTAAACCAAGAGGACAAAATACTGTAAACTGCTGAAAAATAAAGTAGTCTATAGGCCTACTTCAATAAAACTGTGTTGTTAAAGGAGCTTAGCCTATTACTGAGATACTGAGGGTTTTAACCCAGGAGCGACCTGATGAACGATCAGCGCGCTCGCTGCGTGCTGCATTTAAATCCACACGTTGTTTTTGATGCCGACGAATCGTTTTCATCCGTACAAAATAAAACAATACCGTGAAAGTCTTAGCCAAACTTTTAGTGCCACAGCAGTGAAAAACCGTTTGCCCTTCCGGGGTCAAAAACACCTGACAACAACAGACACTTCACACCTTTATACCTGTGACCTTTGATAGTCACACAGCGCCTCCTACTGTACACACAGGAAACAACAACAACAACAACAACAACAATATTATTCTGGTCCTCTCGCAGCAGTCAAGCATTGTATTATAACAGTCCTGTACGGTCTAGACCTGCTCAGTATGGAAAGTGTCATGAGATAACTTTTGTAATGATTTGGTGGATGGTTATATAAATAAAACTGAATTGAATTGAAAATAGGACCTGATTTTCCGGAGCCAATCACACCGAGCAGCACCAGATTACAGTCGGATGGACTTCTGTCAGGAGCAGCTGCAGAGCTACACGTCTTCACTTTCCCAAACATCAGCGACATGACTGACGTAATCCTCAAACCTGTTTCTGACCAAGTCTGTCACGTTTGTTAGTGGCTAAAAATACATTCCGTAACCTGTGAATGAAAAACAGGCGAAATGTTTGTTTTTCATTCAGGGCAGTGTCGGAAAAAGAAATAAAGTTCCGTCTACGGATCCAAGTCGACTAAAATCAGTTTATTCTACACAGCGAGCTGCAGTCACCATGATTCTCCCACGAGAGGAAAAGGCAGTCTGTGTAATGCACTGATGCACTGACCTTTCCATTTTAGGAAAAAGACTTCAAACCCGAACTTTAGTGAACCACTAGCTCGTTCATTGAGCTCAAACTACACACACACACACAAACACACACACACACGCACACATACAGCTGGATGTGTGTTATTTCATTTACCAGGGCACAGGGGCTGTTTTCACATCGTTTACACATACTATTTGTGATTATGTTTGTTTCCCTCAATAGCGGAGCAGTCTGAACTTTTCTGTCACCCTCTTTTCTTTTTGAATTTGAATTGTTTGGTTTGTCATATTGCTGAATATGCAGTCATTAAATGTTTGAATCTTCATCTACAATAACAATAATAACAGTAACAATAAGATGCATGATGCTGAAATGGATTATAGTTTCCAATTGTATGTATTTTTCTTGTATTCTTGTGTGACGATCAAGTCAACTTTGTCACTGCTGCTATATGTAGAGGACATACAGAGAAGTGAAATATCGTCTCCCTCATATCCCTGGTGCAAACAAGCAATAAACATGAAATATAAAATATATACAAGTATAAAGAGATATAAAGTATGGCAAATATAAAAAGATATGAACAGTGTAAATATGGCAAATATAAAAAGTTGTATACAGTGTAAACAGTTTAGATGTAGATGGCATACAGCAATTGAATGTACATAGTACATAAGAAGTTGAATAAGATTTGACCTTGCACACTTAGCAAGAAATGTTTTTTATTATTGTTCCATCACAGTAAATGTAACAGTGGCACAATGGAAAAGTATTAAGTTAGAGGTAAGAGTAGTCTATTGCATGTCCTGCACTACGATTTTCAATGACAGCTGAAATAGTGGCATGTATAAATGCGATCCAGGAAAACAGCCTATTGTTACAGTGTGGCTGTTCCTGCTGCTCAAGGACAAGCTTTCAGCTGTTCCACAACTGTCAGTGACAGACAAAGAGGAATATGAATCATCAGCACATTCACAGCTACCCCGCCATTATCAGGCTCCTCTTTCTCCTTTGGGTGCATGTCATCATAATGTACTTAAGCAGTGTCACACATCCGACTGCTATGTATAGAGTCTGTTGTCAGAGCTGTGGAAACAAATTGAGAGTAGCCTGTCAGCTAACATTTCCTCATAGGAGGCATTCAGTCTCACTGGTAGCATGCAGTAAAACACCATGGATGTGCAATATTTGTATGTCATGAAGATCCACAGCAGGGAAGTGATGGAGTCCAACAACTGTCCATACCTCAGCCAGCAGCCAAGGAACTGCAAGCCACCTCACAGCTTGAGAGTCAACATTGACCACAGCTCTTTTATTGTGGAAAAAAACCTTCTGACTGAAAACTGTGAGTACTTCAGAGCATTGTTCCAGTCAGGAATGAGAGAGTGCCAACAGGAAGAGATCCACCTGCGATGTGTGGGGGTTCTGGGCTTTCTGGTCATGTTGCAGGTCCTGGATGGGGAGCGACCCATGGTGAACAGTGACCAGATTGTTGAAGCTATCGAGTGTACAGCTTTTCTGCAGGTGCCGGCTCTCACCAAGCACCTGATCAATATTGTCAATTCTGAGAACTGCCTCCTCATGTACCACACAGCTTCCACCTACGGTGTATGGGAGCTCTCCCACAGTTCAGCCTTATTCATCAGAGATATGTACAATGAACTGAAGGAAGAAATTCACACTTTACCTGACAAGCTGGTAGAGTACATTGAGTCTCTTCTTCCAAGTAGCTACATGGCAGTTTGCAGCCACTCACCCTCCACTGAGCTGCTGCAGGATCTCCAGAGGACTGTCTGCTATCTGGATGAAGATAATGGAGAGTGGAAGGTTCTGACACATCTACCTCTAAGCACAAGCACCACCATGGCAGGTGTGGCTGTCCTGGAGAACAAACTTTATATAATTGGAGGAGTTCACGATATAAGCAAGAAGGTTGTAGAGACTGGTTTCTGTTACAACCCTACAACAAACATGTGGTCCACCATCTGTGGCCCCCAGCAGCCACGCTACAACTTTACTCTGATAGGTCATGAGGGCTGCCTGTATGCCATAGGAGGCGAGTACAACATGAAGGCCATGTCATCTGTGGAGAGATACAGGGTGTCTAATGAAAGCTGGAACTTTGTCTCCCCCCTGCCTTGCTCTGCAGCCTCAGTGGTGTCTACTATAACCATGCACAGGGTCTTTATCTGTCTCTGGAAAGGTAAGGGGACCACAGAAATACATGAGTATGTGCCTGAGCAGAACCAGTGGCTGCTGGTCACCACGCTCATCCGCCAACACAGTTATGGTCTTTACATGGTGGCCCATAAAGATAATCTTTATGTGATACGCAATGGACCATGTGATGACTTTTTAATGTGTGTGATAGACTGCTATAACCTGAGCTCAGGCCAGTGGACGGCCATGTTGGGCCAGTACGTGAACAGTAAGGGCTCTCTTTTCACTGGTGTGGTCAGAGGAGACTCTGTGTTCACACTTAGCAGGCAGGTGACCACAGAGTACACTATAGAGGATTATGCATGGAGAGTTAGGCGTGAGATGAAAGGTTTTGGCAGGATTGGCTCCATATACACGTTTCTGATGAGGCTGCCTAAAGCCACTATGTCCCTTGTGGGACACTCTCTGGACTGGACTCAGGACCAAATCCACAGAGACATCCTTGCCTTTCCCAGAATGTCTCCACAATGCTCTGATAACCTGTAGATCTGTGTGATAACCTGTATGTGCTGCTTTATTTTTATTATTTTGGACAGTTTGTAACAAGTCCAAAGAGGCAATATATGTCAGACACAAAATGAGGTAAAGAATAAACTCAAAACAAGGCTTTATACTTTATATTTATAATTTTAGATACAGTCCAGTTTATTGTAGACATTTTATAATTTCTCTACTAATAGAAATTCATTACAGATACAAAAATAGACATGAAAGAAAAAGCAGAAATACCTCAATCCGACAACTCCATGGTGCTTTTCACTTCAAGAGCATGACATATTGGACTGTTTTTACAACAATGACACGGATCATCTGTGCTTTCTCATTCAACTGCTCTATTTGGACCTATTCTATTGACAATTTGTCATATACATTTGTTTGTTTTCTGTGTGTGCAGTGTGAAGGAGTCAACCGTTGCATTTCATTGTGTAAATCCTGTATTTCATGATTATAAAGCTGAACTTTGAACCCTTCACCTCACTTCCTTTGACCTCCAGAAAGATGTTTATGTAATTAAGGTGATCTGTTGGCTTGTTTACAACCTGCCCAACTGTCTGACTGCTTCTACACCTTTGTAGGAATGTCATGTTTGTAGAGTAACTGACTGAATAATCTATGAACATAACTATCAAAATAAAACCCATGTTGTGATAAACTGGAATCATCTTTTAAAGGTCCAGTGTGTAGAATTTAGTTGCATTTAGTGGTCCAATCATTGCATTGTAATCTCCTCACATCACCCTCACCTTCCTAATGTAAAGGAGAAACAACACTTTAAGGACCCTGTTTAGAGTCAGTATTTAGTTTGTCTGTTCTGGACTACTGTATAAATAAGGTGTTTCAAGATGGCAGCCTCCATGAAAGGGGACCCTCTCCCACTGTAGATATAAAAGGAGAATTTTTAAGTAACAAACATAAAAAGATTCTTATTTTCAGGTGATTATACATGCATGAAAACATAGTTATGAATATTATATTCCATGTTTTTGAAAATAGAGGCCCCAAATCTTACACACTGGACCTTTAATCTTTATCACTGGTGTTTTGGTGATGTTAAAATGATTAAATGAGAATCTGTTCTGTTTATGTTTAGCCAAGCTCTTTGTTTGTGAGAACCAGACTCTGATGGACACTGCTCATGTTTTCACAGAAAACAAGTGGATAACATTTATTTCCCAGATGGATTAATTTAAGGGAACATGGTTAAATAAGGCCTGAACACAAAGGAGAAAGAAGAATAAAAATACACTGCACTGGTATCATTTTAACACATTTTTTTAATAAATCTGCCACAATTATATCTACTTGCATCACCTCCTGTTATATAGAACAAAAGGCCCAGAAGAGCCCAGACCATTATCAAGGACTCATTCCACCCCGGCCACATCGTATTCGAACTGTTACCCTCGGGCAGGTGATACAGGACAATGAAAACACATACAAACAGACTAAAAACAGTTTTTATGCAAAGGCCATCACAGCTTTAAATGATCACATGAAGTAATTCATGAAATGGTGTATGTATGTGGACGTGAATGTATGCGCTATTTATTGTTTGTTTTTGTTTTTAATTTCTCCATGTTTTTATCCCTTTTATCTGTTTTATTTATGTTTTATACTATGTTTTTTACATAGTACACATCTGTTTTGTACTCCTGCACTGAGTATTGCACTTGAATTTCGTTATGCATTGCATAATGACAAATAAAGATATTCTATTCTATTCTATTCTATTCTATAATACAAACTATAACAATATACAGTCAGTGTAGTTTTCATACCAAAACAAATAGTGCAGCAGGAAAAACAGGTTCCAATGCCAGACCATGAACATCATCAACACTTTCAGCCAAGGCAATTTGGGCACATCATCATCATCAATATAAACACTGTCATCATCAATAATATTATCATCATCATTTCCATCATCATTGTCATTAATATATCATATCCTAATCATCACAGTCATCATCATTATCATCATCCATAGAAATACAAGATATCAACAATAAAGTTGTTAAGGTCACCATCCATCTTCATCTATATTAATCTGCTTTTATCAACAAGAATTTCATATTTTCCTGCAGTAAATTACAAATTTTAGGTTATAGTTGATTTGTGGAAGTGTGTGTGTGTGTGTGTGTGTGTGTGTGTGTGTGTGTGTGTGTGTGTGTGTGTGTGTGTGATTTTGATCTGTCATCATGCCACACGCATCATCAGCTCCTCCAATGCCCGTTCTCTGTGGTTTTCATGGACCAGCAGCACTTCTTTGATGGTATTCTGCTGGAAGCCCATCTCAATGAACTGACTCAGTAGGTGAAGAAACTCCTTCGCCTCAAGAGGAAGATATTATGTTTTTATATCATTTTTTAAATAAAACTTACTCCATCAAATTAAAAGTGTTGTCTTGTTGCCTCTAAGATGTAAGACGACTGTAATGTTGCAGTTCACTGCATGTCTTACCTTTGTTTCACAGTTTTGAAACATTTCCAAAGCCTCTTCTACCTGAGCTTTATCATAACCCAGCTGACACAGATGGTCACATGCCAACAGGTAACTCAAGATCTGCAAACATACACAGACATATTCATGAATATTGGGTTAAAAGCCAAAAGGAAAGATGTTACACAGTAACCGCTTGTTAACCATGGAGACAATCACGACAATAAAACCATCTTTAGAATCACAACAATTCTCTCCCGCCCTGACTTGGAAAAAGTTATCCATGAATTAATATTCTCCAAACTTGATTAGTGCAACTCCCTTCTGTCCGGCATAAATCACTCTCTTGCTTCCAATTTGTCCAAAATGCAGCAGCTAGGTTTCTTACTGGTTTTAACAGACAACAGCACATTACACAGATTTTAGCTTCTCTTCACTGGCTTCCTGTTCATTTTAGAATTGATTTTAAGATTTTACTGATCACCTTTAAAGCACGCCTGGGTCTGGCTCCATGTTACATAGCAGACATGTTGACACCTTATGAGCCAGCCCGCAGCCTCAGGTCCTCAAGCGGATCTCTTCTGGCTGTTCCAAAGTCGAGGCTCAAAACTAAAGGTGACCAGGCGTTTGCTATCAGGGCCCCTTGACTTTGGAGCGCCCTGCCTGAGGACATAAGGCTCGCAGATTCATGTTCGCACATTCATAAAAGTTAAGCAGTCCTGTACTTAGCAGTTTATACTGTTAAGCTATGTGAAGCTATATGTTCAGCATGTTACCACAGTCTGTAAAAGAAGAGAGTTATGTTGGTGTGCTGCTTGTTAGCCGGCGATCCTGTGAGCCAGGCTGGGAAAAGTTCTGGTTCTGTGAAAAGAACATAGCAGGAAACCAGGTTGCTCAATGTGTTGTCTGTCAGCTGAGCATTAATGTGTTTCGTTGCTTCCTGTAAAGTCAGCTGGCAGACTTTGTGTGTGTCGCAAAGCTAACGTATTTACTGTCAAAGAACGGTGTGCTAACTAGATATCTGATGGACAGGCAGAGTCTCGTGCTGTGCCGAGCTCAAGAGCTGAGCAGAGGCTGTCTCTCTGAGATGACAGAGAGAGAGAGAGAGAGACAGAGAGTGTGTAACTGGGGTTAGCTGATCAGAAATGTAAAAAAACTATGACACACACCAATACATATTAGTGCTGCAGGATAATTCATGGACAAGTAAAAACAAGCAAGCAAATTAGAATAGGTCAACCAGTGTGTCCATCCATGTCTCCTACAGTATGCTTCCCCTCTCCTTTCTTTTTTAAGTAAAGAATGTGACTTCCCCATGCCCTCTTCCACTGTGGAAACTCTGAGGTCTATTTTTACAGTGGGGGCAGCTTAGTATACAGTATTTTGGTTTGATTCACACCTCCAGCTGGCTAGTTGGTACATTTTTTGCTATATATATATAGAGAGAAACACTATACAATACTTCAACCAATCAGACAATTGAAAGAGCAAAAAGAAACAGATATACCTCTGACCAGCTCAACAAGAATATAAGAAATCACCAATGACTGGTAAAGGAAATTACAAGCTTAGCATCAAAATCTGTGCAGATTTAAAGCAACATTGCATAGAAATTGGTATTTTTGCCATTTAGTTCCACCAGTTTCAGAGTGCAATACCACTGTCATAAATATGGACAGCAGTACATGTGCATTCGTTATGATGTATTCGTTGTATTAATTACATGATATAACTAGTGAGTCTACAACTTTACTAACAGCTTAACATCAGTGATGTGCAACAGCACAAGACATAGCAGCCAGTTAATATTACTTACTAGGCCAACAGCAGTCAGCCCAGCTCGGCGTCTGTCTTTCAGCCTTTTATTTCACCAAGCTCTCACCAACCACTAAAAGTCAGTCCCAGATTTACTCTTGTCTGGCGGTTTCTTGCTTGGTCACTCTCTCTTCCTCTCTTTTCAGCTTCTTTCTTCAACATCTTTTTTGGTCTCTTTGCCTCTGTCATTATGTCCATAGAGGCTGCTAGGCCCGGTTACATTGCCCGCTTGCTCAGCTCAGGTTCTGGCATGACACCTGCTTCACTTCTAGTCAGCCCGTGCCCCAGGTCTGAAAACCTCCTCTTCCTGGTGGACCAAAACGTCTGTGATACAAACACCAACATTCCCATGGAGCTAAGCTAGTCTGAGCAGCTACTAATCTGAGATAACGTTGGCTAACAGCAGTTACAGTTGACAACAGTTCCCTTTACTGTCCACCGGGAAACTGTCAGTCACAAAGAGTTGAGGTGTAGCAGTTGGTGGATGTCAGAAGGAAAACCAGAAAACATTTTCTCCATAAAATATGATCCAGTTTTACAAAATCAATGAAATAGTTGGTGTGTGAATTAGTGCTGTAAAAGGTTATGAACTTCTTGGAGGTGAATGTACACAGGGCACAAAGTTGCATAGTGCAGAAACAGATGTACAAGGCCTGCGCCTTGTAGTGGGAATGACAGAGCCAGAGAGAGGGAGAGAATAACACAGGAATGTCAGTGTAGCATCATAATGAAATCATTTGAACATGTTATTTAATGGTAGAAGGGTTATGCAATGTTGCTTTAAATAGGAACCATTCCCTTCTTCAGTATTGAGTGCATAAAAATGCCTGTAAAAATCTGGAATTAACAGTTGTGTTGCTTTTGCAAAGCTATTTTTAAAGCATCAAAATACAAAATGGTAGTCTAAGGTTAGCACTATTGGAATTGAATCACAAAATATCAACTGAACATACTTTGTATTTATAACAGTTCAGACATATTCATTCTGGCCACTGAGTAGACTGCAGACAGCCAAAAGAAAAACAGGTTCCAAATATATTTAGAGCCCAGTTACAAGCACCATTGTGGTTCAACAATGGTCTCGGGTCAGTTACACAACACTGCTTCTTGTATCTATTTTATATAATATATAGCCTTAGTCAGCTAGCATCCAGTCAGCTCACCATGTGCCTTGTAATCTTCAAGGGTTCCTGTGGAGGCCACACCATGGCTCTTGAACCCTTGGCAGTTTCAGCAGCCCAGCATCTTGGCCTTTGTAGTGCCAAGAACCACTGAGCTGCCACCAGTTTTTGTCTGGTTCCCAGCTGGCGACCAGGCTGACACCTGTTCCCAGTCAGCGGTCCAGCCAACAGCAGCTCCCAGTTTCCAGCCAATGGTCCAATCAGCAAAAGTTAATGTGTTGTATTTTAAAAACTCCACTATCTCACTATTATTTCAACCCCCTCACATGATGATATCAATATCTGCCTCAAATCTATAACTTCAATGAAGTGTTCAACAGTGTACAGCTACAGTCCAGGATTAGAGTCAGCCAGTATCTGCTGTCAGACCTGTAATGATCATGAGCTGATCTAGGGTCAATGTGGAGGGCAGAGAGTAAAAAAAAGGTCCACGTGTTGTATGTGACATTGACTCACCTGTTCTGGGGTTCGCTGGCCCGTCTTCTGCAGGGCATTGATGGCAGTATGAAGGGGGTAACCCTCTGCAGTGATGGCTCCCAGTAGCTCTCTCTCCTCTGGGCTCAGAGCTGACAGGAGCTCTGCTGATGAGTCCAAACCAGAAGAGGGGAGACCGTGATAGGATGAGGTGTTTCTACAGGAATCTGGTATGATGGACTTCTAGGGAACAACAGACTGTAATGAGTACATATTTATACAGACAGAGACCAGTACTTCTTAGTCAGGTTGAATCTGATTGTAAGGTTCTTTCTGGAACACTAAGAACAGGGTTGACCTGAGATGCAGCTCTGCTGAGAGAGACATTTTCAGATTTCCATTTGCTAATCATGATGGACCTCTTTTAATCTGTCTATTTTTAGAGTGTAGATCCCTGAGAACATTTTGGAAATGTGAACTGAAAAAAGGCTGAGATAGTTAGGATTGTGGTTATGATCCTCTTTCAGCTAACACATTTTCAAATAAAATTAAAAAAAACATTTACATTTAAAGACTAACTCATTGCTAACTTGAATGTAAATACAGTTAATCTAATTCTGGTTTGTTTGGCACGGAGTGTGATACCATAGTGCACCATGCCCCTAGCTTCCTGCTTCATGTGTGGAAATATGGCTCAGGAAAACGGAATGCCCTGACTACATGGACGACACACAAGGACAACATGGACAACATAAGGCTGTAATAGTTCTTTAACCATTACAGCCTTATGTTGTCCATGTGTCCAAGGTGACACGGTGTGAGTCAGAAAAATGAAAAGTACAGGACCTCTAGACTTGTCATTAAACAATGGGTTGAACATATCTTGTGTTACAACATGGTAGGATGTTGATTAGTTGTTTTATATAGTGCAGCAATACTACACATGTAATTCAATGTAACCTCAAACACACTTCCCATATTACAAGATAAATGCAGGATGGCCACTGAGATGGGTTTTCAAGGTCTGGTGCCGCAACACCTTGACTTCCACTTTCCATATAAAATCTGTCTCTGCTCGGAAGAGTCCACTTCTAAGCTGGACCCTGTTCCACTAGACTGGGCAAGATATGCCTGCCATCTATATTTCCAGTGATAACCTCAATAATTAACACCTCTGTTATCACTAGCATAATCCCTCCTTCATTAAAAACTGTTATTGTCAGACCAACCCTGATGACAACAATAACTACAACAACCTATGTCTCAATCAAACCTATGTCCAACTTGCCATTTATATCAAAAGTTATGGAGAGGGTAGTGGCCTCTCACCTTCAGGCTCACTTGAAGGATAACAATCTCTGAACCATCTCAGTCTGGATTTCGTCCTAAACACAGCACAGAGACTGCCTTGGTAAAGATAACCAATGACCTCCTCTGTGCAGCCGACGCTGGACTTATTTCCATCTTAATCCTCCTTGACCTCAGTGCAGCCTTTGACACCATATCACATCAGCTTCTTCTGGAGCATGTGCCGGCATTGGACTGCAGGGCTGTGTTCATCAGTGGATCACTTCATACCTCTCTGACAGGGCACAGTTTGTTTAAATAATGAGCTGTTGGAGAGCTCTGCTGTCACAAAAGGGGTTCCACAGGGGTCTGTTCTGGGGCCCCTGCTCCCTCATCATCTATTTCCTCCCACTTGGAAGTATCCTTAGGCAACACTGTGCTCAGTTTCACTGTTATGCCGATGACACCCAACTTTATATGTGTATGGCTCCAAAATAGCTTGCTCCACCCAGGTGAAGAGTCTTGGTGTCATACTAGACAGGACACGCCCCTTCAATGCCAAACATTGCAAGACTGTGCCCATCCCTCTCTCAGCAGAGTGCAGAAGTCCTTGTAAATGTCTATGTTACATCTCGCATTGACAACTGCAATTCCATCTTTTCTGGCATAACAAATAAATCACTCCACTGCCTCTTTCTAATCCAGAACTCTGTAGCCAGGATAATAACATGCTCTAAGCCATGTGAGCAGCTTCACTGGCTACCAGTTGCCCATAGAGTTCACTTTAAAATCCTGCTTCTGGCATACAAGGCCCTACATGACCATGCTCCTTACCTCTCTGACCTCCTTCCCCCTACCTGCTCTCTGCGATTCTCCTCAGCTGGTCTGCTCATACTACCTAAAATGAACCTCAGTTCCATAGGAGAGAGAGCATTCAGCCATATTGCCGCTAAGCTGGGGAACTCATTTCCAGATGACACCAGGCAGTGTGAATCCATTGCTGAGTTTTGTTTTGGTTTTTCTTTTGTGAATTTGTGAAGTGAACTTGGGTGCCCTGAAAGGTGCTTAAAATAAATATATATTTAGAACAAGGGATTGCCTCTGGTGAGCCAAAACATTCTTCAAGACCATCAAATAATGGTCAGGCCAACAGATGGATCATGAACCACAGCTTTTATTCTTTAAACATGTTCTGCAGATTCTGGACCTAGCCAAATCATTAGTAAGATCATCTTTTCACTGGTACTGAGGCCCAGGTCATTACCAGTGTTGATGAAGGTGGACTTTCAACTGAAGTAACTGCAACTTTTCACTGGTCTGCACTTTAAGCTATTTTATTTTTTTTTAAATATATATTTGAAATTTTATATTTTTACTTGACTCTATTCTTTTGTTATTGTGTTGTCTATTTTTCTTATTGTTAGTGATGCTGTGTAAACCATGTGTTTTTACTTGCAAATAACAATAAATCTCTTGAATCTTGAAAACTGTAATGTGAACAGTGTCACTCATACTAATGAACCCACACGCCTGACCTCACTGTTCCCTCAGTTCAGCGGAGATGTTTAAGCCAGTCAGCTAGCAAGTGTTAAGATGCTGGCTGAAATAGGCCATATTAACTTTAAACAGCAGTGAATGCAGAATGTTCACTGTACAAATAGGTTGGATGGGAAATGCAGCACAATGGTCAAGTGAGTGAAACAAGTGAGAGGTGAAGCTGGCTGTAGTTCAGACCTGCAGAGCATCAATATACAAAAATCAATGACTACACTTGTATTATGTTTTTATAACTCTCAGCAGTGGCATGTTAGTTGTAGTTTTCATTGAAATAATATAAGATGATTTGGGTTTATGTTATGTTTAACTATGTTTGGACTCTTCTTATTCAGTGTTACAGTTATTTATGTATGCCAACAACAACTGATGGTCTCAAATGCATTATAAAGGCGATAAATTAATGAATTCATTTTTGACAAGGCACACCTGGTAATTGAAAATTCCCTTGTGATGACCTCATGAAGGTGAAAGAATGCGAGTGTGCAAAGCTGCCATCAAATGTATATGAATGAATAAGATGTTTTCAGTTTTAATCTACAATGTAGAAAATAATAAAAATAAAAAAAGACTTTGGTGATGTTTTATGCATGTAAATAACCACAAAACCTAACCGAATCAAATACAAATTTCATGCACCAGACAGCAATGTTATTTATTCAAAGACCCTAAATAAAAAGTAAATAAAAGAGATACTTCACTGAAGAGTCATTTCCTGTATTAGTGTCACGTGGGTTCAGGCACTGCTGCCCACTTTAGGAGACCAGCAGCAGATCCTGAGTCTGTTCACTGTTCTAACAGGAGACGTGAACGTGAGCACAGATTATGAGTGATTCCTTCTCCTCAAAGTCAAGTATTGTAAGTATTCTGACAAAAAATGATGACGTTTTTCTGACAAATCAGGAGAAAATGAACTTTGTGTTTGTGTTACCTGTCTCACAGATATCTCTTCTCTCTGTGCTGCTGAGCTGAATCGGTCAGTCTGTTTCACCAAAGATGATATACAACAAATTAACTAAAACTTGCAAGATATATATATGCACACATATATAATGTATCATTGTTTTAACACTTCCTGGATGCTTATTTATCTTCTTAAATTACTTATTGAGTCAAAGTAGAGATTACACTACAACATGTTCTCTTGTATTAAAATGTTTAGCTCTTACCATATGTGCTGTGTTGTGGTTGTTGATGCTGGGGAGCTTTTCAACTGTTTTGGCTTTGGTGTTGGGGGTTCTGGTTTTGATGGTCCTGTGTGAGGATGGGCTCTTGGACTGGCTGTCTTTGTTGGGATCATGTTGTTTGGGCGTATCCAACACTGTGAGAGAGCACTGTCGCAGGTTCTTCCTGCGCTGGTGTGGCAGGCTGCTGAGGCAGGCCGGAGGGTTCAGAAGGTCCGGCACGAAGGCTCCCTGCGGTGTCCTCTGACCACGCTGACATAAAGCAGCAGGGCACTCTCCACCTGAGCAGGCTTTCACTGATAAACATGTCTTGGCTTTTACAGTGGCACTCTCTCCTTCATCCTCAGAGTCCGAGATGACAAACTTGCTGAGCAGGACTGTAGGGTTGAGGCTGTGGGAGCGCTGTCTCGGATTGGGCTCCCAGAAGTCAGAGCAATGGCGGCTGGCCAGGCGGCTCTGCTGCGGGCTGCTGAACATCATCCAATATGGTGGACAAGATGGCAGCACTCCTGATGTAGAGGAGTGCTGAGGCCATTGCTGGGTGGTGAAGCCACTCTGCAGCCCAGTTATCACCCAGTTCTCCAGACTGAACTCATACTGTTATATGGATAAATAACATGTTAGTGTTCTACCCAGCCAGCTCCATAACTCTCTCTTTTCTCTGATATCATATCATTATTTTAACATTCTTAGCTATGTTATCATGGTGGCTGCATTCCAAGAAATCAATTTGTTGATCAAGTACTGGTCTGAAGTGAACTATCTTAACATTACCATTGTGATGATCTTAACTTTTCATTACAGGTCATCACTGTTGTGGAGAAATTGCTGAAGTCAAAGGTCAATGGTGAGGTCCTCTGATGTCTTATGCTGTAATATTTATTGACACTTGGCCAAGGAGAATTAGAGACACTCTCAAAGTACATCAGAAGTGCCTGAGTCGGTCTCACATTCTGCCAAACTCATCCTGGTGGATAGACTTTAAACCCCAAGATAACACCACAAATACTATACGCCCAGAATTAGCCAAAGAGAATGTCTTTACCCATGGAGGTGATATTGTCAACATATTCTAGTCTGGAGACACAGATGTCTGTTTACGCAGATTGGAACGTCAACAGCCAGCTATCTATTATGTCTATGAAGGCAGCAATAGGTCTCTTCGACCCTGGCCACCACAGTGTTGAGATAGACTGGCACCTCCTGTTCCCAATCAAAGCCAAACAATTAATACTGCTGAGGACCTCGAGGCCCACACGTGACCTTGTGTAACCTAAGGATAGAAAATTCCATAACAATCACCACCTTAAAGTCTTCAAATGCTCAACACTAGCTCATGGTGACATATTTAAACAATCATGCTAGCAGCTAGCAGTTTCTTGGTCTAGCTATTCTTAGTTTAGCAAATTAGCATTAATTTATTAGCACCAAACTAAACTAACATACAGCTGAGGTTGATGGAAATGTAATGACAAGTAGACTTGCAAGTCCTAAATTTTCAGCTGCATCAAAACAGTTGTTTTATTATACTGGCCTTAACTGGGGGTGTGTTCCCCTGCTGTTTCTTTATTGTGCAACACAGTCTTCCCCTTAAGTACTGTTCTTTTTTTTGTTTTGTACTTGTTTGTTAAAAGGAAACATGTTCAATAAAAATATTGTTTAAAAACCATTAACCATTTTTTTGCAGCAGAAACAACACAACATTGACTTATCATTACCTTTTAACTTGATATGGTGAATATGTCAATCATTGCTTATTTACAAATCCAGTAGTTACAGAACAACATAATCATCCATCTGGAGTTGTGTTTGTGTCACCTAATAAATGTAAGTCCAGTATTCACTTTCTTTGAGCTCTGCTTTTGGTCTATCAATTACTGAGGGAAATATCTGACTCTTTAGCTGCTAAACACTCCACTATGTTCCCCAGTCTATGTGTCTGTCTGCTGTTGTGTTATTGATTAGAGCCACTTTAATACTGAAAGCCACTGTGTAATACGAGATGAGCTTTTAATGACGAGCCTTGAAATGCTGTGCTTTAAATTTTTCTTTTTCACAACATGTCACCATGCTCAAACCATTAAAGCCGCATATTAATTTTGTCATGTAGCCTGATGAGGTGAGAATGTACTTTTCTTTTCATTCTGTTTAAACATGTCAACACTGTTTGCTGAAAGAGGAAATCAATCCTAACCACCTCAGTTTTTCTTCAGTTCACATTTCCAAAATGTTCTCAGGGATCTGCACTCTAAAAATAGACAGTTTAAAGTCTGCTCTGTGAATCCAGCCAAGTTATAAGAGGTCCATCAGGATTAGCAAGCGGAAGTCTTAAGAAAATGTCTCTCTCAGCAGAGCTGCATTTCAAGAACCTTAAAATCTGATTAAGCCTGACTGACTGAGTAGTGTAGAGACCTGTACTACAAGTTCAACATACCCATATCATTATATTAGTATATTGTTGGCTTCAGTAAGCCTAACTGCAAACATGCTAAGTCATCACAAAGAGGTGGTTATCAACCCAGATTTTTCCAATCTATTCATGAGCGCCTTCACATAAATACAGCAGTGTTTGCAGCACTGACTAATCGCAAACATAGAAAAGACAGCGGACAGCAGAGCAGCACATTTTACAAACAAAGAGCTAACTTTAGAAAATTAGACAAATATAAGGAATTTCTCAGAAAATCCAGGCTAAAAGCAACACAGATGACAAAAAATAGCAGACTGTGTGAATGCTCAAGGCTTATAATATCACTGCCCTCAACATTAGAGCACGAGTAGAATGACTAGGACCACACAGTGGTGCCACTGCACCTCACAGCAAGAAGGGTCCTGGTTTGAACCTCAGCTGGGACATGATGCATGTTCTCCCCAGTGCCTGCATGGGTTCTCTCTGGGTACGCCCACCCACAATCCAAAGACATGCGCTTAAGAGGTTAATTGGCAACTGTAAATTAGGCCCATAGGTGTGAATCTCATGGGTGTGGTCTCTATGTGCCCTATGATAAGCTGGCAACTTGTGTTCACAGACATTTTCATCACCTCACTGGAGACATGTCACGTGCCAGCCTGCTTCAAGACCTCTACAATCATCCCTGTTCCCAAGAAGCCAAGGACCACAGGACTTAACGACTTCAGACCCGTCGCCCTGACCTCTGTTTGTAAAATTGTACTTGGAAATAAAGCTTTTTCTGATTCTGATTCTGATTGTCCAGGGTGTACCCCACCCCTCGCCCAAAGTCAGCTGGGATAAGCTACAGTCCCACCATGACCCTGATGAGGATAAGTGGTTACAGATAATGGATAATGGATGGACCTGACTATAATTACAATTATCCAATTATGTAATATTTAAATTAATGTGTTCCTTAGATGTATTCTTATGATGTGTATGACATTTTAAGCCCTATTTTTATAGAAATGGACTTGGGAGCAAATAAAAAATGGCAAGTAGGTTTAATTTCATATGTTATACAACAGTATGTGAGTGCCACAAGTACAATAAGTTCAAAAGTTTCATGCTTCAATCAGTGTCTGGTGAAGGAATGGATGGCTTTGACATTTTTGACGCTCTGAAGATCAGCACTTCAAGGAAACTTCCACAAATGGTGATGCTATTTTCCAAGAGAATCTGATTAGTCAGTAGACGGTGCTTTTATACATGTTTATCTGTTATCTCAAACATAACCTGCTCTGAAACAGGTTAGGTGTGCAGCAGAAGTTACCATGCTGACGTACTCTGATAAGAAGTGAACCAATGCACCAAAATAATACTGAAAACCCCAAGGTTAAATCCTGCCTCTGCTCTCTCTGTCTGTTTAAACACACACCCATTACAGTCTGTTGTTCATTGTTCTAATAAGTGCAATATTCACTTCTGCTCTGTTTTTAGATTCCCCTGAGGGAAATATACATAGCATTAATATATTGATTATAGCAGTGTGAAGTCTGCAGCTCTTAACACCTGTTCACACATATTCACATCATGTTAAGTAAAAGTGTAGGCTAATCATATAAACACAAACAAATCTGAAAAGCAAAAAGTTATTTGTGTGTTGTTGTTTTTTGCCTGTAAACAAATGAAGCAAAGATCTGTACAGTAGTTAGCAAGAATGTGGTTGCAGGAGAGAGAGCAGCAGGCTCACACGGTACAGGTGTGCCACAAACTGAATATACACATACACACAGATCACACTCACTTCTGTCTCCTGCAGTATGGTGAGATAATCAGGGACAATAACTTTGACGTCTTCTTTGGCTTCTTGTGAAGCACCCTGTGGCATCTTCAGAGGGACATCGTCCATACTGCAAAGTTCACTGAGAGACAGACAGACACAAACAAACACACAGTTTGATTTAGATTTGACCTATTCTTCATACCATTCACCAATAATTCAATTTTATTTATATAACAAAAGTTATCTCATGACACTTTCCATACAGAGCAGTTCTACACTGTACTCTTTATAATATTATTTACAGAGACCAACAGTTCCACCATGAGCAAGCACTTGGTGACAGTGGCGAGGAAAAACTTCCTTTTAACAGGCAGAAACCTCGAGCAGACCAAAGCAGCAGCAAATCAATAACTGTAACTATAAACTGTAATGGAGATGTGGTAGCAATAATGACAATAATAATAATAATAATAATAATATATGTAGTGGACCACAGCAGCAGCCACGACCCATGAGAACCTTGTAGCAACCGATAATGCAACAAAGTCCAATAATGTAATACCTGCCAATAACGTAATAACATGCCAATAATGTAATAAGGCTTTTGAGCCAATAACGTAATAACATTTTGCCAATAATTTAATAAGTTATTACATTATTGGCTGGTTATTTACGTAATAACATTTTGCCAATAATGTAATAAGTTATTACATCATTGGCTGGTTATTACGTTATTGGCGTAGCATTTTAAAAAAAGTTATCCGATAATGTATACATAGATAGGACTGCATTTCTTAGAAATAAAAGATTATTTTGCAGTTTTTGTGCAGTTTGCTCATCAAAAATAGAT
The DNA here is from genome assembly GCA_033000465.1 of Sciaenops ocellatus. NCBI lineage: Eukaryota > Metazoa > Chordata > Actinopteri > Sciaenidae > Sciaenops > Sciaenops ocellatus. Next base: position 706,589 of record CP136888.1, on the reverse strand, counting down.
TTAGTGGATAGCATAGTTGTCATATTCATTCATCAAGGGTATGTACTATGCAGCACTCTCCCTCCTTAATTATGGCTGTAAGAGCCAATTTGAAAATTATTTGCTGTACAAAATCTTTATTTAGAATATTGTTTATTTGCTTAGATATGTAAATTCATAATTTCATGTATGGAGGAATATTATCTAATTCATTACTGTGAAGTGTATATGGTAGTTAGATCATTTAGTGGAATGTGCTAGAATTCAGGAAGCAAACAGTGGCCATGTGACCTACATGTGTTTGCTCAGTGCTGATGAAAAAGTCTAATCAGTCTAGGTTATTACATTATTGGCATGTTATTACATTATTGACTTTATTCAAAATTATCACATTATCAGCAGGTATTACATTATTGGACGTTATTACATTATTGGTTACTACAAACCTGCAAGAAGGGAGAGCACAAATACTCCAAGGAGGAAGTTAAGTTAGTAACATGCATTAATGAGACATGAATGTTTACAGATGGAGAGAGAGAGAAGAAGAAGAGAAGGGATGACCTGGGCCAGCCCTAACTATAAGCTCTATCAAAAAGGAAAGTCTTAAGTCTACTCTTAAAAATGTTGACCGTGTCTGCCTCCTGAACCCAAAATGGTAGTTTGTTCCACAGAAGAGGAGCTTGGTAGCTGAAAGCTCTGGCTCCCAGTCTACTTTTGGAGACAACATTTCAGTGTAGGTATATACATCACACATACCTAAATATACACCATTCTCCTACTGGACATGTTCAAGCATAGAGAGTCAGAATTCTTCATTCAACTATACATGTCTTACACTCTAGTCTTACACTTGGGGAATGAGGAAAACACCTAAAAGACACTTTTGGAGGGAAATGGATAAGTAGGGCCAGGATAGTCATGTTCTTTGGTAATGTCCTAGACTTTCATGGCAAACATTTAAACAGGTCCTAGTAGGTCCTCCTAATAGCTACTGTACTGTGTACTGTTGTCGTATTCTCTGCAAATACCTTGCTGGTTAATGTTAACATTGGGCTAAGCATTAGTCCTTCTTCTTTCAGAAAGTACAGACTTATCTAGTCACCTCTCCATTAGCTCCACTAAATTGATGTAAATGTAAGTTCCTACATTATTTTTGTAATATTAATTGTACTTTTTGCAAATCATATTGAAAAATGATAACTTATAACTACGAGACACTCATCAGGATAGAAAAATTATCAACTCAACACTCTGTAAATTCTCTATGTATGAGGTTTCAAACGTAAGAGTAAACATCATGGAAAGATGGAAAAAGACAGAATCTGCTGTCAGATCTTTACAAAGCCTTAAAATTGTCACAGAACATTAATCCTGATGATTTTAATCAGACTAGTCTTAAAAAGGTTATGTCTGTCTTCCATCAACATTTAGACAGTGCCACAAGATTAATCAGTACTCTCGATCACTTCTACACGCCATTCAAAAAAGGCTACAGAGCAGAACTCTGTCGGCATTTGGGAAGAGTGACCATGTGGCCATATTGTTGAGATCAAAGTATGTAAATAAACTCCACGCCTGGTGACATGAGAGTTCAAAAAATGGACAATCAGTGGCCACCGAGCAGTCTGCTCTACAAGACAGAGTCTGGAGCAGGATACAACCATCACTGTCACTGAGGAGATCAATGAGTTCACTGAGTCTGTGGTGGAATTCATTTATACAACAGAGGCAACTAGGCACAAAACAACTTTTCAAAACTATGTTTTTGTGAAATGTCTATGTGCTCAGTTTTGAGTACAACCATGGTTTACCAGAACTCTTCAGGATGTCATAAACTTTCGCACTGCAGCCTACAAATGAGGTCTGTGTGCTGGCAACATGGACAATGGACATGGACAAGCAGCAGCCTATACTGTAAAAAAAAAAGCAGTAGAGGAGGCAAACTTATTTAATTGCATTACTTCAGTAATGATCATTATTATGCCTCTTTTAAACTATTTTTAATTGAAAAAGTTATAGCTAAGTTACGCTTAAGGAAATACATTTTACACACATAATATGTAGAATAGATAGACATGATTGTATTATATGTGACAGAATGACTGAAATGTCTGATGCAGAAATAGAATCCTTTAAATCACAACTCAGTAATGGTTTAATAAGATTTAATACAGCCTGTTAAGCTGCGCTTTGTTTGGTGTGGTAAACCTAGTAAAAATACATATATACATTTTTATACTTATACCTTAACAACTAACCTCAACAAACTGGTCAAGAGGGCCAGCTCTGTCCTGGACTGCCCTCTAGACTCCATAGATGAAGTGAGGAAAGGAGTATGTTAGCAAAGCTGACATCCATCATGAACAACTCCTCTCACCCCCTGCATGAGACTATGATGGCTCCCAGCAACAGACTCCTACTTCCACCATATAAGATGGAGCGCTACCACATGTCCTTCATTCCAATTGCTGTCAGACTCTTTAACACCAGCATGACTTCATTTAGCACTGTTCACTGATCTGATTGATTCACTGTTCACGCTATACTTGAGACACCAGGTGAAACGAGTCGGTGCACTTGTTAAACAGTGGGGGTTTCGTACTGCGCTCTACGCTCTTCTATCTACCTGGCAAATGTTCGCTCTTTGACTAACAAGACGGATGAACTGGTGCTCCTTAACAGAACAAACTCGGACTTTAACAGATGTGCTGCCTTGTGCTTCACCGAAACCTGGCTCAGTGAGCACATCCCGGACACCTCACTTCACCTGCAGGGACTCCACCTCCACAGAGTGGACTGTGTAAGAGGCAGAATCTGTTTTTACATAAACAAAGGTTGGTGTACTGATGCGCAGTCTTAAACAAATCATGCAGTCCTCACTTGGAGACACTATTCTTAAACTGTACACCATTTTATTCACTGCAGGAATTTTCTGGTCGACGTGTATATTCCTCCTCAGGCCTGTGTTACTGAGGCGTTATAACACCTGGCCGACCAGATAAACAACGTGGAGAAAAAACACCCGGACTCTCTGCTTATTGTTTTGGGGGACTTTAACAGAGCAAACCTCAGGCATGAAATACCACCGCACTGCTCTTCTCCCTTTACACAAATGACTACACCTCAAGAGACCCATCTGTTCAGCTCCTGAAGTTTGCAGACAGCAGGGCAGTGACGGGTCTGCATACAGACACAGGAGGTTGAATGGCTGGTCCTCTGTTGCAGTCAGAACAATCTGGAGCTGAACACGCTCAAAATTGTGGAGATGACAGTGAACTTCAAGAGGAGCCCCTCCACCCTATCGCCCATCACCATAACCAACAACACCGTGTCTGCTGTGGAAACCTTCAGGTTTCCGGGATCTACAATCTCCCGTGACCTGAAGTGTGAGACCAACACAGACACTATCATTAACTCTACACATGATCAAATTTGGTCTGTGGTTTGATTTTAATGTATTTGCATTTCTCAATTATGTATTCTCAGGTCACAGCTGACCAGATCCAGTGCTGAAATTCAGGTGACTGCTATCTATTAACCATCTCTGGATAAGTCTATATATTACAAGCAAGTCATTGCTGTGCTCTAGCCTTTGACGGCTAAGCTCATTGGTGGGTAAAAGAAAGATTACAGCTGTCCACATCAGTGCTGACCTAGTCATTGCAAGGCACCTTTTCATTTATTGACATTAACAGTATTCCCACAGGTCTTCAATTAAATGCTACTACAATCAACACAGACATTCTTTGGATACTAGATATCTAATTTTCAGTGGTGTTTTGATATATTGTAGTGTCATTGTTATACACATGCATGCATGTGCATATGTGTATACAGGTGCTTGCATGAAAATGTACCTGTGTTGTGAACTTTGGAACAAGACAATGCTGGACAAGGGCCGATAATATGGAATTAATGGAGTGCTACTATACTAGTAACCCCACTGAGAGGGGTTACATGCAGAGGGTGTGGGATACATGGATATCGATAATGCTGCTGCTGGGATATCTAGGCTAACAACTAGCCCAGACCAGCCCAGTGTTCCAACATCTGCAATCGGAAACTGCTATCACAACTAGAGATTGACGAGTTACAACGACGATGCTGCGGCGAGGGGGAGCGAGGAAGATAGGCCAGAGGGGATAACATCATCACCCCCAAAATCCAAGATTGGGTATCAAGCCCCAAGTAAACCAGAGACCCTTAACACAAGGGCAACTGACCTGAGAATGTGAATAACAGCTAAGCTGAAAACCAGGCAACCCCAGAGACAACAACTACCACGCCTAAGTGATAAAGTTCTCTGAAGATCTGCTAGAGGATGTGAATGCAGCACTACGGTTTATCACTACTAGGTCTATAACTGAGACCAATTAGCTGATATACCATACATCACAGCAACAGTGATCCTGGAGATGCCAGAATTCATTCAGACAAATTGAAGAAGTGGCTGACATCAAGAAATCCCACCAGTGGCTGGAAAAGGCTGGACTGAAAGACAGCACAGAAGCACTAATCATGGCAGCACAAGAACAGGCACTCAGTAGGCTGTGCAAAGATGCGCCTGAGACATGAGCTCCTTGCTCATCCGTTTATCGCCATTCTGGCCAGCACCAGCTTTAGTTAGCATTAGTTTTTTGATTTTATCAAAAACTAAAGATCCAATCAAATCAAATCAAATCAAATCAAATCAAATCAAATTTTATTTGTATAGTCCAAATTCACAAAACGCATTTTGCCTCAGAGGGCTTTACAATCTGTACAGGGAGTGACACCCTCTGTCCTTAGACCCTCGGTTCGAGTGAGGAAAAACCTGCCCACAAAAACCCTTTTAACAGGGAAAAAAGGTGGAAGAAACCTCAGGAAGAGCCACAGAGGAGGGATCCCTCTCCCAGGACAGAGAGACATGCAATAGATGTCACATGTACAGAACAAATCAACAGAGACGTATTGTACAATTACAATGAATGATAAAATTATTACAGTATACAGAGATATGGTAACAATAATGACAGTAATAATATATGTAGTGGACGTCGTGCAGGACCACAGCGGCAGCCACGATCCTTGAGAACCTGCTGGACGAGAGAGCACAGAAACTCCAGGGAAGAAGTTTAGTTAGTAACATGCATTAACATGCATTAATGAGACATGTATGTTTACAGATGGTGATGGTGATGGAGAGAGAGAGAGAGAGAGAGAGAGAGAGAGGGAGTCCCCCAGCAGTCTACTCCTATAGCAGCATAACTAAGGGATGACCTGAGCCAGCCCTAACTATAAGCTCTATCAAAAAGGAAAGTCTTAAGTCTACTCTTAAATGTGTTGACCGTGTCTGCCTCCCAAACCCAAAATGGTAGTTTGTTCCACAGAAGAGTGTTGTGGAGAAATTGCTGATGTCAAAGGTCAATGGTGAGGTCAGGAGGGAAGAAAGTGTTCAGGAGCCTCTGATGTCTTATGCTGTAATATTTATTGACACTTGGCCAAGGAGAATTAGAGACACTCTCAAAGTACATCAGAAGTGCCTGAGTCGGTCTCACATTCTGCCCAACTCATCCTGGTGGATAGACTTTAAACCCCAAGATAACACCGCAAATACTATACGCCCAGAATTAGCCAAAGAGAATGTCTTTACCCATGGAGGTGTTATTGTCAACATATTCTTGTCTGGAGACACAGATGTCTGTTTACGCAGATTGGAACGTCAACAGCCAGCTATCTATTATGTCTAAGAAGGCAGCAATATGTCTCTTCGACCCTGGCCACCACAGTGTTGAGATAGACTGGCACCTCCTGTTCCCAATCAAAGCCAAACAAATAATCCTGCTGAGGACCTCAAGGCCCACACGTGACCTTGTGTAACCTAAGGATAGAAAATTCCATGACAAAGAGGAGCTTGATAGCTGAAAGCTCTGGCTCCCAGTCTACTTTTGGAAACTATAGGAACCACAAGGAACCCAGCATTCTGAGAGCGCAGTGTTCTAGAGGGGTAGTAAGGTACTATGAGCTCTTTTAGATATGATGTGTAAGATTTAAGGGGATCTATTTGCAAATAGAAAAAAAAGAAAAAAACTATAAATTCATAAGTGCAGTATGTTACTATGTGAGTATATCACCTGAAAAGAAGAATCATGTTTTCATTAGAATTAGAATTAGAATTAGAATGATCATTTTTATGTAAAAAGGGAATAGGTCCTCTTCCACTAAGCCTGCCATGTTTCTACATTAGCTTAGAACCAAGACAAATATTGGTTTGAGATATATGGCTTTCACGGTTGTCATGAGTTTTGCCACAAATACCTGCTAATGACATGCATAGCATTACAAATTACAGCAGCAAATTTAAATGAAATTGACAGTATTGTGAAAAAAGTCCAATCTTACCAGCTTTTAGTATACAGTGATAATATGACCCCATGGCTAGAACATGTATTAATATTGGAGAGGTTGTTTGCTTTTACCCGGTGACATTTATTTGCAACATCCTTAGTCTGATGATGCTGCCGGTTTTGCTGTAAGTCAGGGTTTATGGTTGTTATGCACTACCACTTAAGCAACTCTAACTTCAGTACTGGTAACGTGCCATACACCCTTGATGCCAGTACAGTCAGAGAGGGAGAGATGTGTGCAAGTGTGTTTTGAAGCAGTGGGATAAGATAAGATAAGATAAGATAAGATAAGATAAGATAAGATATACTTAAAATAGAAAAAAAAAAAAAAGTTATATACACTATACACCTTTCAAATATCTTGAAATACATGTTGAATAATTTTTATCATGCATATACCTTATATCTATATATTACAGAGTGTATTGCAGCCGTGATATATGTAGATATACATATCCGTAATATATAATGGTAAATATAATTAACACAGGAAAAGTAATTGAGTAATTGAACAGTCCTTCATGCTAATGTTAAAGAGTCTGACAGCTGTTGGAGTGAAGGGTCGACTGAGCACACGCACTTGGTCAAAGTTGAAGATCAGCTGAATTAGACCGAGTGAGTCATTACGAACAAGACAGCTGCAGCAACGGCTAATGCCACTGAAACAACCAATCAGCATGCTCCCTCTCCATCACATCCTCTACGCTGTAACGTCATCTGCAGACAAACAGACCTAGTGCACTTAAAGAGAGAATGAGGGCACCATCATTGGATGGATAAAAGGTACAGTCCAGCCACATATAATTCATTTGACTTTGTGCACACGCACACATAATAAAAACATGTTTGACTGTGAGTAACATATTGGAAGGAAAGATAATCACAGCTTTGTTCCAGTAACACCACAACACCAACAAGCCAGATGGTCCAGTACTAATGATAGCAGAGAGGACACATGCTCTTTAAGCTCAGTGTGTTGCCTCTGAAGTGTCAAACACATTGCATCTTAATGCTATTAGACAAACAACATGAAGTGTATGTGGCCAGTTACAAGTAGCCCAGTTGAGGCCTGTATAAGACTTTACTTAAGAAAAATGTAAAATGTGCGTCCTTGTGAACAAATACTGAATATTCTTTCATTTTATAATTTATACTGTAAGACTTGCAAAAACAAACAACCTGAAAAAAACACACACAAATGTTCAGCAAAACTGAAAATATTGAAGCTTTTCCTGAACAAAAGAAAGCTTCTAGCTTAGTGTTGGGAACTTTAATAGTGAATATCCTTGTCATAGTTGAAATTTATTTTTCCTTTGCAAAGAACTTTGCAACATTACAACAATAGTTTTAAAATGTGCTGTACATTTATAATCATTATTATTATTTAACTTTGTTAGAAAGTGCAAGTGTGATAAAATGTGAAATGACAGTTGACTAAATGCTTCAACTGCTCTCAGGCTGCAAACATTCAGCATCTTGTAATTGCCAGTTCACCAAAACAATCTCCAGGTTTAATCAGTAAGTCAGTAATATTTTACTAGAAATATTTAAACTCTATATTGAATGTTGTAATAAAGAAAATGTCAGCCTACCTATGTTGTGGTGGAGCAGCAGTCAGACTCTCAGGTGTGTCCTCTCTGTTATGTGTATGAAGCTGAGACTTGGACTGCAGGTTAAATTGAGCCATCTGGAGCACTAATCTACTGACCCACAATAACCTGGATCAGCTGATTCACTGTCCACCCCCCCTCAGTGTTACAGCAGTTGAGTATTTTCTCAGTTATTATTATTGATTATTCACCTTATACATTCACTCTTGATGATTTTGATGATTCAAGTTTTTTTTTGGTCTTTTGGTGTGGGACTGAAAGGGTGATCTCACTAAAGTATCGCATTAATGAACAGCTGCTTTGTTTTCACAGCACTCACAGCACTCACTCACACATTTTGACGCTGCAGCTCCCTGCAGCAAACACAGCAAGAACCTAGCTGAATTGGTAGCGACTACAACAGAGCTAGTATCGTCAATAAAAATGGAAAAATCATACAAAATAAAACGGATTTCTTTATTTTGTACAGAACAGTGTCTATTAGAAAAACTCAAACATAAAAACACACCCTTTAAACCACAGCTATCTTGTTCTTTCTTATCATGGTCATAATTTATTAGAACTAACATCAAAATGATCAATATGTCATCTTATCAGATGACACGTTCACCTTTTCGTTGGTTTGCATTTATAGTATAGAAGTTTATAGTACAGAGTGTTGACATCAGGCACTACTTGACGTCACATACAGTGAGTTGGGCGGCGTCTGACTTAGTGTCAGCATTGTGCAGAGCAGAGGCCCAGGCAGGACCTGACGGGGGTTCTGGCAGGATCCAGCTCTGAGGAACAGAAGAACCATCAGGATGATCTGAGGCAACCACAAACACATCCCACTCTCTCCTGAAAGAAAACCATATCGTGTTAATATATCATCCTCAAGTTCATTTCAATTTCATCATGGTAGCAGGAGCATGAGCCGTAAGATGCCTTTTAACATGTACAGCAGGAAATTCACAGGCGTCATTTATAAATTCTTATCATGGATTCTATTGTTATCACACAGACTGAAGTAAAGATGAACCTGATTTGTAGTAAAGTGTGCAGTGAGCGTTCTGCCTGGGTGTAATACTCTCTGAAGGACTGCAGAACAGAATCAACTGAAGGTTCACCTGTGAAACAAACAGGGGAAACTAATAACCACCAATATTCTACAAAACATACATATGTTTTTCATTTAATCATACCATGCTAAAAAAAGACAAATGCTATCTTTTTGCTGTGAGGTCTTACCTCCAAACAACATGATGTCCACTGTGTGTTTCCTGTGCAGCTGTCTCTCCCTCTCCTTCTTGACTTGTTTCTCCCTCTCTCTCCTCTTCTCCTCCTCCTGTTCTCCTTCCAGCATCACCATCAGAGCTTTCTCCTCTGCTGAGTAAACTGCTGTCCTCTTAATCAACACACACCTCAGCTGCTGCAGCTGGTTGCTGAAAGACTCTTCACATTCTTGCTCAGTGATGATACCTGCAGATCACACACACATCATACTAGGCCTGGGCGATAAACCGAAAATTTACCGATACCGAAATTTACGACGATAACCGAATTCATTTTGCCCATGTCGGTATATTCGGTTTTTTAAAAAAAAGAAAAGTGTTTTTTGTCTTTTGGCTGTGTGTGTAGGTAGGCTGTGTTCATGTCTCTTTAAGACGCTGCACACGTAGTACAGCGTATGTAGTCACGTGACTCCACCCCATCCAGTCTGTAACAAGAAGGGGAAGAGACGGTGACGAAATGGAGGACAGTTCAAAGGTCGAGGAGAAGGAAGAGCAGCAGCTTGTTCCCAAGAAAAACGCGTCTTGCTACTTGACAACTCGAATGTGACAAAGAGATTGTATTTTAATACGCAGGTTATTTTATACTTTTAAACTTGTTCAGTTGTGCTTAGTTGTTCAATAAATCTGAACTAAAAGTACTTAATTTGTATCTTCTTCATTTATTTTCAGACACTGTAGTCCTTTTTAAAGTGACAATAAAAAAAACAGTTGCAATAAATAGGTCCAGGGGAATCATACTAGTATCAATTTAACTGGCTGTGGAGCAATTATGCTGCCACAGCCCCATCTAGTGGCCAAAATTTTTTTTGCGCAAGGGGTGGTGGTAGTTATCGTCCATTTATCGTTATCGAGGTGAACTGCTCAATATATCGTGATATTGATTTTAGGCCATATCGCCCAGCCCTACATCATACATTGTCATAAACCTATCTGTAATGTTTTACCAAAAACAAAACTGCATGAATGACCACTCCTTATGTCATGCCACTAAACTGGAAACTCTCGTTTGGTCTAGCAAGATAGTCTCAAAACATACAGGAAGGCTCTCCGTAATGCCAGACCAGTCTATTACTCATCATTAATAGAGGAAAATAAGAACAACCCCAGGTTTCTCTTCAGCACTGTAGCCAGGCTAACAGAGAGCCACAGCTCTATTGAGCCATCTATTTCTTTATAATTCCTGTCTTCTTACACAGGAAGCTGATGCGATAAGAGTCCAGAGTTACCAGCGAGTCTGAAGTCAGTTCATTCAGCCACGTCTCTCTGATGCTACAGTCCTTGCTCTCCCTCTGCAGCCTGGTTAGCATAGTTAGCTCCTCCATCTTACTGAGGAGAGATCTTACGTTCCCCATGATAGCAGACAGTATTAAGGGTTTGTACGTCTTTTCTGCTCTCAGTGCTTAGATACAGCTCTGCATCTCTGTCTTTTTCTCCTCACTTTCAGCAGGGATCTCCAGTCATTCCACAGAGAGTATGCTAGCACTGCCACCGCTAACAGCTGTTCTCAAGTGTAAACAAGAGAGCCATGTTTTTTTTTTGTTGTTGTTGTTTTTTTTAAATGGGTCACGTATCATGAAGTATGACAGAAAAAAGGCAGTGTCACTCGTGTCCATACTTCAATGTTTGCACAAAATGGACGAAGACTGGTGTAAAAAAAAAAACAAAAAAAAACATCAACTTCACAGTGGAACCATGCCATGGAACAACCTGAAATATGTTTAGACTGCTTTGCTCCCATTAACCTTCACCAACTAATTTCTTCATCTAAGCCATCAACCTGTCTCTTTGACCTTATCCCAACCAGGCTGCTCAAAGAAGTTTTATAGATAGCATTTCTTTATTGGATATGATTAATCTGTCTTTACTATCAGGATATGTGCTATTTAATGGACATACGTATAGAGTCAGTACTGGGCTGCCCCAGCAGAGTTAATGATGTTCTCCAGCTTCAGTACGTTGCTTTCTCCATGAGAGTATGGTTGGAGGTGGTGAAGACATTTCAGCTACACGGAGCGGTAAGATTATTGAGCTGGCCGGCATATGATCCACAGCTCCTCCCAGCATCACAAGACCACGGCTACAGACGATGGGCTAAGCAAGGTATTACTGCCTTCTGCTGAACATTAACAAATGGAAACATTCATCATTTTGAGGACTTATGTCAGGCTCATGAGCTGGACCTGTACCTACAGATTCACCTTTTCTTTTTAAAGGAAACAAGGCCCTCAGACCGTGTTAAGCCCTCAAGTGTAACCCAGATACTTATTGATGCTTATAATTCATAAAAAACTAAAGGCATCAAATGAATAAAAAATCAACCAACTATATAAGGGAATGCTGGGAAAAAGAAGCCGATATTACAATCCCAGAGGATTTGTGGCTTCAAATATGGGAGACTCAGTCCACCTCTACTAACTCTTTGTTTTGAAGGGATTTCTGCTGGAAAAAATCTCACTTGCTTTTTTTTATTACCCCCATCCAAAAATCCAAATTTAGTGGGCCTCAGCACTCCTGCTGGAGGGAATGTGGATCAGTTTCAGCAGACCATGCTCACATTTTCACATAAGCCTTTCTGGAAAGAAGTTAGCTGCTTGGGTGCCTCCCCACTGAGACAGAGGGAGACATGTAGTAGGACTGCTACACGTTGCAGTGTTAGTGGTGCCCTTGTGGATCAGAGATTATGTTTCTAACAGTACTCTGCTACCTATAAAATCCAGGATAGAGTTTAAAATCCTTATCCTCACCCCCAAAGAGTTTCATGGTCAGGTCTTAAATTGCAATTGGTATTTATATAACACATTTCTGGCCTACAGACCACTCAAAGCAACACGTGTCACGTTATACCATTTAACACATGCTCACAGCAAAGAAGTGAATTTTAAGTTTGTCTTGTCCTTGAAGGAGTGACAGGCTGCTTTTTCTGCAGAATTTTGAAGAAAAGTGAAGACAACTGGAGCATACTACTAACTGTCACAGATGCTGGGTCAGTGTAAGGAACAGGAAGTCTGTCCCACAGTACTCACATAAGGTGTCATGGGGCTTGTTACCTTTCCTCGATGCTGCCTCTTTCCTCAGTCTGCGCAGTTTCTCCAAAGATCTCATGACATCCTGCATCCTCTTCACGTCTGCCTGCTTCTTCCTCACCTCACAGAGAACAGCGTCTGCAGCCAGCTTCAGCTCCTGCTCCTGGTGCACAATAAACAACAGACCATTTATTATCATCTTCTGAAATTCTCCCCTCATCATCTTTTTGTGACAAAATAAAGCTCGAGCTCCACACTGATTGTGTCATTTTGTCATAGCATGAGATGAGTTCATCTGAGTGTAGCAGTTTGTTTTTAGATACAGGACTGTGATCAGGTAAAACACTAAGTTCAATACATTTACTATGATAAAAATCCACAGACCTTGCAGACAATCTCTCTTTTTCACTCCAAAAACTAACTGCCACTCACCTCCACTGTTTTAGACTGGAGGCAGAAATTTCTTACATTTCTTAAAACCAAACCGCTCAGGAGGTAGAGCGAGCCGTCCACTAATCAGATGATCGGCGGTTCAATCCCCATCTCCTCCAGTCTGCATGTTTTTGGGCAAGATACTGAACCCCAAATTGCTCCTGAAGGCTGTGCCATCAGTGTGTGAATGTGTATGAATGGTTAGCTCCTCAAACTGATGAGCAGTTGGCACCTTGCATGGCAGCTAATGCCATCAGTGTATGAATGTGTGTGAATGGGTGAATGAGATATGTAGTGTAAAAGAGCTTTGAGTGGTCAGAAGACTAGAAAGGTGTTATATAAGTACAGTCCATTTAACATATGGACTGATACTATTCACAGGGTTTTCCCCAGAATATCGTTTAATTCAAATGGTAAATGGACTGTACTTATATATCTCCTTTCTAGTCTTCCGACCACTCAAAGAGCTTTTACAGCTTTTACATGCAGAGTGGAGGGGATCGAACCGCCGATCTTCTGATTAATGGACGACCCGCTCTGCCTCCGAGCCACAGCCGCCCCAATCAGACACCTCCCAGCTCACAGCGTCAGGGATGAGTAAGAAAAGACATCAACATAAAGATAACCTCCAAAGAAGTTGATATATCAGCTGCCATGACATTGCAGCATCAAATATTCTACCTCGTTTGCAGTGGATGAGAAAGCTGCTGTGCTTGTCAGACAACACAAACTGAATGCGGCTCTGTCAGTTGAGTATGTAAACAGACTTCTTTTGGCCCTCTTCACATGTACATACCTTTTTCTTCTCCTCTACCTGGCGTATCTGCTTCATCCTCCATGTATCTATGTCAGCCTCTCTTGCAGAGATGCGCTCCTCTTTCTCTTTCTCCTCCATCTGCAGTGATTTCCTGGCTCTCAGTCGCTGGGACCTCCTCCTAGCAACACGAGACAATTTACCTTTCCAGCTATCTAAACACCAACTGTCATTGAGCACTGTGAGTTTGTCCTGTAGTTGCTTCTTCACGTTTAAAGCCATTAAATAAGAGTCCGTCCACACAGAGTCATTCTCGACGTTGTTCCTCAGAGTTTCACAGGACTTTGCCAGCTGTGAGACGAGCAGAGCTGCCGTGTAGAGAGCCTGCCTCAGCTCAGGAACACAGCAGTGCTGCTGCTGCTGTTTGGTTTGTGGGATCCTGGAGGTTTTGTCGCTGCTTTGTAAGAATCGTCTGAGCCACTGTTGATCCTGCTTCCCCTGAACGGCTGTTTCATCCTCAGCTCGTGTTCGGTCCTTGTCCTGCGGAGGAAACAGAGGGCAGCCAAATGGAGCGCCACTCTCGAAGAAACCTTCACATCCGTGCTGTTGTTTCAGACTGGAATCCGGCCCATCCGGGAATGTTTGAAATGCTGAGGTTCCCTTACTGCTGTGTGTGTTTCCTGGACCGGTGTGCACCATGTGAGGGAAGTGTCTGGGTGGTGGACAGGGGACAGATGGGTCATATCCATACGAATAGGCTAAGCAAGGCCCTCCGAAAGCCGCCCCTGCAGAAGACGGTGCGGGGAAATCGCACCTGAATCCGTACGGGCGACCATCGTACCCCTGTGAAGGTGTCCACCGTTGGGCGGTGGGATCCGGCTGTGTCGGTCCATGCGCCGCACTCGGCGGTGGTCCGTTAGCGCTGTATGGTGTCTCCAGATAGCCGCTATTATAGACAGGAGGCTGCTGGTTGTCTGACGGAGGGTGGTGATATATGTCGGCCATGTTGTGTACAAGAATGACCTTAATCTATAACAAAGTTTCAGTCCAACGCTAGCGTTGTTTCTTCTTCTTCTTCTTCTTCTTCTTCTTCTTCTTCTTCTTCGGATTTTAACGGCAGTTGGCCTCCGTGTCATTGCATTTACTGCCATCTGCTGGTCGTCACTCCTCTTCTGGTTCCACGTCCTTTATATTCTTTTAATGACTCCAGTTGAGATGAAAAATCTCAAAATGCTCCTTCTTCCCTCTCCATGTTTCCCACTCTTAATCCCTGACAGCATCACCCCCCTCTCTCTGTTGTACCTCCTGCATGATATTATTACATGTTTCACTGTTTCCCTCTCCCTGCAGCTACAGATGCATCGGTTGCCCAGATGGATGTTAGCCTATAATAAAAAGTGTAGCTACTGCTCAGATTGCTGTGTTTTATTCTTATTGTACCCATGACCACTTGTTCCAGCCTGTTACCTCCATTGCATCCTACCTCTTCTACTTTGTAGGACACAGGAGGCTTTGTATTTTGTATCGGTGCTCCCTCTGCTGGTGGTTGAAGCAAAGGACAGAAGAAGAACTTGATGCCCTTCTGGTAAAGCCAGTATTTGACTGGGTTAAACATGGCCATCTTTTAGCGAGTTCGTTATTCAGCTCAGGAAATATAAAGATTTGTAAAACCTGATATATATTTAGACTGTTTTTCTCCCATCGACCTTCACCAAATAACTAGATAAAGAGATTTCTTCACCTGAGCCGTCAACCTGTCTCTTAGATCCCATCCTAACTAGGCTGTTCAAAGAAGCTTTACTTCTAGTTAGCCCTTCTTTATTGGATATGATTAATCTGTCTTTATTATCAGGATATGTACCACAGTCCTTTAAAGTAGCTGTAATTAAGCCTCTTCTTAAAAAGCCCACTCTAGATCCAGAGGTTTTAGCCAATTACAGACCGATATCAGACCTTCCCTTTCTCTCTAAGATACTTATTTGAGGATTTTCAGTCAGGATTTAGAGTGCATCACAGCATAGGCAACAGCATAGGAAATAAATTCATTAACTTTGATTGTTATATTGATGATAATCAATTATATCAAGCCTGATGAAACCAATCAGTTGACTAAACTCCAAACATGCCTTAAGGATATAAAAAGTTGGATGACCTACAATTTTCTGATATTAAATTCAGACAAAACTGAAGTTCTTGTAATTGGACCCAAACACCTCAGAAACTCTCTTTCTAGAGATATAGTTACTTTAGACGAGATCACCCTGGCCTCCAGCTCCACCGTAAAGAATCTTGGAGTTGTTTTTGATCAGGATTTGTCCTTTAATGTCCACATAAAACAAATTTCAAGGACTGCTTTCTTCCACTTACATAACATCACCAAAATAAGACGCATCATATCTCAAGTGGATGCAGAAAAATTATTGTTACTTCTTGACTGGATTATTGCAACTTCTTGGACCAATAAGTCTCATGTATCTACCATTCTGGCTTCTTTGCTCCCGTCTGTGTCCTTACATACAAAGCTCATGGTCAGGCACCACCATATCTTAAAGAGCTCATAGTACCTTACTACCCCAGTTCAATTCAATTCAATTCAATTCAATTTTATTTATATAGCGCCATATCATAACAAAAGTTATCTCATGACACTTTCCATACCTCACTTGAACACTGTGCTCTCAAAATGCAGAGCTTTCAGCTATTAAGCTCCTCTCATGCGGAACCAGCTTTCATTTTGGCAGATTTGGCAGATTGCCACCAACCATGAGCTGGGTTCTGCTCAGTGTTTCTGCATCTTAAAGGAAGCTTTTCCTTGCCACTGCCACTATGTGCTTGCTCATGGTGGGAATTGTTGGATCTTTGTAAATAATATTAGTGTAGAGTATGGTGTGGACCTGCTCTGCATGAAGCATACTTCTGTTATGATATGGCACAATACAACTAAAATTTAAATTAATTGAATTACTAGTATGCTAAATTTTCATACTATTATTCCATACTGCCAAAGTACATACTAGTATAAGAAATTACCATTTGATATTAGGGACATTGATATTTGGTCAATATTGTGGTCGATAGAGGACATAGACCAAATGAAGTTCTTATTTGTTCTGATTCAGCAGCTGCTCTGATGGCTAATAAAAAGCTCTGCCTGAGTGCAACAATGAGATCTTATGTTTGGTTAGAATTGGGAGGTCTGGCTGTGAAGTGAGTTTTTCTGGGTTCCAGGGCATGCTGGAGTTGAGGGGAATGAAATAGCTCTATAGTGAAGCAGAAAGGAGGAATAGATGTAAATATATAAAACAGTTGGGACATTGTGTAAAATGTAAATAAAAACAGAATGCAATGATTTGCAAATCTCACAAACCCATATTTTATTCTCAATAGAACATAAACAACATATCATGTGTTAAAAGAAGAAGAAGAAGAAGAAGAAGAAGAAGAAGAGATACTTTACTCAAGGGGGAAATTCTTTTTTCACTCATTTTTTTTACATACATTTTAACCCCGAAACACAACCACACACACACAAAGGGCTCATAGACATGCAATGTGGAGAGAGATGGTGGAGTGATGGGCAGCCCCAAGAGGAGCGCCCTGCGAGCAATTGGGGGTTTTGCTGCCTTGCTCAAGGGCACCTCGGCAGTGCCCAGGAGGTGAACTGGCACCTCTCCAGCTACCAGTCCACCTTCCATACTATGGCCCATGCTGGACTTGAACCGGCCACCCTCCGGTTCCCAAGCCACAAAGGATGTACGCATTGGCCGAGAACTGAGACATTTCACCATTTCATGGAAAATATTAGCTCATTTTGAAATTGATGGCAGCAACACATCTCAAAAAAGTTGGGACAGGGGCAACAAAAGGCTGGAAAAGTATATGGCACAAATCAAAAACAACTGGAGGAGCATTTGACAGTTAATTAGATTAATTGGCAACAGGTCAGTAACATGACTGGGTATAAAAGGAGCATTTCAGAGAGGCAGAGCCTCTCAGATGTAAAGATGGGCAGAGGTTCACCAATCTACAACAAACTACGTCTAAAAATTATGTAACAATTTTAGAAAAATGTTCCTCAATGTAAAATTGCAAAGAGTTTGAAGAGCCCACCATCTACAGTGTAAAATATCTTCAAACATTCAGAGAATCAGGAGGAGTCTCTGTGCGCAAGGGACAAGGTCAAAGGTCAAAACTGGATGCTCATGATCTTGGGGCCCTCAGACGGCACTAGATCCAAAATGGGCATGATTCTCGACTGGAAATCACTTCACGGGCTCAGGAAGACTTCCAGAAATCACTGTCTGTGAACACAGTTCGTCCTGCAATCCACAAATGCAAGTTAAAGCTGTATCATGCAAAGAAGAAGTAATATGTGAACACAATCCAGAAATGCCTTCATCTTCTCTGGGCCAAAGCTCATTTAAAATGGTCTGAGGAAAAATGGAAAACTGTTCTGAGGTCAGATGAATCGAAATTTGAAATTATTTTTGTAAACCATGGGCGATAGACCATCCAACTTGTTATCAGCAGCCAGTTTAAAACTCTTCATCTCTGATGGTATGGGGTTGTATTAGTGCCTATGTCGTCAGCAGCTTACACATCTGGAAAGGTCCCATCAATGCTGAAAAGTACATAGAGGTTTTAGAGCAACATGTGCTCGCACCCAGGCAATGTATTTTTCAGGGAAGGCCTTGAATATTTCAGCAAGATGATGCTAAACCACATACTGCATCCTTCACAACATCACACTACACAGGGGAAGAGTCCAGGTGCTGAACTGGCCTGCCTGCAGTCCAGACCTTTCACCAACAGAAAACATTTGGTGCATCATAAAACAAAAAATCCAGCAACGAAGGCCCAGGACTGTTGAGCAGTTAGAATCCAGCATTAGACAAGAAAGGGACAACATTCTTCTCCCAGAACTCCAGCAAGTGATCTTCTCACTTCGCGGACATTTACAGACAGTTGTTAAAGGAAGAGGGGATGCTACACAATGCTGAACATCGCTCTGTCCCAACTTTTTTGAGATGTGTTGCAGCCATCAATTTCAAAATGAGCTAATATTTTCCATGAAATGATAAAATGTCTCAGTGATATGTTGTTTATGTTCTATTGGGAATAAAATACGGGTTTGCAATGATTTTTAAATCATTGCTTTCTGTTTTTATTTACATTTTAAAATAGAATAGAATAGAATAGAATAGAATAGAATAGAATAGAATAAAACTTTATTGATCCCCCAAAGGGGAAATTCATATTGTTACAGCAGCAACAGATACAACAAGACAGACAAAAAAAGGTAACAGTATTTTACACAGCGTCCCAACTTTTTTGGAACTGGGGTTGTATATCCTCAGATTAAAAATGCCATTTATTGTATTGGAAACTGAAGAGACTCTGATCAAATTTAAAGACTGAGATGAACTGAGGTAAATCAGTGTTTGCACATGACAGGAAAACAACCTACTGGATTATGAGAGTGTGGATGCCCTGAACCAATCAAGCATGTTTCCTAGAATGTAGCAAATGTAACCTAACGCGAATATAGAAATGTTTTTTTTTTAATTTATTTATTTTTTTTTTTTTTTATTGAGCAATTGAAAATACAGACTCTCAAAGAGGATAACAATAATAATAATACAAATGAAAATTGAGTACAGTACAAAAGTGCAAAAACATAGCATTAGGGGATTTATGAAACAAAAACAAAACAAAAAAGATACATTTTATCAGGCATTTAAATTTAACATAAAACGGAGCAGCGAAATAATAAAATAAAAATAAGTTATAATTTAGAAATTTACAAGGCTTAATTTCTTGGCATATTTGCTCTTTATCTTTTTAAGCGATGAGAAAAATAACTTAAAATCATTAATAAAACCAGGGAAGGAAGGATTAGAGTTCCTCCATTTGGCACAATGGATATGATATTTACCCAACGGTATGATGATGTTAATAATGTCTGAAACAGACAAGGCTAGATGATCCATATAAAAAGCACATCATTAATTTTTAGAGAAATCCAATTTTTTATGTCACACCAAAAACATTGTGTGATAGGGCATAAAAATAACAGATGTTCCAGAGTTTCATTTTCATCAGTACAAAAAGAACACTGATCCATCTCAAAACCAAATCTTTTTTTGAGAAGTTCTGCCACAGGATAAATTTTGTTTATGACTTTAAAGTGTGTTTCTTTGACTTTAGGTAAAATAGGCCATTTTATAAATTTCGAGTAAGCTTTGTCTAATGTACTCTAAGTAACATAATTAGCTCCCTGCCAAAATAAACCTTCTGTCATAATCATGAAACATTTTGGCTTTCAAAAAACTACTAATAAATTTATTATTACATTTTTTATCAATCAGATGGCATTGTCCTATCAATAAATTTGGTAGTACTGATGAGGAATTATTGTACATCATAAAATTTTTAATCAAGTGAATCAGAGGCAGCGGAATCAGTTTACATAATTTGTTATATTCTCTTTGAGAACAGTTTAAATTATATTTTTCTGTAAAGTCTGTGTAACTTAAAATGACACCATTATCATCCAATAAATCTGTTAGTATGTAGTAAAATAATTGATGAGAATTTTAGGCAACATATGGAAGATAAGCTTAGAATTGAAGAGCTAGATATAGCAATTGTGTGGATGTCAAAAGGAAAGTCACCAGGACTGGATGGGTTAACAGTGGAATTTTATATCCATTTTTGGAATGATATTAGAGTACTGCTTTATAATGCCTTTTTGGAATGTATTTCATCTGGTCATCTGTCCCCTACCATGAAAAGGGGTGTTATCACATTAATTCCAAAGCCTAATAAGGATAAACTATTGCTGGATAATTGGAGGCCAATTATCTTATTATGTAATGACTACAAGTTGCTAGCTCATACTCATACATAATATATTGGATATGGGGTTATCAAAATTAGTGGATGAGTGCCAGTCAGCCTTTGTGAAAGGTAGAAACATACATAACCATACTAGACTGATTCTTGACCTATAAGATTATAGAGAGTATATCACAACAGACAGTTATGTGTTGTTTTTAGACTTCTTCAAGGCCTTTGACACAATTGAACATTCTTTTTTGTTGAAAATGTTAAAATTCTTGGGCTTCGGGAGTAAATTCTGTGACGTTGTCGAAATGCTTTACACTGACATCAGTAGCACGGTCTCTCTGAATGCATGACTCCTAGATTCAAGGTGCTACATGAATTCAGCAGGGTTGCCCTATTTCCCCAAAGCTTTTTATATTGGCAACACAACTGTTAACATTACTATCAGTAATTCCAATGACATACAAGGAATAACAATTTTAATAAAGAGTTTAATATAAGTAAATTTGCAGCTGATCGGATCATATGTCCTCGGATCATATTACACCAGTCCTCATGCAACTTGACTGGCTCCCTGTTCATCAACGCATACACTACAAGCTACTTCTGCTAACATTCAAAGCTCTCCATAACCTGGCCACCCCATATCTCTCTATTATGCTTCACCCTTATATCCCACCCCGTTCTCTCCGCTCCTCATCTGCTGCCCTGCTTTCCACCCCCTCCTTTTCACTTACCTCACTAGGCGCTCGGGCTTTTAGCTGTTCTGCACCTAGACTCTGGAACTCACTGCCATTACACATTCGCACTCTGGACTCCATCGACACCTTCAAATCCCACCTCAAAACACACCTTTTTAAGTTATCCTACTCCCTATAACACTCTGTCCCCCAACCGTTTTATCCACCTTATCTATTTTCTAGTCACACTGTATTTTCTCTGTATGTATTTATATTTTGTGCTATTGTATTTCATATCTGTTTTGTTTTGTTGTCTTTTTGCTTTGTTTCTTATATGTAAGGTGACCTTGGGTTCTAGAAAGGCACCAACAAATAAAGTTTATTATTATTATTATTATTATTATTATTATGATACATCTATTTTTTAAAAAGATAAATCAATGGTAGATAAAACTCTCAGTATTATCTCAATCTTCTCTAAAGCATCTGGTTTATCTCTTAATATCAAAAAATGCCAACTACTCCTTATTCATACAAGCTCTGACTCCTCTATTGCGTCAATTAGAGTTGAATCTTAAGTTAAATATCTAGGGCTGACGATATCTAAAAACTTAATTAGAAGAGAAGACACTAATATTTCTAACCGTATTATGGATATAAAGAAATCACTTATTCACTGGTTAATCAGAGACCTTACTATTTTTGGCAGAACCATTCTATCTAAAGCTGAAGGTATTTCCAAACTGATTTATCCTTGTCACTCTATATATTTCCTCTAAAAACATAAATAAAGCTTACACAGTTATTTTCCAATTTTGGTGGAGGAATAAAACCCACTACATTAAAAGGTCTCAGCTTGTGAAGGAATATGATAAAGGTGGTATCAAAGCTCCAGAATTTGAATCTATGGTTGGCACTTTTAGAATTAACTGGATAAAATCTTGTCTGTCACAGCCAGACTCCATGTGGTTCCACATTCAAGGTCCTTGTTTTGAAAAAATAGGAGGTTTAGACTTTATAACAGCTCAGAGCCGGACCATAACTGGAAAATACCACCAGTTAACTCTGACCGGGGCTATAGGTTTTGTTGAGCCAGATCATGAACACAGAGCCTGGCTATGTTGAGCCTCCTTCGTACTAAAGCCCTCAGGTCTACTCTTCATGTAATAACTGCGCCACCCTGTGGCTAAATATCAGCACTGAAGTCATAACTTCACAAGTTCTCATTTTCAGTGATTATTAACACTATTATTGTGATTTGAAGCCGTGTCAGTCTTGACTGTGCGTGATGGGGACCTCTGCTGGTGACTTTATAGATGCTAAGGACCTGCGGATATAGAAGTGACCCTGTAGTCCGATTGTGTCAGTTAAATGTTTGTCCTCCAGGGGGCAGTATCACGACTAGAAGCATCCACACTGCAAGTAACACTGCACTAACAAGAAGAAGAAAAAGAAGCCGTCGTTTCTGGTAAATAGACTGCTGATGGTGGAGTGGGCTAACGTTAGCCTGTGTGCGAGACAGGCAGGCAGGCAGGCAGACAGGCAGGCAGGCAGACAGACAGACAGACAGACAGGCAGGAAGTTAGACGCTGTGTTATTTGTAATCTAGGCGGTGGCAGAAGCTTTGCGGAAGTGTGTGAAATTTTCGAGTCATATGACCAGGCAGCCGAGCAGCCGGAAAAAATGCTACCTAGATATGGATAAATTCCTCGGACACAGTGACTAACTTCCACAACGAACACGGTAACACTACACACACATCTTATTTAGTTACAGTCAGTCTATTTGAGTTGACGTCTACCCATGGCCAATGCAGCGGCCACACATTCCTATTTAACAGTTAGCAGTTAAGCCAACATAAAAAAGCCAGGTGTTTGTTTACTGTACGTTAACAGCTCCATGAGTGAACTGAGAACTGTTGAAGACAGAATATTCACTGACTGTTTGTCTGAATGTGTCCTCAGATGGAAGAGATTAAAGTGTCTCCTGACTATAACTGGTTCAGAAGCACGGTGCCGCTGAAGAGAGTGAGTACCTCATGACTGTGATCACTGGGCCCGCCGCGTCATGCATTATACATCAACACTAAACGTGCTAATAGCAATGTGACAAACAGTAGAATCAAATGAAGAGCAGGTCACTCTTCTTATTTGGCCTGAATTTATTGAAGTCTTTCACACTGTCATAATGAAACTGTTATTAATTAAGAAGGATCATGGTCTATGTTAGATTTGCATATCTGCCTGATAACAGAGGAGTGTTTTCTTTTTGTTTTTACATTTAAGATTGACGTCTGAGTGACACTAACTGACACTAAATATCCATGTCAGAACTTCAAATCTTCCCAGTCATTATAAATGTAGATCATTTTTTCCCATTTACCATCATTAATACATACTGTAAAGATCTGTAGTGGGATGTGTGATGATGATGATGTTCCTATACGTGGTGGGGCCTAATTAATTATGCACATTTTAGACCACAGTTAAAGTATTTAATTTATACTATCTCATTTGGATAATGTACTGAAGTATAACAAATATGACTTATCTGGAACAAAAGGGGCTTTTTCAAGACTACTTAAAGCCAACAGCGAAATGTGGCTTCTGATGCCAGAAGGTGATATAAAAGTGACCACTTCCCAGGTATATTGGATATATTATGTTTTCAAGGATTCTCGGGACCCATGAATAAAGTTAGATTTTAGAAACAAAGAGAATTAAAAATGTATGACTGCGAGGAGAGTGCAAAGGAAATTGGTCATAATGATGCCCAAAAGTATTAATATCACTGTCCACTTTAAAAAAATCAGTCGGCTGTTGTAAACAGACAACAGTCTGATGTTATTGTATTAGACTGTTGATCAAAGATAGATACACTTTCAATCACTGTTGTGGTTCAGTAATGATCTAGGGGCACTTAAAAAAATTCAAAATCAGGTTATTTGGGGGGATTTAATTATTCCCCTTTTGGGGAAAAAAAAACTATTTCAAATGTAAAGAAGAAAAAATCTCAATATAACAAACATTTGCTTTTTATCTATACACCAACTTTTACACATCAGGCAAACATTTTTTTATACATGTGTATAAAACAGTTGGATGGAATTTAGATGTAGGTCAGGTGTGTGTCAGGTATGTATTAGGACCACAACAGAGCGCACACGCAGACACACACAGACTGCATTGAATAATCATGTGACAAGCTGTAGAGCTTACTGCAACAAAGTAATACAAATCATTTCTATGATTTAAGTAGTCTGCTGTCAAGCTGACATGATTAATTATGAATCAGAGGATACTGTTGTTGAAGGACAGGCTCACAGTTTTTCAAGTGTGCCTTTAACCCTTTATCAGGTGTGGAACCATATATGGTCACTTCCATGGGGTTTTAAAATGGTGCCCCACATCTCTCAAGCAAAGAGCAGAATCACATGACTTTCTCCAGCCAATCAGCGAATGTCAGGCTACGTCTCAGGTAGTGTTGCTATGGCCTTTAATGGATCCCACTCTAACCCAAACAGCACTCACATGTCCAGATGAGCAATGATTCCTTCTGTTCATACTGGCTATTGGTTACAAACGTTTATCTGAAATGTGTATTAATGTTACAGGTTGTGTAAAGTGAATTAATATCTATTACATATTATTATTATTATTATTATTATATTATTATCTATATATGATATCTATATATTAGTATGCTGGTCATAATGATGGCAACTTTTGAACCCCAAAAATGTCAATATCAGTATCCACTTTAAAAAACCAGTCGAGCTGTAGAACTGAACTGTAGAATATATTGTTACAAAATGCAAAAAGAGAACCTGTTCTGTTTAGATTTCAGTGTGACTGATGAGACAGCATCATGAGTAATACTCTGTGTGTTTTGGTTAAAGATTTCTCAACCACCAAATGGACCTGTAGCAACAGACTGTGTCACACAGTGAACACAGTCATGGCATGTTTGTGTGTTGATATGCCCATGGACAGATATTGTATGTCAGTGTGGACAGGGTGAAATATGGTCTCATCACAAGATGGTCTCTAGTTTTCATTAATTTTAGTGTTTAATCGGCTTATTATTTACTCTTTATCATTTAGTCATCCAATCAATCCATCAATTCCCGGACTCTGCTGGAAGGTTTCCAACTCTTCAGAGTGGATCACAACACAAAACTTTCCAGCAAGACAAAAGGAGTCTGTTTTTTTAATAAGTGCTTGATGTAGCGACGTGACAGTAATCTAATAGCACTGTTCTCCTGATCTGGAATATTTCCTGATGAACTGTAAACCTTTTATTTACCCTGTGAGTTAATTTCATTCATCCTGGTCGGTGTTTACATTCCACCGCAAGCCAATGTGCCAATACTCACCGACCAGCTACTGAGTGTGGAGTGGACATCACCCCGACTCTTTAGTTATTGTCCTTGGTGACTTTAACAAAGGAAATCTGACCCATGAACTCCCCAAATTAGTTCATCACATGCCCGACCAGAGAGGATAATATACTGCTACAACACAGCCAGGGATGTTTATCACACTGTCCCCCGTGCTGCTCTGGGCCACTCTGACCACATCATGGTCCACCTGATTCCTGCGTACAGGCAGAAACTAAAGCTCTGCAAGCCTGTAGAGGCGGTGGAGGATCTTCAGGTTTGTTTAGACTCTGCTAACTGGGATGTGTTCAGGACTGCTACCAACAGTCTGGATGAGTACTCAGAGGCTGTGATGTCATACATCAGTTTCTGTGATGACTGCTGCATACCATTATGCACAAGGGTGAGTTAGAATGGCAAATCCTGGTTCGCAGCTAAACTCAGACAGCTAAGGTTTGCTAAGGAAAAGACATTGAGGAGAGGGGACACAGAACATTTAAAAGAGTCAAAGTACAGGTTTAGCCAGTCGGTGAGAGAGGCTAAACGTCTGTACTCTGAGAAGAATTCTCATTGTTCTGTCTGGAAGGGGCTCAGGCAGATCACCAACATTAACTACAAGCCCAAAGCCCCCCACTCCACTCCAACATCCCCCAACAACTCCAACTGCACCAGCCACCTGAGCACCACCTCAAATGCCCACCTTAAAGGTTGTCTTGTCTACCACAGTGATAACTCTCTCCATCCAAGAGAGGGATGTCAATAAGCTTTTTATGAAATAGAACCCCCGAAAAGCAGCTGGACCAGACTCACCCACCCACCCTGAAGCACTGTGCTGATTGGCTGTCTAATGCATTTTGTTCTACTTCAGAAAAATCTTATACTGTGATTAGTGGCAAATGTGTTCTAAACAGCTTGCTAAATAATACTTTATCGCTGGCATCACTTGTTTGAATGCCAGTCACGTAAAGACATAAAGAAAGTATTGAGTCATATGTCTCGCAGCACCTATATTTCCGTTAATGTCATGCCCCCCACGCTAGAGTGAAAACCTACTTGTCTGATCTGATTTTAATGTCTCCATGAACTAAAATAACCATGTATGTATGTATGTATGTATGTATAAGCAGTGATATAATATAAACATCACCATGAAACCTGTCTACCAATTGTTTCTAAAACCAAATAATAAGTAATAATTCAGTGCTTGTCCTGCTCCATCAGAGTTAATTGTTGTTGCTTTGTCTCCCAGACTTTATTCTTTCAAACTTTATTCAAGTGTCTAAGAACTCATTATCATAACATAAACTACATTATATTTTAGTCTCAAGGTTTCAAGGTTTATTTACTGTCATTTGCATGCTTACATATGAAATGAAATGAGTACTCAGGACCAGCGACGTACACAGAAATAGTCTAAAATGAATACGTGCTGCAAAACACGTATTCATTTTATAATTTTATATTTGAATGCTATAGTGCAATGGATTAAAAAACCAGAGCAGCATGTAAGAGAAAGATACAGTAAGTTCCATATTTCTCTCCTGCTGCCTGCTTTAAAAGAGACTTTAGGGCCATGACGTATTTTACTCACCTTGTTGTTTTTTGTGTCTGCCAGATTATTGTTGATGATGATGACAGTAAGGTGTGGTCGCTGTACGATGCAGGTCCAAAGAGCATCAGGTGTCCCATCATCTTCCTCCCTCCAGTCAGTGGAACAGCTGAGGTGTTCTTCCAGCAAGTGTTGGCCTTGACAGGCTGGGGCTATAGAGTCATCTCGGTAAGCTTGTCACTTAAAACACAAGCTTTGGCATCTTCTTCAGCTTTAAATGCAACTAACCATTATTTTATAGCATTGATCAGCTGATTATTTTTTCATTTAGTCTAATTTGTTGTGTTTGTAAAATCTCGAAAATATCTTCCCAGGCTCATGACTCAGGTGGCAACTTCTGATGTCTTGTTGTTCTGCTCAATGGCCCAAAATCAAACGATTTAGTATAACAGAAGATCTGACACACTGGAAAAACTGACAGCAGAGTATGTTTGGGATTGCAGTCTTCAGATATATAATATATTGTTTAAGATCCTGAAAAACTATTGTAATCAGGCTGGTATAACAGTTTGCACATAGGACAGCAAATCACAGATGTGACAGAGGTCTGATGTTGGTTCAGTTGGGTCTTGTGTGAAAAACTTTGTCATCTCCTATGAGATTGTGAAAAAGAAGGTGACGCTAACAAAACAATAATGTGGTCTCCAGCTGCAGTATCCGGTGTACTGGGATCTCATGGAGTTCTGTGATGGCTTCAGGAAACTTCTTGACCACCTGCAGTTAGATAAAGTAAGTGTGTTTTCTTCCTGCCTTGATGCTGCCTCATGTCTTTATACAATTGGTTTAGCAGGTTAGGAAGATGCATCAATGAGAAGCTGTCAGGTACAAGATACTAAGTGTATGTAAATGTTAAATGGATTTGCCTTTCTGGTCTACTGACTCAAAGCTTTTTTTTTTTGCACATTCATGGTAGAGGCTGTCAGCTGTGGCCTAGAACAGATCCACAGATGTGTAAGATACAATACCTTAGTAAAACTGCAATACCATGTTCACTAGACATGGAACATTTCATTAATAGACTTTAAACAGTATTCCCATATTTGTTTCCTGCTTCACATACGTGAATACTTTTTGCTTTTATCTTTTTTATACAATCTTAAATTCAAAGATGTACAGGTTTTACACTTTTGGTCAAACAAAGCAAGTAATTTGAAGATGTCTAACCTAGAAACTGGCATAAACTAATAAAAGCTTAATTAATTAGACAAGTCTGCTTCAGATGCAGCTTCAGATCACTACCTCGCAGTTGGGAAATTCAAGCAAAGGCAGAAGAGACACCACAGTGGCAAAAAGTTCAAGAATGTCAAAACACAGCTATGGCAGCTACGGCACCTACACCAATCCAATACTGAATTTACATTTACTCTGCAGGACATAACATTCATTTAAAAAATAAACCAATTCTTTATGTTTAATGAAGACTATCATAAGATGCAAGATTGCATAATTAGACAAAAGGGCATTTCTGATCATTCTGGATTAAACCTGAAAATAAATTTAGATGGAAAACCAAAAACTACTCTGTGGAGGCTTAATTTGGGTTTACATTTAAAAGTAAAATGGCAAATAAGTTAAAAAAGTACTTGCACCGTAATGATAGGTAAAGGGAGGTAAACCCAGCCATTCTGTGCGATGCATCTAAATCCTCCCTGGGAGGAGTCTGCAAGACTGCAAAAAAAGATTAAAGCTGAAAAACTGCTAGGCCTACAAAACCAACAACCACCACAGTATCAGTAAAGACTGATCCATCAGCAAAGACCAAAATGACAAACTTGTGTCCGAAATCTCAGCAGAAGAAATTGATTTCAGGATTCAGGACTAACACATCTGCTTGCTGCAGTTGGGTGGGACTTGAAGATTTGGCTTTTGTGAAATGTATAAGAACACTTTACTCCTCCCCATCAGCAAGGATAAAAATGAATGGGAGCCCTACCATGTCTTAACGATTACTATTTGTCAGATCAGCTGAGGCCTCTTGTGTGCTGGTGTAACCCAGCATATGAGGCTAGATGGAAAGACACTTCATCATTTTGAGGACTTATGTCAGGCTCATGAGCTAGACCTGTACCTACAGATTCACCTTTTCTTTTTAAAGGAAACAAGGCCCTCAGACCGTGTTAAGCCCTCAAGTGTAACCCAGATACTTATTGATGCTTATAATTCAAAAAACACTAAAGGCATCAAAGGCAAATATACAAGAGCTTCACCATAATGAATAAAAATTCAACCAACTATATAAGGGAATGCTGGGAAAAAGAAGCCGATGTTACAATCCCAGAGGATTTGTGGCTTCAAATATGGGAGACTCAGTCCACCTCTACTAACTCTTTGTTTTGAAGGGATTTCTGCTGGAAAAAATCTCACTCGCTTTTTTTTATTACCCCCAACCAAAAATCCAAATTTAGTGGGCCTCAGCACTCCTGCTGGAGGGAATGTGGATCAGTTTCAGCAGACCGTGCTCACATTTTCTGGACATGCCCTTATATTAAGCCTTTCTGGAAAGAAGTAGGTTATTGGTCTCAGAGATCCTGGACCTGAGATTTGACTTCTCTTTTTACCTTGATGTACCTTGGAAATATTCCTGAGGATATTAGTAGGAGTGACTCATATCTTATGTTGTACAGATCAGAGACATGGAGAACAACAAGCTGGTTGCAAACATCATTCATCACTTTGTCATTAACATCTATCTCAGGAGAATATTAAACATCTGATGGAGAGACAAAGTAAACAATGTGGATCTGTGGAAAAGAACAACCAGAACCCCATTGACTTAGAAATTCAAAAGTGAAAGTGAAAGTGGAATACTCCAGAAAATCAATAAAATAGAAAATAGAAAATTGGCCACAAATATCACCAACCTACAGTAGATCAATGAGAAGCCTCAAAACTCCTATTCCTGTTCCACCCGACACAAGAGACCTTAAGGCTGCAGGTGCATTAAGTAACTCATAAGAACATAGAAAATGTTTCTTTGTTTCTGTTGTATCTTTCTCAACTCTCTTTCAAAGACTGAGCATATTAGTTCAGTAAGTACTCAGAGGGCTAGTAGTAGGTAGTTTGGATTCAGATTTCCAGCTTCACAGTGACGGTAAAACAAATTGCAGATTGTAATTTTGCCACTATGGGCAGCAACATGGAGCCAGTGGAGGGACATAAGCCATTTTTGGATGGTTGGAGACCAGATATGCTGCTGCATCTTGTGGCAAAAACATGGCAGACAGCTGTAGTGTCTCTCTGAATATTATAGACATACCGAGATGCAGTCTGGGGAATAAAGAGAGTATAGAAAAGGGTGATCAAATAACACAATAACATTAATGACAGCCCTAACTAATGATGATCTCTGTCATGTAAACCTTTAGGTCCATCTGTTCGGGGCGTCTCTAGGTGGATTCTTGGCTCAGAAGTTTGCAGAATGCACACACAAATCTCCCAGAGTGCACTCCCTGATACTGTGTAATTCATTCAGTGACACCTCCATCTTTAATCAGACATGGACAGCAAACAGGTGATTTTAAATGATTCCAGCACAGATCTTCCTCTGAATGTTGACATTCATTGTTAATGTTTGGTTTCCATGTTCCTGCTTAACAGTTTCTGGTTAATGCCAGCTTTCATGTTGAAGAAGATTGTCCTGGGGAACTTTGCTAAAGGACCCGTGGACTCCAAAATGGCAGATGCAATCGACTTCATGGTTGACAGGGTAAGTAGATGTGTGTGTCACCACTGTGCAAAGGAATACCTCTTATTACCGCTTATCATATTGAATTTGATTTTCTTTGTAAGACATGAAATATTAGAATGACAAATGGTAAATGATATGTGATCAGAAGGACATTTCAGTGCTGCACAGGAATTTAATGATCACATTACAAAAGAGGAAATGGATTCATGGCTCCTTCATTGATCTCCAGTAGAAGTTGAACAGGCTGTTTTTTGTAATTTGGTGCACTAGATGAAATGTCCCTGGCTTATTTATTTTAATTCTCTTTTCACCTTCATCATGCAACTTGGTGTGCATTGTCTATAGTATTCTCTATAAGCAGCCTGTGTTTCACACAGCACAGGTACTATAAGAGGTCATAGCTTACAGTACCTTTTCCCCAAAAGTTGTCACTCTGTAAAATGTAAATGGAACAGTGTTCACAGACACTGTTTTTTTGGAAGTTTCCCTCAGTCCATGCAGTGAAGTCCACGACTGTCTGGTTTTTAATGCTGTGCTGTCTGAGGGCCTGAAGATCACGGTCATCCAATATTGGTTTTCAACCCTGTTCCTTGAGTACAGAGTGTTGTGGAGAAATTGCTTAAGTCAAAGGTCAATGGTGAGGTCAGGAGGGAAGAAAGTGTTAAGGAGCCTCTGATGTCTTATGTTATAATATTTATTGACACTTGGCCAAGGAGAATTAGAGACACTCTCAAAGTTCATCAGAAGTGTTTGAGTCGGTCTCACATTCTGCCCAACTCATCCTGATGGATAGACTTTAAACCCCAAGATAACACCACAAATACTATATGCCCAGAATTAGCCAAAGAGAATGTCTTTACCCATGCAGGTGTTATTGTCAACATATTCTAGTCTGGAGACACAGATGTCTGTTTATACAGATTGGAACGTCAACAGCCAGCTATCTATTATGTCTATGAAGGCAGTAATAGGTCTCTTCGACCCTGGCCGCCACAGTGTTGAGATAGACTGGCACCTCCTGTTCCCAGTCAAAGCCAAACAATTAATACTGCTGAGGACCTCGAGGCCCACACGTGACCTCGTGTAACCTAAGGATAGAAAATTCCATAACACAGAGATTTCTTCTGATTCTCTGAATCTTTTCATGATATTATGAACTGTAGACGATGAAATCCACAGATTCTTTGTGATTTTACATTAAGAAACATTATTTATAAATTGTTGTACTATTTGTCAGCACAGTCTCAGATGTGTAATGGTATCTCCATCTATCCGTCTCTAGGATTCACTGATTGCATTGGCTCACTCCTGTGATTAGATTAGAATGTAGCGATATCTGACCAGTCCCTGTGGTACTGTCCTTGGTAGCCTCCCTCAAATAAAGAGACACTGGCATTTTAGTTTGAGTCTGCTGTCAGATTTTGTGAAATTTAAGGATGAGCAGATAACCTCCTCCTTTGACACACATGCCTCACCTGAAACCTCCAGCCTGATTGTTTAGGATGCTTTGAAAGCCAACTTTAGGAGACAAATGATTTCCTACTCTATGAATATGAAGTGGATGGCTCAGAATGAGTTACTACAATTATCCAGTCAAAGAAAAAAAATTAAAAAATATGCTCAAATCAAGAAGCCAGTTGAGAAGAGTTTCTTTTATGTCCATGGTTACAAATCTGGTAAAATGTTAGCCAATATTAGCAAAACAGGACATCACAAAAATCTAAATGGATGACAGCAGCATCATTGGGTTACTTTCTGGGTTACTCTAAAATTAATGACACATTCAGGAATTTTTCTCCCTGACTTTACACTTCTGAATTCCTAAATGGTAATACGAAGATACCCAGACGCTTATCCTGAGGCTGTGAGCCTAAATCACAAGAGGAGATGGTTACTTCATCAACATTTAAAAAAATGAAATGGTTCATTTTCACAAACCTCTCTTCTGTTCTACATGTACTCTGCACACTCGTAGTACATTGTCTGTACAGTATTTGTGCTGGTTTGTGTAGACCGACATGTTTAATAAAGTGTGTCTGTGTCCCTGTGTCTGTGTGTTCAGGATGAGGTGTGTCAGCCCATCAAAGACACATGCCCAGCGAGATGTTTAATCCCAGGCCCTGAACTATCATCAAACAAGCAAACAATCATAGTCAGAAAAAAAATCACTAATGGACATATTTATAATGATATATATATATATATATATATATATATATATATATATATATATATATATATATATATATATATATAGATATAGATATAGATATATATAGATATATAGATATAGATATAGATATAGATATATATATATATAGAGAGAGAGAGAAATACTCAAATACCAGGTTGCAGCTTTTACAAGCAGATCACGTACGTTAGCGAGAAACCGGCAGAGCCAATCGGAGAGCGATATTTAGGTTAAAGGCGGGACTTCTAGCAGAGACCGACAGTTAACCCTCTGTGTGCCATAATCATTGACTAAAGACGACGTGCAGTGGTTATATTGATAGTGACTACATAGTAGCGGCTGGATATTGGTAGGGACGTGTCCCTAGCGTCCCTACCCAAATTTACACCCCTGAGAAGCACCCTTTAACAGCTGACATGAAATTGACATCCATCTCTTAGAAAGAAGTCTTTCTTGCTTTCAGTGTATACATGTAATCTCTTTGTGAATGTTAACCTCTGCCTCCATATGTTGCAGTTGGAGAGTCTGAACCAAAGTGAGTTAGCATCACGGCTAACACTCAACTGTCAGAACTCTTATGTGGAGCCACACAAAATAAAGGATGTTGCTGTGACCATTATAGATGTAAGTGTTAAACCATCTTTCAGCTATACCAGCATCCATCCATTCATGTGTATATTTTTTTTTTTACCATAACCTCAGTCATTTCTCTGTGAATGGTGTGGAGGTGTTTGATCAGAGTGCTCTGTCACTGGAGGCGAAGGAAGAGATGTATAAATTGTATCCTAACGCAAGACGAGCTCATCTGAAAACAGGAGGAAACTTCCCATACCTGTGCAGGAGTGCTGAAGTCAACCTCTACATACAGGTACACCCATTTACCAACCAATGATGATGAAATAGAGACATGTTGATCCTCCACGTAAATAATGAGATGCAATTTATAGACAGAACACCAGCAACAGGACGTCTGTAAGGTTGTACTGTTTAATGAGC
Source organism: Sciaenops ocellatus (assembly GCA_033000465.1). Lineage (NCBI taxonomy): Eukaryota > Metazoa > Chordata > Actinopteri > Sciaenidae > Sciaenops > Sciaenops ocellatus. Next base: position 672,743 of record CP136888.1, on the reverse strand, counting down.
ATTGCCCACTAATATTGTAATGGTTTGTGTCTGATCTGATCCGATGTGTTGTTTTAACTGATTTATCTTTAAGAATTAAAGACACTGCTTGTTGTACAGATTCACTTGCGTCAGTTCCATGGGACAAGATATGCTGCCATCAGTCCTGCCATGGTGAGTGCTGAGGAGCTGGAAGTGCAGGACAGTCACCTGAACAGTAACCAGGACTCTGATAACAACCAATGAGACAATGTTTACCTGCAGACTGTCTCCTCTGAACATTTCCAACAGTTACTCTCACTCTTCTCCTGAACACATCATTTCACAGGACGTTCTTCAGATTTCCCATGGAGCTCAACAGCCGAAATTATTTTATTTCATTTTATTTGACAGATAAAGCAATATTTTGATAGTGACCTATACATAAATGATAATGGGTTGCTTTGCTTTAAAAATATACAACACCTTCACCTTGCCTTATGTGGAAATAATCTCATAATTATTGCACTCATGAACTGTTTGCCTCAAGCGTTGATTTCAATGTGTAATATAGTTGTTAACAGCCAGCAGTGAACTGGTTTCCAGTTAACAGAAAGATGGACACACTGGTTATAGAGAGGTGTATTTCTGAGTGTTTCTGTAATTCATTGAAATAAAGTTACATTTCTTACTTTTTTTTGTAAAACAATTTTGAATTTCACATCCCACATTTACACTGGCCATATCTGGCCATCCCTATAAAAGATTTTGGGGGTGCCGCTAGATAAAGAATGCAAATATACTGCAGCTTAACTGCATAGAATATTTGAAGGTTAGTTGAGAAGCTGAAGCTGGCTTCATTTTATATGTATGTATGAAAAGTCATAAAAGTGGAAAAGGGTCTAATTTATTTTAGCTATGCACATGTATGTTTAAATTGAGTTTTTTCTTAAAGTATGAATAGTTGAATAAGTGGGAGAGGGATAAAGAATGAAAACAAAGTGTAACCTGGGAGCCAAACTGCAGTGCTGGCAGTACCAAATCATAACAGAAGTTATCTCCTGACACTTTTCACATGGAGCAGGTCTACACTGTACGCTTTATAATATTTACAGACCCAACAATTCCCACCGTTAGCAAGCACTTGGTGTCGGTGGCGAGAAAAAAACTTTGCTTGGCTCATGGTGGGCAGCCATCTGCCACTACTAGTTTAGAGAGGGAGAGACAGAGATTGGAGCCAGTTACAAGAACTTCAGGTTTGTTTGAGGTTTAACATCAGAAATTTGCAGGTCATCCAAGTTTTTAATGTCCTTAATGTTTGAAGTTTAGCGACTTGTAGGATGCTTTCCATGGTAAAGAATAACATCATCAAGCCAAGTGAAGAACTCTCTCCAGGAGGTAGACATATCATTCTCCAAGTCTACCATAAAGACAAGACTTTACAAAAGCAAATACAGAGGGTTCACCACAAGGTGTAAACCATTAATAACCCTCAAAAATAGAAAGGCCAGATTAGACTCCATTTGAAAAAGCTAGCCCAGTTCTGGAACAGCATTCTTTGGACAGATGAAACTAAGATCAACCTGAACCAGAATGATTGAAAGAAAAAAAGTATGGAGAAGGTTTGGACCAGCTCATGATCTGAAGCATACCACATCAACTGTAAAACGCAGTAGAGGCAGTGTGTGGCATGGGCATGTATGGTTTGCAATAGCACTGAGTCACTAATGTTTATTGATGATGTGACAGAAGACAGTAGCAGCCGGATGAATTAAGGGTAAAATGATACAAACTACAGGCTGCTGCCATAACGGCCTGGCAAAGCATCACAAAGGAGGAAACCCAGCATTTGGTGATGTCCATGGGCTCTAGACTTCAAGCAACCATTGTCTACAAAGGATTCTTGGAAAAGTATTCAAACCATTCAAAGGGCCTTTACGCTACATATCTCATTCACCCATTCACACACTGATGACAGATGGAGCAATTTGGGGTTCAGTATCTTGACATGCAGATTGGAGGAAGCGGGGATTGAACTATCATCTGATTAGTGGACGACCCGCTCCTGAGCCACAGCTGTCTAAGTCTTTATAATACCAACAGCAAAAATAAATCAGGAAGATAAATAGTTGATTAACTGCTTTTTTATTTGACAGAGGAGCAGAAATCAGACAATAAAGCAAGGAGAGAGGCGTAGACATGGAGCCAAGCACCACAGGCCAGAATTGAGAAAGGACATAGCCTTTATATATGGGGTACATTCGCTTTCAGGGCGCCCCAAAGGAACTCTTGAGTCAGCTTACAATACACTTTATAGAAGGATTATCATACTGATTTTTAATCTGCATAAAATTCATTATATTCACAATTTTCATGAGTGGCAGTTTAAAAGTCCGGTGTGCAGAACTTAGCAACATCTACTGGTGAAGTTGCAAAATTGAACTGAACACTGCATGCTTCACCCTCTAATTCCAAGCACAAAAGAGAAATGACAGTGGCTGTAAAACTCGCAAAAAGCCAACTAGAGCCAGTGTTTGGTTTGTCCTTTCTGGGCTACTATAGAAACATGGCGGTGACTTACTTTTCATTACTTAACAGTAATGAAAAAAAAAGTTCTGTATATTATATTCCACATCTGTCAACAGATCCCTTAAATGTTACACACTGGACTTTTAAGACTCATTTGTATCACTACAATCAACATTTTAAAAAACTGCTCATTTTCTCTGCTTCTACTTTCATCATCATCAACCTGTAGATTTCCCTCATCTATAAAATACATCACCACACCTTCATAAAATACACATGGCACAGCATAAAAGTCACATCAAACTCCATAACAAAAGAAAAAACTATTTGTGTGAACTCAGAATCATCAACAGTGCACTGCTTTCAGCATGCCACAAAACGTAAAGTCAAACCACCAAAACTACATCCAAAGTGACGAGTGAATTTCTAATAACAAAGGAACGAACGAACAAAGGAACAATGCATTTAAAATATTTTGTGTCTGGAGCCAAAAGGAATATTTGTTTTATGACAAAGTAAAGAAATCATCTAAAATGGAATGCTGACATTAAATAATTACTGCTCCAAAACTGGAAGGATCTGAAAAGTTATGCGAATGTGATGTGTTGTAAAGTTTAAACATTCTGAAGTTTCTATAAAAAAGTTCTGATGTTGTCTGTTAGTAAAAAAAGGTGCCAAAGTCACCCATGCCATTACGTCTGAACTGGTTTCCCTGAATGGAGACGAAGATCTGATGGTCCATCGGATCCTGCACGGCTCGGCTGCAGGTCTCCTTGTTTCTGCTCAGCTGACGACTAAACTGCCACTTCCTGCCTACGGTGGAGGCTGTGCTGTGGTTCTCTAATAATTCAGGCTGAACATCTGCTGAGCTGCTGCTGGTCAGGTTCGATGTTGATGTTGTAGAAACACATCGCTGCTGTTTGTCAACTGTCGGTCCAGCAGGTTCTTTTGGGAAGAAAAGGTTTGATCAATATTGATTACTTTTTACAATCAGATATGCCTCACCCTCTTATGTAGCTCTACTACCTTCTGTCATGTCCTGAAGAACTCTGTGTTGTTCTCCGTTGCTTGGTTTTACTACGATCACCCCATAGCCTTCATTGTTGTGGATCACATTGTTCTCCATGGTAATGGATGGCATCACATCCAGTTCATCAGCAAAGTCCTGTCCACACACAAATATCTTTATATTTAATAATCCAAGAAAAAAGGAGGAGGACAGCACTTCACTGAAACTGTTGATTCACATTTAATCCAGTAATGAGTCACGCATCATCACATCACTTTAACTCCCATTTTGGTTCCATTTTGAAGTCTGTTAAATGTGTTTGATGCTGGCGGGAACAAAGACAGCGTCAGTAAATGTGCAACTGAGTTTTAGTTGTTGGCAAAAGCTTTGTAAAATAAGTTAATAAATAAAAAGCATATTCAGTGAGATTTGTGTTTGTGTAACTCTTTCTTTGAATGCATTGTTTAGAGGCATGAGTCCTTCTGTTGGCTGCATTGTTGTATTTCATTATGTCACACAGCTCACCTGTGATTGGTTGTAACATTTCTGTCAGCTTGCACACTGAGGAGGAAACATCTGAACATAAACTGACTGAGTGAAGTGCTGTACTGCTCGCGATTTATGATCTTGATTTAGCACCTGTCTGTACATGCTGTGCTTGACTCATTGTGTCAAGTCCTTGGTACAAATGCTAGTCAGTAAGTATGTGTTTCCAAAGAGTCCAGAGTTTGGAGGAGTCTTTCTCACCTTGATGAGGATCCCATCCTTACAGTGATGAATGCCATTACCAACCAGACTGCAAACACTACCAGGGTAAATCTCCACACCAGCCCCCTGACGGAAACACATTTACAGACACCAACTAAACTGATTAGACAATATCAGGTGATTGATGTATTATCAGCTATCATTGTGTTATGTTATGAATGAGTAAAAGTACAGACATGCCAAAGATATTTGTTAGCCTCACAACAGGAGTGTCCTTCAGGAGCAAACTATAGAAATTATAACAACAGTGTCTACTTTGTCAAAGAAGAACAAGCTCTCCTCTGGCATTTTCACCATAAGATGTTACTGTTTGAATGAAGCTGCTGTAATGTATGACTATAAACAAAAAACAATGAACGCACACACACCATTAGTCACAGAAGACCTTTTATGAGCAGAGAAATCTCCACAGCTGCTGCTCCCTAACAGCAGCTTCAAGAGTTTCTACCTGTGATCAGCATCTTCTAAGCGCTCACCTTGGAGCCATAAAGGTCACACATGTTCATGGTGAGGTGGGCTGATGTTCGAACAATAACTCCAGTGGTCTCACACTGCAGCACACAGTTCTCCATGTTCAGAGCCCCCTGACGCACACCTGACAGAAACAAGACAAGACAATACACAACAAATACACAAATACACAACATAAACATGAGGATTCATGACAAAAAAAATATATTTCATGCGGTAGAACTTTACTGCCTACAAACCGAGATTCATGTATACTCACACAATATGCCCTCAATAGCATCGTGTTGGATAAACTTGATGTTTGACAGTCGGACATCAGCTCCTGTGGACTCCACAAAAGAGTCACCCTTGTTTTTCTTTTCAATCACCACCTCATCAGGAAGCCCAAAACCTGACACACACACATCACCCAGGTCAGCAGAAACAAGGAACACTGTAAGGGTACAGCTGCACTCCTAAAGGCGTGCACACTTGTCAGGTGTAAACCCAGACAGATGTCTGAATTTATCCACTCCTCCCACAGGTGTTCAATACACACATCCAGATACAGTAAAACTCTACTCAATTCTAAATATTTTATTTGTCCCTCAACAGGCAGTCCTCTGGTGAGTCTGTTTACAAACACAAATACACACAAAAATATTGAAAAATACTAATATCAAAATTTTAGAGAGTTAAAATACAGATGATGAATGGCAGTGACCAGTGGACTTGAACGCCACCATGACATTTGTCTCAAAGTGTCATAGGTTAGGTGTATCAGTCGTACGTAAGGTACACTGACTATCTGCAGCCATTCACCAGTCTGAGGACTTCTGGAATAAAACCAAACATCCTTCTATTTTCACATACAGTCAAACTAAAACAAATTAACCTGTGTTTCCACAGCAGCACAAAATGGACAAACTAAACACTCTAGATGTCCTAGACTGTGAGGCCACTTGGAAGGAGAGGATGAAACAAGAGGGTTGCAATCTACAACTACACAGCTAGCAGTCACTAAATCCTACACACTGCTCCTTTAATTAAACATATGCACATTTGAGCAAGTTTTGAGTTTGTATTATTCTCAGTGATTGGAGGGCTCAGACCTTTTACTTAAGAAAAAGTACCAATACCATAGTGTAAAATACTCTATTACAAGTAAATGTCCTGCATTCAAAATCTTACATCAGTATCTTAAGGTAAAAAGTACAAGTATTACCATTAAATTGTACCTCAAGTCCCAAAAGTAAAAAGTGCAGAATATCCCCTGAGAACATATTATATTATTGAATTAGAATTATTGACATATTGTTTTGTTCATCATTTGCTGTAGCTGGTAAAGCTGGGGCTCATTTTAATTACTTTTTTATTTATTGCTGGGTACCTTAATCAGTCATAGTACATCATGGTCTATTTACTTCAATAATCCAAATCTACAAAGTAATGCTAACTAAACTTATCACATAAATGTAGTTGAGTTAAAAGTACTTTACTATAAATTTGCTTCCAGAAGTAAAGTACGTCAAAATTGTACTTGAGTACATTGCTTCACTAAATGAAGTTAGTTACATTTCACCACTGGCTATTCTAAAATTTTACACACAGATTTTTAGATTTACTGCAAATGTATATCATCCTGTTATCCATCCCCTTAATAACTAACCATTAGTATTGGCCCTGATAAAAACATATTGGACAACCCCTAATCTGAACTGTTTTATTCACACAGTATCTATTTGAAGAATGGCTTTTTGAAAACTGTGTCAGGTGATAATTTCTTATTTAAATATAAACTAACATCTGTGTCCAAATGTGTCTGCATTATAGCTCCATATGACTGATGTGAGACATAATCCTTTACAACTAGGGTTGCAAAATTTGGGGAATTTTCCAAGTTGGTAACTTTCCATGGGAATTTATGGGATGAAACGGGAATAAACCAGGAGTTTACAAAATGGAAGGTTGGCTATATTGATATTAGGGGGTAAACATATTTGATGTATAGTATTAATGTTTAACTTGCAAATAGCACATGAAAATGTATGCATAGATGTATACAGTAGATAGCTAGCTGGTAGTTCTAGCTGATAGGTTCGACACTAAATAAGCTATAGCTAGCATCATTTTATTGACCATTTATGAGGCATCTTATCATGATGCTAGCTTACCCCTAATTACTAAATTACCCCAATTTCCAGTTAATTCCCATAAATTCCTGTGGAAAGTGTCTGATGTGAAATATTTCCAAAATTCTCCAGCTTAACTTCCCATGGAAAGTTTCTGGAAATTTACCAGAAATTTGCCACACCTTTGCAACTCTATTTACAACATGGTGGTTGTTAGATTTACCTCCAGCACATTCATCTATATAAGAGATCAAATGAAATAACTGAACTAACATCCATCTGATGATCTCAGTGGAAACAAGATATAAGCTTTTTACCCTCTATAGTGATGGAGTCTGGTATGAAGATGGAGCTGCTGACAGTGTAGACTCCCGGGAGAACAATGACCACATCACCCTGATGGCACGAATCCACTGCTGATATTGGATCTCTATGGAACTGAACACACAGTGTACTAGAGTTACACAGCCTGAACTCACCTACTGTGTTTAGTAGCCCTCAGGACAATCTAACAAAAACTGTCATTCTGTTTTATAACATTCACCCATGTGAATAATCAAAGTTTTAAAGGTCCAGTGTGTAGAATTTAGTTGCATTTAGTGGTCCAATCACTGCATTGTAATCTCCTCACATCACCCTCACCTTCCTAATGTAAAGGAGAAACAACACTTTAAGGACCCTGTTTAGAGTCTGTATTTAGTTTGTCTGTTCTGGACTACTGTATAAATAAGGTGTTTCAAGATGGCGGCCTCCATGAAAGGGGACCCTCTCCCACTGTAGATATAAAAGGAGAATTTTTAAGTAACAAACATAAAAAGATTCTTATTTTCAGGTGATTATACATGCATGAAAACATAGTTATGAATATTATATTCCATGTTTGCCTTATTCTGAAAATAGAGGCCCCAAATCTTACACACTGGACCTTTAAAATGATGATTTCATTTATTAAAAAGGGAAAAAAGCTCCAAACCTACCTGGCACTATGTGAAAAAGTAATTGCCCCCTAACCCTAATAACTGGCTGTGCCACCCTCAGCAGAAACAACTGCAGTTTGTGTCAATGAATCTTTCACATCACTGTGGAGGAATTTTGGCACAATCTTCTTTGCAGAATTGTTTGAATTCAGCCACACTGGAGCGTTTCTGAGCATGAACGGCCTCTTTAAGGTCATGCCACAGCATTGTAATCGGATTAAGTGCAGACTTTGACTAGACCACTCCAAAACCTTGATTTTTTTGTTTAAGCAGTTCAGAGGTGGACTTGTTGGTGTGTTTCAGATCACTGTCCTGCTACATAACTCAAGTGCACTTGAGTTTAAAGTCACAAACTGATGGTAAGACATTTTCCTTCAGGATTTTCTGGTAGAGAGCAGAATTCATGGTTCCATAAAATACAGCAAGTCATCCAGGTCCTGAAGCAGCTAAGAAGCCCCAGACCGTCATACTACCACCACCATGTGTGACTGTTGGTATGATGTTGTTTGAAATTAGATGCTACATTAGTTTTGTGCCAGATGTAACAGGATGCACACCTTCCAAAAAGTTCAACTTGCCTCAACTTAACTGAGGCAAGTGAGGCCTGCAGGTCTTTAGATGCTGTTCTGGGTTCTTTTGTGACCTCCTGGATGAGTCGTTGATGCAATCTTGGAGTACTCCTACTCTTTCACATAGTGCCAGGTATTTTTTTTTTTTTTTTTTACTATTGATTATTTTTTATTATGGGTTTTTACAACATAAAACAACATACAACCAGATCCCACACACAAACAGGACAAAAAAAAAAAAAAAAAAAAAAGAGGGTGGGGGCAGGGGGGTTTGCAAGAGTGCCATACAAATCAATTCATGAGGCTGTTGTAGACAATGTCCCAGTGGTCATCCAAATTTTGGTCAAAGTCTTTTAGCAGGCATGCTGCCCTTTCCATATTCAGGAGATCTAAAAATTCTCCCAACCATGACTCTCTGGTAAAGCATCCCAGCTTGCGAACTTTCCAGTTCATAAGAATAAGTCTTTTAATGGTGAGACAGCCCAAAGTCCAGAGCCTGTCTACTGTGGTTCCCGGAGTATTGACTGGTCTCTTACCAAGTACGCATGTTGTTGGACAAATGGGGAACTTAACCTTGAAAAGTGATGACATATATAATATAGCGTCTAACCAAAGTGATTTGACTGCTGGACAGTCCCACAGTAAATGAAGCAACGTGCCTCGAGAGCCACAGTTATGCCAGCATAAGTCTTGGTGTTCCTTATTCATTTTAGATAATGTAACTGGGGTGATGTAAGCTCTGCATAAAATCTTGTACTGTACAATTCTAAATCTCACACATTTCAAAGCATACAATGCAGATCTCCAGATACCATTCCACTGAGAAGGTGTTAACGATGTATTAAGATCATGTTCCCAAGCCAGCTGAACAGGAGCATAGGCACTGGGGGCAGGTCTAAACAATGTGCTATAAATGTTGGAGACTGTGCCTTTCGACAGGGTTACCTTCCTTAATCGCACATCCCAATCAGGGCAAGAGGCAGGAACAGCGCCTTCTCTACATTTCCTATTCATGATGGATGCTATCTGTGCGTAAGTTAGAAATGAGGACTTTGTGATATGAAATGACTTTTTAATTTATTGAAAAGATAGAAGAGAGTCACTAAAGATTTGCCCAACCGTTAGTATGCCATGTTGCTGCCAGATTTTGTTATTTAAGGTGCCATCTCCAGTTGATAAAATAGGGTTACATCAGATGGGGCATGATGGGAGAGAGAGCCCCTCAATACCAAGTCTCCCGTGCAGCTGCTTCACGATAGAGCAAGAGAACCTAATAATGATATTGTCCAGCTGTGGTGGGGGATTGGGACAGTAGCATAGGGATGCCAATGATACGGTCTTATTACATGACAGAATATTTTCCTCCAACCATTGCCAACTACCTATACAAGCATCAGATTTATAAGCCCAGGTTAATGGATATCTTGCATTATATGAGAGATAGTACTGATATATATCTGGGACTCCCAACCCTCCTCTGGATCTGGGTATAGTTAGTTTTTTGAAAGAGATTCTAGGTTTTTTGTTATTCCAAAGAAACTGGATGAAAAGGGATTCAATGTCTCTGAACCAGCTGTGAGGAAATTTAAGAGGAATAGAGGTGATGGTATGTGCAAGTCTTGGTAAGACATTCATTTTCAATATTTCGGCTCTGCCCCGCAAGGACAGTGGCAGAGCTGTCCATCTGATGATGTCATTTTTGATGGACTGAAGAATGGTGGGGCCATTTAAACTGAAGATTTTAGTGATGGGAGAAATTATGGTAATGCCTAAGTATTTCATTCCATTTGTTTTCCAAAGAAAGGGGGCGCCCTTTAAATATACAATTTAAATGTATAGGAATTAAGTGGTATTGCCTCACTTTTGTTCCAATTAATGTTATAGCCAGAAAAACTGCTGAATAAATTAATCAATTCAAGAACTGCTGGTATAGAGGATGCTGGTTTACTTAAAGTGAGTAATATATCATCTGCATACATATTCAATTTAAAACTATATCCAGAGAGGACCAGACCAGATATATCAGCACTGGAACGTATTGCGCACGCTAAGGGTTCGAGAGCAATAATAAAGAGCAAGGGACTGACAGGACAGCCCTGTCTTACTCCTCTTTGGAGAGCAAAGGGCTTGGAGATTAAGCCATTGGTTTTAACAGAGGAGAATGGGGAGCAGTAAAGAGCTTTCACCCAATTTATGAATTGTGAACCAAATCCAAATTTTTTAAATGTGTAAAATAAATATGGCCATAATATCTTAACAAATGCTTTTTCAGCATCTAAAGATGCTGCAATGACTGGAGAGTTACTGGAACCAGCATGTAACATAATCTGAAAGACCCTACGCATGTTGTTTGAGGAAAGACGACCTGGGATAAAACCTACTTGGTCTGGGTGAATTATGGATGAAACTGCCTTCTCCAGACGGAGTGCTAAGATCTTTGCAAGAATCTTATAATCACAGTTTAATAAACTTAAAGGACGGTAGTTACTCATCTGAACTGGGTCTTTACCTGGTTTGGGTAACAGGGAGATAATAGCATTACACATAGAAGGGGGCATTGATTTGGAATCCAGTATTTGGTTAAATAATAGCAGCAAGAATGGAGAAAGCTGTTCTTTAAAACATTTATAAAATTCAATTCCCAAGCCGTCGTTCCCTGAAGCTTTACCTGAAGCCATTTTCATAATTGCCGTCTTAATTTCAATTTGTGTGAGAGGGGCGTCAAGTGCATCCCTTTCAGCTGGACTAACCCTTGGCAAATTAAGCCCTTTAAAGAAGCTGTCCATTTTAGCATTGTTATCACAGCTCTCTGCAGTATAGAGTTTAGAGTAATAATTTTTAAAAGATTCATTGATTGAGGCAGCATCACATTGTAACATTCCGTTCTCATCTCTAATTGCTGGGATAGTCTGTCTATTTTCTATACACTTTAATCTATGGGCTAACATTTTCCCTGCTTTATCTCCAGATTCGAAATAACATCCACGCAATCGGAAGAGAGCAAATGCTGTCTCCTCATGGATTAGCCTTTGCAAATCAGCCCTGGTAGCGAGTAATGAATTTCTCAAATCTGAATTAGATGGATCCAGCATATGCTGCTCCTCTAAACTCTTAAGTTTTCTGTTTAATTGGGATTTAACCCCCTCACGTTCCCTTTTCACCCCAGATGCGAAGCTGATTAACCAGCCCCTGCAGGTTGCCTTAAATGCCTCCCAGACAGTGGCTGCACATGATACAGAATTGAGGTTTACCTCAAAGAACTCAGGAATTTGCTTTTTTATGAGAGGTTAAGTTTTCCTTTTTAAGAAGTGATGTATTAAGTTGCCACTGCCTTGATTTACAAGGGTTGGCCATAGGGAAGCATGTGACAGAGACTGGGGCGTGGTCACTTACAGCAATAGTATCCATCTTAATATCAATAACATTTTGAACTAGATTTGAAGACATCATAATATAATCTATTCTGGAGTAGGAATTGTGCGCGCCAGAATAGAAAGAATACTCTCGAGCTGTTGGATTGATCAGGCGCCACACATCTATTACAGCGAGCTGAGTTTGAAACTCCTTAAATGCTGCTGATACCTGTTTATCTGAGGGAAGAGGGGAACATAGTGCCAGGTAGGTTTGGAGCTTTTTTTTTTTCTTTTTTCCCTTTCCCCTGAAATCATCATTTAAAAACTGCATTTTGTATTCACTCAGGTTATCTTTGTCTAATATTAAAATTGTGACTTTTTCCACAGCACAGTACATACTGAAATCTTTTCTGTTCTATAGCAGCTACATTCATAATGCAGTTTACAAACAAAAAAAAAAAAAACATTAAGTAGCGAACACATTCAAACTTTTTTGAATGAATGTCAATCAGCTACATCTAATCTTCTGCTGTTTAGACTTCTTTCTAGAAACAAATCAATCATCAGACACGAGCCACTCTAACCTGTGGGAAGCAATAAAAGCGTATTTACGTGGTCAGATAATATCTTATAATGTAAGCATGAACAGAAGACGGTCGGCACGCCTTAATGAGTTGATCTCTTTGATAAAGGATGTTGATCGTAAAAATTCTGAAGCTCCATCTGCGGATCTCCGTAAGGAGAGAATAGGTTTGCTAACAGAATTCGATATCCTCTCATCTGGAGTAGCTGAGGAGCTTCATCTTAAAATCTCACCAAGAATTCTACGTGCATGGGGAACGAGCCAGCAAACTACTAAGCCATCAGCTAAGACAATCCACAGAGGATGGATTTATAGCAGAGATTAACACTCCAGAAGGGATAACCACAGATCAAAAAAATAAATAAATAAACAATTCAGAGAATTTTATGAGGACCTCTATGCCACTGAAAATTGGGAAAGCACTAAGTTTGCTCAGTTTTTTTTTTTTTGAGATTCCAACCGTAGGCCAACAAGACAGGGCAGACCTTGATAGCAACATTTCAGCAGCTGAAATTGATCGGGCAATTAAAAAGATGAAGAGCGGTAAGGCTCCGGTACCGGATAGCTTCCCTATTGAATTCTTCAAAAAATTCTCATTAAAACTAAGCCCTCTTTTAAAAAACGTATATACCGAGGTATTGGAGCGCGAGACTCTCCCTCCTACAATGACCCAGGCCACCATCTCAATCCTTCTTAAGAAAGGAAAGGACCCTCTGAAATGTGAGTCCTTTCGGCCTGTGAGTCTACTCTGCTGCGACTACAAAATCTTGACCAAAGTTCTGGCTAGTAGATTGGAGTCTGTTATGCACACAGTGATACATCCAGATCAGACTGGTTTTATTACAGGGTGGCAGCTTTATGGCAACATACGAAGGCTGTTTAATATTCTTTATTCCCCGGAAACTCCACCTACAGCAGAGGTTTTGCTCTCGATGCTCACAAAGTATTTGACCAGATTGAGTATCTTTTTGCAACTCTGGGGAGGTTCGGTTTTGGACCAGCTTTTTGTTCGTGGATAAGGAGCCTGTATGCTACACCGCAGGCCTCTGTCCGTACTAATAAAATATCCGATCCTTGCACCTCTATTCCTAAAGCACTAGAAATTATCTCTAGCTTTGGAGAGATTTCAGGCTACAGAATCAACCTTACTAAGAGTTTGCTCTTCCCTGGATGTCTTTTGAGGCATATCCACTAAAAGAAACTCGTGGCACTTTTACTTATCTTGGCGTATCAGTAACCTGTAAATATAGTGATTTATTCAAGCATAACTTTAAACCTTTCTTATTCTTGTTTCATACAATACCTGTTTTTATCCCAAAGTCCTTTTTCAGAGAGCTAGATAAATCTATTTCCACCTTTATCTGGAATAAGTCTATCTCACGAATAAGGAGGGCACATCTTGAGAAACAGGAAGAGGCTGGAGCCTTAGCACTACCAATTTTTTTACAATATTACTGGGCAGCTAATATTTCTAAACTAATATACTGGGTCTCTGCTTCTTATGGGGGGGGTGGACCTGTATGGATTGAAATGGAACAACATTCCACTCATCCTGTGTCCCTACCTTCTTTAGTATGTGCACCATTGCCACTCAGTAAGCAGCGCCTCACAAATAATCCTATTGTTAGTGGCTCACTTCGAATATGGTCCCAATTCAGGACCCACTTCAAACATAGACAGGCTATGCCCTCTCTCCCAGTCTTGGCCAACGCACTCTTTCCACCCTCACTCATGGATACAGCATTTAAGTTGTGGTTCAGGAATGGTCTGAAACAGTTGAAGGATGGCGTGTTCATGTCATTCGAGCAGCTGGTAAATGAGTATAATATCCCCAGTTTGCATTATTTCAGATATCAACAGGTGCGTGTCTTTGTTCGGAAACATTTTCCTTCCTTGCTCACCAAATGACTGGATGGATGAGTGGTTGGAGGGGGATCTAAATCAAAGAGGAGGAGTGAGCAGATTATATGAGGATATCCAGATGATCGCCTCGCTGACACTTAGTCATATTAGGGCGGGGTGGGAGGAGGAACTAGGATTAGAAGTGTCGGACGTCTCCTGGCAGAGCACAATCAAGAGATTACATTCAACATCGATTTGCATCAGGCATGGTTTGCTT